>OX578144.1:124305483-124698920 GCA_951213105.1 Amaurobius ferox | reverse complement strand
ATATATATATATATATATAATAATATATATATATAATATATATATATATATAATATATATATATATATAATATATATAATATATATATATATATATATATATATATATATATATATATATATATAATATATATATATATATATATATATATATATATATAATATATATATATATATATATATATATATATATATATATATATATATATATATATATATATATATATATATATATATATAAATATATATATATATATATAATATATATATATATATATATATAATATGTATATATAGTATATATATATAATATATATATATATATATAGTATATATATATAATATATATATATAGTATATATATAATATATATATATATATAGTATATATATATATATATATATATATATATATATATATATATATATATATAGTATATATATATATATATATATATAAGATTCATATGAAAAAGAGGGGGAAATGACCAAATGCAAGGCATAAAAATGGTAGAGGGGGATGGCGACCCCTCTTTCCCGTTTAAAAGACTGCTTTTATGCCCGGGCAACACTCACGGTACCAATGCCATGCAGAAGCCATACTTCCGTAAATGTGTCAAATCAAAAACACTCGAAAAAGTGCAAAGAAAACAAATAGGAATCGACCAGGATCGCAAGGGAAAGAATGGAAATGCAGCAAATGCCCCTGTCGGTTACGATGGAGTGCATCATACATAACAGAAGTCCACGCATGCGCTATTCGTTATTTTCACTTTCATCGTTCTATACTTCTGCCATATCCTTTAAGTAAGCATTTTCTCCTTTTTTGTATTAAATAGGGAATTATAATAACATTTCAGGAAACCAATTGGATAATTCCGTTTTATTGCCTCCTTCATAATATTCCTATTATGCATGATGCAATCAGACTTGAAAGTATTAATGCGTTCATTTCTTTTGAGGTGACCAATGACGACATTTCTGAAAATGTTTTTTGGTCAAATTGGACCTCCAATCAATAATGCGGTTGATTTTTATATTGAAATTGTTTCTCTTGTCATATAAGACGGTATAAGTACCATATCTACTGTCATGTTTAGTGTGATATCTAGAAAATCAACACTATCTTCCTCCTTACTTATATTCTCAATCAATTCCAGTTCTTTTGGATAAAAAGTAAAATCAAATTGGGGGTGTATTCTTATATTGCTCAATAAGGACATCGTCAACGAAACGAAAATATGGCATTTCATGTAATATATGAGTGCCATTTTCAAATTTACACAAGTATAGATCGGCGAGCAGGGATGAATCCCCTCCCATCGGAAATACCCTTAACCTGTTTAAAATAGTTGGTGCCATCAAATAAGATGTTTTCAAACAACATAATGCGAATCAAGTCCTCGTATTTTCTGAATGTAATATGCTCTTTTAAGTCATATATTTCATGTAGTTCCTTCAAAATTTCATATAGATTTTCCAGATTGATGTTGTTGAATAAATCACGGAAATCGTAACTTTTTGAAACGTATATCCCTGCTATAAAATGGAAGTCGGTTGATGACATCGTAACTATTATTTATCATTACTGTTCCTTGTTTCTTGAGTATAATCATAACATTTTTAAGTATAGTTAAAAGTTTTTTCATTTGCAATTGTTAAATAGGATCCACATCCCACTGTCACCGGCCGGAACTTGACTGGATTTTTATGAAATTTTGGTATGAGTACCAAATATGGAAAGTTAACTGCTTTAAGTTCGATACCAATGTTTTGATACAGAGTTTTAATTTTATTTACCAGACATGTTCCATTTTGTTGTAAAGGGGAGTACATTTGTTTATCAAGATAACTATTTTTTAAAGTATCAACGTAGTATTTTCTGCATGTGAAAGCGTAATTTGATACAACTTTATCCGTATAAGTTATAACATATTTATCTTCATATTTATTGACTGCATTTTGAAGAGAAGGATAATACGTTTTTTTACATAATGTTTTGTAGTGGAGATTGAACATTTTGATAAGGTTGTATTGCCATTCTTTGAAGGCTTGTATTGGCATGCCTGTATTTTACGGCGAGTTTATATGTAAATTTCTTCAAATTTCGTTCAAAGTCCTTTTTAATATTTGTGAAATCTTGTATACGAAATTTCGTACCAAGTTGAAGCATAGATTTTAACTTGTGATTATTCAATAGATCCAGGTTTCCAGTGATAATGTGCGCATGATGGGTATCTATATAAGGGGCTGTTTTTACAATTACACTCTTCACTTTTATATACATTGATGTTTCTACTTATGCGGTTATAATTAAATATTTTTCTACCATTGGTTTGCACAAATTTATAAATCAGTTTTACTTCTATGTTAGGCATTGGTAAGAGATGTGCCAAGTTTTTTATATATGTCTTGATTGGTAAACCATCATAATTTTTATTTTTGTAGGTTGTAACAAAAGGCTCTGTTGTAGTAGTTTTCTTCTGTGGAGAGGATTTCAATACTATGTTTAATGTACTGGCTTTTAGTTTAAGTAAATCCATCATTATAGCATAGTTTGTACATGCATTTTTCATTATTATTAACAGTTAGTTGTTTTTCGAGTTGATACACTTTCAAATAACACCAGATGCGTTGAATATAACGTTTTCTTATACTAAATATAAGATTTTTGATCCAGCCGGGTTTTATTATTATTCCTGCACACACTGTTTTCATGAACGTTTCGATCTTTTCAAGAGTTTCTTTATAACTGAAATTTTTCCTTTTTCTTGTTCCCCTTTGCCATTTCTTTTTTATAGCAGGATGGATATCTTGTAATACAGGGTTACGTTTTTCATTTTTACAAGATTCCAAATTATAATTGTCATTAAATATGATCGTATTGAGTCCATACGGAAAAGCTGTTCCATATTGTTGGATGTGTGTATTTTCCCACCAAAGTCTTTCTGACAGTTTGGGTACAACATCGATGATTGTAACAATTATTTGTGAAAAATCATGGTTTCTATAATGACGGAGTTCCAAATTGGTGATAGTTGCATCAGTGAGAAGAGATTTGCCAATTTGACTTCGATGTAAGTTGATTCGCAAATGCAAACGATTTTTGGTTTGGCCGATATATTTGGCTTGGCATGTTTGGCAAGTAATACAGTAGATGACATTATAGGTTTTGCAGAATGTACCGTAACTGGGATCTTGAGTAGATGTTTGGAGAGGGTCTGCCACTGGGCAGAGTTTACATCGATGGGATTGGCATTTTTTAAACTTGAAATTACGTATTCTATTAAAATAATGACGATATGAATATTTAAAAAAGGGGTGATCCATTTAGATTAAGGATCGAGTCGGTAGAACAATGAGAAACATTACAGACGCTATTTATATTTGTCACAGAGTTTGCAATAGCATGTTGCACAGGCTTGAAATATTTCTTTATGTTAGGCATCATATATAAAGCATGAGGGTGTGGTTATCGATAATACTACTACCCTGTATTGTTGTATTACCGGGCATATACTTTATAACAGTATAATTGCCAGTCGCTAAATAATATAGTTGTATTCATTCATAAAGTATAATTTCAACAGTTTATATCTCTTATTGAGGAGTAAATGTAAAACGTGGTTGTTTTTCACTAGATCCACCATCTTGCTCATTAAAGCTGTGGAGAAAGTATAAAACATACATTAAAAGCTGTATCTTCATAAAGCATATAAGAATGGCCTGGATGTGCGAATGCATGACTCAGTGACTTTTAGAACATTTTTAACTTTTTGTGGATTTTATATAAATATCATTTCATTGAAATACGTTATTTATAAAATGGACGTAGATAGGTATTGTCCGTGTTAGATAACTTAAAACACAATAAAACACATAAATACTATAAAACACTTAAAAGGCAAATGCTACCTTGTTAAAAACATGCTAAATGAGTTACAATTTATGATATAACAAAACAACATGGAATCAAAATAACACAACATACCATAGTGCGTCCCCAATTTTAACCTAAATGCCGATCCAACAACACACGGAAGACCACCACAGCACGTGTATGGTCCGAGAAGTAACCCAGGTCATAAAACATCAAACAAGAAAAACGAGACGATATATCCGCGCAATGATGCAAGACACAGAGTCCCTATATATATAGCAAAGTAAACATATTAAAATAAAATTATTTCACAGTTATCCAATTTTTCTCCAGAAGTTGGCGCAATGCAGCACATTCTCCTAAAGTAACATACAAGATACATATGAAAAAGAGGGGAAATGACCAAATGCAAGGCATAAAATGGTAGAGGGGGATGGCGACCCCTCTTTCCTCATTTATACTAGTGAACATATTTCAAACATTTATTGTTAGTGATTTTTGATATAGCTGGATCTCAACAATTCTCTCTTATATTTGTTTGTGTATAATGTCTGGTTTTCATCTTAAAACTTGATGCATTCGTATTCTATTTTGCAATGTACCGGCTCTCCGGGAGTGTTGTCGCGACGCAAAGTATGCTTAACCGGGGTGAGGGGGGTCACAATCCCCCCGGCCATCTTTTGGTACATTGCATCCATCCATACCTCTTTTCATTTTGAAAATACATTTATATATATATATATATATATATTATATATATATATTATATATATATACTATATATATATATATATATATATATATATATATATATATATATATATATATATATATATATATATATATATATATATAATATATAATATATATATATATATATATATATATATATATATATATATATATATATATATATATATATATATATATATATATATATATATATATATATATATATAATATATATATATATATATATATATATATATATATATATATATATATATATATATATATATATATATATATATATATATATATATATATATATATATATATATATATATATATATATATATATATATATATATAATATATATATATATATATATATATATATATATATATATATATATATATATATATATATATATATATATATATAATATATATATATATATATATATATATATATATATATATATATATATATATATATATATATATATATATATATATATATATATATATATATATATATATATATATATATATATATATAAATATAAATTATTAAATCCAAAGTTAGAATGTATGTAGTAACTCATAATACACTATTCCAAAATTTTCTACAAATACAAAGAAATAAAAGAAATTAAGACAAAAAGAGGAAATAATAAAGCATAATGCAAGTCATAAGGACAAAGACAATCAACAAATTTCAAAAATGAGGAATGCAAATAAGAAAACAAAAAAATCAAGCAGAAAAGCTTGCACATGGAGGAGATTTAGGCTTACGAGATTAGGCTTACGAAAAGTTCATTTCGAAAAAATTCTCGTCGGGTCCATATATCCTTTCGAAATGAACACAAAAATGCTTGTTTCTGAAACACAAGATAGATTTTATCTATAAACTTGTGTTATATGGACGACAAGCATATAGATTGGAACAATAAAGGAAACATAAATACCTCAAAACTCACCTCTTCAGCGCAACCATGACGAGCAAAATATGACTGGATCAATGTTGCCATATGCCAAAATGAAAAGATGTGATTTGCTGTTGCCAAAGAGAGTAATAAAAACTGTACTGCGCAAAAGCAATAAAATGAAATAAAATGAGTTATTCAACTGTTAAAGCTTCGAGATAAAAAGATGAAAATATAATTGCAGGAGAATGAAGAAGTACGGCTAAAATAAGATAATTTTAGGCTAATCGAAACTTATTAACTATACTATTGACTAAATATGCAGGATATTGATACATTTTACTGGTAATTTTGAGGTTATTAATGTGCAAAGCATGAAATTTTTTATCTGATAATCTATAAATTCTAAAAAGTTGATTAAGTATAATATTTCTAAACAATTGAATCGAGTTGCAGGAATTAAAAGGTAATAATTTATTAATATTAAATTTAAAAAAATCTTTTTTATCATATAATTTAGTAACTATCCCGTGAGCAGGTTCTATAATTAGACTTAAATCCAAATAATAAACATTATTACTAATAGAAGTTTCCTTAGATATTAATTCCAAATTATCCGGATAGAAATCTATATCTATGGCATAGTTATCAGTAAATACAAGACAAATCAGATCATCTACATATCTATAAATTTTATAATCAGTTGAAGTAAAGAATTTTTCATAATGATATAGGTATAAATTAGCTAACATACTGCTACTACAGCCACCTTGTGGAACACCTGAGACTTGTAAGTATAATTTATTACCTTGAAAGATATAATTATTGAAAAGAACAAAATGGAGAAGCTTAGGAAAATTGGTAAATTTTGTAAGATTAGAATGTTTAGTAATATAAGCATTATATAAAGCTAAAATGACATCATATAGATCAGTGATCTTAATATTATTAAATAGATCTTTAAAATCAAAAGTTTGAAATCCTATTATTTTACCAAGCGTTTTTAATTTATTTTTTAATTCCATATATATATATATATATACTCGTATAATATATATATATATATATATATATATATATATATATATATATAATATATATATATATATATAATATGTATATATAGTATATATATATAATATATATATATATAGTATATATATATAATATATATATATAGTATATATATATAATATATATATATAGTATATATATATAATATATATATATAGTATATATATATATATATATATATATATATATATATATATATATAGTATATATATATATATATATAGAGTATATATATATATATATATATATATATATATATATATATATATATAAAAATTCCCAAAAAGGACAAGTAGCAATGTACTCGTTCAGATTCTAGATGTGTGACAGAAGTACCGGCCGGGGGGAGTTGCGACCCCCAGCACTCCGGTTAAAGCTTTTTTTGCCATGGCAAACGCTCCCGGTAACCGATACTCCCTACACGATTTCCTTCATGACCCTTTATACTTCCGTAAAAATTACACACATATACAATTTCAATAACATGTAAAAAGCTAAAAGTTTACTTTTCCACGCTAAAACTATCCATGAATCATGTTGTAAAAATATAACAATTAATTTAAAATACAAAATATTCTAAAGACTATTAAAATCCCAGTCTGAGAGGATCAAAACTAATGTTTGAAATACAATCAGAGTGTCTGTATTTTTAAATATGGACTCAAGACCTATTGGCTACTCCATCGCCATATATAAACTAATGTTTGAAATCATTTAACTCATGGTCAATTATTACTGTAAAAACTATATATTCAAGACTATTGAAATCCATGTTATTATTATGAAAATCCTTTTCTGGATACCAAAACCTATTGGCTTCTTTATCACCATAAAAATCCTAATGTTTGAATTTACTGCACTTGTGATAGTTTAATGATCAAAAATCGATATATTCAAGTCCAAAGACATTCCAGACAGAGAGTTATTTTTAAATATTGGATACAAGACATTTTAACATTATAATAACCTTATAAATATATAGACACATAAATACGCCATAGTCCAAACTCTACGCAATCCCCCCTCCCGTGGAACAACACATAACTTGATGACTTTATACCACTTTCACATATTACTAAAGTAAATATTTAAAAGTTCGTCCGATATTTCGGAAAAACCTTTATAAGCACGAACTTGCAATCTGGATAACGCCTATAATGTATCCACACAAAATAGCCCCAGCTATAAAATACCGGTGTATAGCCATATTGAGCTATCTGATTTATGATCCTCAATTTCGCATAATAAACACGTCACCCTCTGCGTATTTCAATTCCCGCCATTAGGCGATATCCGAAAAGTCTTCCTAAAAGTCGTCCTAAAACCGCTTTATTTTTGCTTAAATTCTCTGCATCTACATACTGAAACAACGCAATGACAATATGAGTTTAACTGATCATCCAAATTTGATTATTTCTACAACGAAGCCTATTTTTCACTTATGTAAAATGTAAATAGCAAAATATGTAGGATGAGTTGCATAAGAATTGCTGCATTTCTTTAACGCAAAAGTATTTAGCTCAAGGAGTCTGTATAGCTGACATGAATGAAATATTCATTGATTTTACAAAGAGAAGGACGATTTTTTTTGATGAAGTTTTAAGCATAGAGTTTAATTACTTGTTGCTCCATGGTCTTAATTTTTAAATAAAATAAATTATTTTCGTATTGTGATGATTGAAATGAATGGGGAAATGTTTATGAATGAAATGCTGCTTTTATAGAGAGAGCCAGGCGTGTTATTTTTTCTATGACGTCATTTGAATTAATGTCAGTTGTTTTAGATGAAGTTTTCAAATATAATAAGTTATTGTAGTATTATGATGATTTTAAAAATATTACCGAGGAATGTATCGCATTTTAGAGATGTTTAAACGAAAATTTCAATCAAGATCTAGAAGAATTCATTTATAAAATAGCAGTAAAACACAGTTTACCTATTCAAGCCTTTCATGAATGGAAATATAATTTTTCAAAAGAATTTCAGTTTTTTTACTTCAGACATAATAACAGAATTAGGAATCTTTCAATACCTTCAGCTATACAAAATGTAAAAGAAAATTTTTCTATAACTTATACTGACAAGATGGTATCACATTTTGCATTTACATGCAAAAAGTTTTACATTGATACACTACTTCACTGCTATCTAGACAGTACTATGTACACCCCTTTACATAATAATGGGAACGTTCTATCCAATAGGATTAAAGCTATGTACAAACGAATCGGTAATGAAATAAAAACTGTTAGATTTCCATATCTAATCCTCATTCCAAAGATGCATAAAGAGCCTGTGAAATTCCGTACAGTTACCGTTGGCTGTGGATCATATCTGACAATTGCTAATAAACGACTATTGAACATCCTCAAGTTAGTGATGGAAAACATCAAAAAACAGAATCATGTCATGATCAAAAATGGAGTAGAAGTTATCGATCGTTTAAAACATTGTAATAAAAATATATGTTTTAAAAGCTTTGATTTCCGCGACCTATTTAACAACATTGATTTAACTAATTTATATTCAATCTTGGAAAAATTACATGAAGAATTTGACTTGAAGGATTTTATTACTTATCGTAGATACCTTGATCTTATTGAACTGGTATTAAAAGAAAATATTCTATATAACGGAAAAAATTATTACCGACAAATAAAGGGAATCCCAATGGGAGGAGCCTGCTCATCAATCTTGGCCGATATTTACCTCTCAACATATGAAAAAGGAACCCATATTTTGTCGGAGATACCATATTTCCGGTATGTTGACGACGTGCTATTGGGGTGTTATGAAACCACCACCAATTTCGATTTCACATTTTACCCAACGGAATTGGAATTAATAGAAAATTGTAAAGAAGAAAATGAAGCGGTAAATTTTCTGGACATCTCAATAAAAAAACATGGATTATATGGTCATTATACAAAGTTATATGACAAAAGAGAATTATATAGTATTAAGATAAATCATATCATCGATTGGAAAACTAATCTTACCAAAAATACTTTCAGAAATATCATACTCGGACACTTCAAGAGAAATCAAATTTACAACACGTTTAAAAAAGATTGCAATAATAGCAATATTAAAATCATAACAGAGGCTTTATATAAACATTATCCTATTTATTTCTTAAAGGATTGCTATAGATCGATTTTCAAGGATCATGTAGATTTTGACAGTTTACTTCTTCAATTTGCAAGTAAATAAAGTTTATGCGTGCCTGCTAAGAAAGCACGCATGCGTAAACCGAACATATATATGATAGCGAGTTGGGCAGGAATCACTTTTGGTCCAGTTTCCTTTTGGTCCAGTTTCCTTCTGTTTGGTTGTCTTGTTCTTCCGTGTCCGGGTGCCTTCGTATTAGCACGCATTGGGGACCAACCTTTGCTTTGCATTGGTACCGTGAGCGTTTGCCTAGGCTGGAAAAGCAGCTTTAAACGGGAGGGGGAGTCGCAATCCTCCCCAACCATTAAATGCAAAGCATTTGGTTATCCCAAGTTCCTTTAATTCTTCTTTTTCTTGGATTACATTCTGCTTCGGAGTATAGAGCGGCTTAGCGCCTTTTCCTGAGTAGTGCCTTTGATTTTTGTGGATATGCATAGGAATTCTATTTGAATTTGTTTACTGGCTTTTATATGATATATATATATATATATATATATAGTATATATATATATATATAGTATATATATATATATATATATAAATTCCCAAAAAGGACAAGTAGCAATGTACTCGTACAGATTCTAGATGTGTGACAGAAGTACCGGCCGGGGGGAGTTGCGACCCCCAGCACTCCGGTTAAAGCTTTTTCCGCCATGGCAAACGCTCCCGGTAACCGATACTCCCTACACGATTTCCTTCATGACCTTTTATAAATCCGCAAAAATACATACATATACAATTTGAATAACATGTAAAATCTAAAAATTTACTTTTCTACGCTAAAACTATCCATGAAGCATTCTGTAAAAATATAACAAATAATTTAAAATACAAAATTCTTAAGACTAAAGAAATCCCAGTCTGAGAGGATATTTTTTTAAAAAATGGATATAAGACCCATAAACCGCATTATTTCCATATAAAAACCTGTGTGTAAAATTACCTCACAATTAGTCATTTAATCCTTTTAAACCCTTTCTATTCAAAACTAATGTTTGAAATACTAGTCAGAGTGTCTGTATTTTTAAATATGGACTCAAGACCTATTGGCAACTCCATCGCCATATATATACTAATGTTTGAAATCATTTCACTTATGGTTAATTATTACTTTAAAAACTATATATTCAAGACTATTGAAATCCATGTTATTATTATTAAAATCCTTTCTGGATACCAAAACCTATTGGCTTCTTTATCACCATAAAAATCCTAATGTTTGAATTTACTTCACTTGTGATAGTTTAATGCTCATAAATCGATATATTCAATTCCAAAGACATTCCAGTCAGAGAGTTATTTTTAAATATTGGATACAAGACATTTAAACAATATTATCACCTTATAAATATATATACATATATATAGACACATAAATACGCCATAGTCCAAACTCTACGCAATACACCTTCCCATGGAACAACACATAACTTTTTGATTTTATACCACTTTCACATATGACTAAAGTAATTATTAAAAGTTCGTCCGATATTTCAGAAAACCCTTATAATCACGAACTTACAATCTGGATAACGCTTATAATGTTTCCACATAAAAATAGCCCTAGCTATAAAATTCCGGTGTATAGCCATATTGAGCTATCTGATTTATGATCCTCAATTTGGCATAAAAACACGTCACCCTCTGCGTATTACAATTCCCGCCATTAGGCTATATCCGAAAAGTCGTATGTTGTTATTCCAAAATATCTCTTCCTGGTTACGGCTGCAGTTAAACCATTATAATTGGAAACCAATCTTATCAGAAAAGCGGGAGGTTCCTCCCGCTTTTCTGATAAGATTGGTTTCCAATTATAATGGTTTAACTGCAGCCGTAACCAGGAAGAGATATTTTGGAATGATAACAACATACGACTTTTCGGATATAGCCTAATGGCGGGAATTGTAATACGCAGAGGGTGACATGTTTTTATGCCAAATTGAGGATCATAAATCAGATAGCTCAATATGGCTATACACCGGAATTTTATAGCTAGGGCTATTTTTATGTGGAAACATTATAAGCGTTATCCAGATTGTAAGTTCGTGATTATAAGGGTTTTCTGAAATATCGGACGAACTTTTAATAATTACTTTAGTCATATGTGAAAGTGGTATAAAATCAAAAAGTTATGTGTTGTTCCATGGGAAGGTGTATTGCGTAGAGTTTGGACTATGGCGTATTTATGTGTCTATATATATGTATATATATTTATAAGGTGATAATATTGTTTAAATGTCTTGTATCCAATATTTAAAAATAACTCTCTGACTGGAATGTCTTTGGAATTGAATATATCGATTTATGAGCATTAAACTATCACAAGTGAAGTAAATTCAAACATTAGGATTTTTATGGTGATAAAGAAGCCAATAGGTTTTGGTATCCAGAAAGGATTTTAATAATAATAACATGGATTTCAATAGTCTTGAATATATAGTTTTTAAAGTAATAATTAACCATAAGTGAAATGATTTCAAACATTAGTATATATATGGCGATGGAGTTGCCAATAGGTCTTGAGTCCATATTTAAAAATACAGACACTCTGACTAGTATTTCAAACATTAGTTTTGAATAGAAAGGGTTTAAAAGGATTAAATGACTAATTGTGAGGTAATTTTACACACAGGTTTTTATATGGAAATAATGCGGTTTATGGGTCTTATATCCATTTTTTAAAAAAATATCCTCTCAGACTGGGATTTCTTTAGTCTTAAGAATTTTGTATTTTAAATTATTTGTTATATTTTTACAGAATGCTTCATGGATAGTTTTAGCGTAGAAAAGTAAACTTTTAGATTTTACATGTTATTCAAATTGTATATGTATGTATTTTTGCGGATTTATAAAAGGTCATGAAGGAAATCGTGTAGGGAGTATCGGTTACCGGGAGCGTTTGCCATGGCGGAAAAAGCTTTAACCGGAGTGCTGGGGGTCGCAACTCCCCCCGGCCGGTACTTCTGTCACACATCTAGAATCTGTACGAGTACATTGCTACTTGTCCTTTTTGGGAATTTATATAGGAATACACATGTAAATATTGCAGCATAGCGCTTTACAAGATGTATTATAAATTATTTTTTGCTTTTAGCTTTTTAATCTGTTCACTAAAATTGAAAATAAATTTTTCAAGTTTTATAATATATATATATATATATATATATATATATATATATAGTATATAATATATATATATATATATATATAGTATATAATATATATATATATATATAGTATATATATATATATATATATATATATAGTATATAATATATATATATATATATATATATAGTATATATATATATATATATATATATATATAGTATATAATATATATATATATATATATATATAGTATATAATATATATATATATATATATATATATATATATAGTATATAATATATATATATATATATATATATAGTATATAATATATATATATATATATATATATAATATATATATATATATATATATATATATATAGTATATAATATATATATATATATATATATATATATATATATATATATATATATATATATATATATATATATATAGTATATATATATAGTATATATATATATATATATATCCATATTCTAAATAATAGTAAAGAATTAAAGAATAAATTAACATCTCTTAGAAAAATAATAGGATTTCAAACTTTTGATTTTAAAGATCTTTTTAATAATATTAAGATATCTGATCTATATGATGTAATTTTAGCTCTATATAATGCTTATATTACACCTCTTTCAAATCAAATTAAATTTAAAAATTTTCCTAAACTTCTTCACTTTGTTATTTTCAATAATTATATATTTCAAGGAAATAAATTATACGAGGCATGTTTTTTAAGTAAGTACCGTTTTGGAATTAAAAAAAGACGTGCAAAGATATCGCAATAATTTTATTTCTACATGAAAGCCTGTACCTTAATCTACTTTTCTACATAATTTCCGTGAATATTGAGGCACTTGTCATAACGTGGCACCAGTTTTTGAATACCCTCCTCATAAAATTCTGCCGCCTGACTTGTTAACCACTGTATCACAACTGTTTTGACTTCGTTATCGTCTTGAAGACGCTGACCACCCAGGTGTTTCTTCAAGTGCAGGAACAAATGGTAGTCGCTGGGCGCCAGATCAGGGCTGTATGGAGGATGATCTAGAGTTTCCCATTTAAAAGATTTGATGAGATCTTTGGTCCGATTAGCCACATGTGGACGGGCATTCTCATGCAGCAAAACGATACCCTTACTCAACTTGCCACATCTTTTGTTCTGGATTGCACGACGCAGATTGTTCAATGTCTCATAATAAGACGCTGCATTGATTGTCTCATTACGAGGCAGAAACTCCACTAGCAATACTCCTTTTTTGTCCCAAAAAACTGTGCACATGATTTTCCGGGCAGAAAATGTTTGCTTAAACTTCACTCTTTTGGGTGATGATGAATGTCGCCATTCCATGGATTGTTGTTTTGATTCTGGTGTGACGTAGGCCACCCATGTTTCGTCACCAGTAACAATTTGGTCTAAAAAATCTTCACCTTCATTGTGGTACCGCTCAAGGAAAGTCAATGCACTGCCTAAACGTTGGGTTTTGTGCAAATCCGTCAACATTTTTGGAACCCAACGTGAACACAATTCCCGGTAATTCAAGTTCTCGGTCACAATGCGATACAAAACACTACGAGAATATTGAGGAAACCAGTCGCACATTGATGAAATTGTAAAGCGTCTGTTTTCTCTCACCTTTTCTTCCACTTTCTGCACCAAATCTTCATTAAAGACCGAAGGACGCCCACTCCGTTCTTCATCATGCACATTTGTGCGGCCATCTTTAAATGCTCTCACCCATTTCCTTACCATTCCATCACTCATAATGTTTTGTCCGTAAACTTCACAGATCTCACGATGAATATCGATCGGTTTTACGCCTTTAGCACTAAGAAATCGTATAACAGCCCGTACTTCACAATCGGCGGGACTCACGATTGTCGGAGGCATCTTAAACACTCAGTAAACAACGTATACAATGAAGAATCAGACTGTAATGGCGTCAGTGCGTAGACAAGAGATGTAGGTAACCAGCGCGCATGCGCGGAACGCCGACCGTAGCGCTGCAGCGGCGGAATCGCAAAACGGTACTTACATAAAAAACATGCCTCGTACTTACAAGTCTCAGGAGTTCCACAGGGTGGCTGTAGTAGCAGTATGCTAGCTAATTTATACCTTTATCATTATGAAATGTCATTTACTTCAATAGATTATACTTTTTACAGATATGTTGATGATCTGATTTGCTTAGTACATACAGAAAATTATCTCATAGAAATAGATTACTATCCAGACAATTTGGAATTAATACCTAATGAAGCTACTATTAATAAAAATGTTAATTTTTTGGATTTAAATCTTTTTATTGATCCTTCTAATAGAATTGTTACAAATTTATATGATAAAAAAGACTTTTATAATTTTAATATTAATAAAATCTTACCTTTTAATTCCTGTAACTCGATTCAATTGTTTAGAAATATTATACTCAATCAGCTTTTTAGAATTTATAGATTATCTGATAAAAAATTTCATGCTATGCATATCAATAATCTCAAAATTACTAGTAATTTATATAAATATCCCACTTATTTAGTAAATAGTATTGTTAAAAAATTTAAAATAGCTGGATTTTTATAATTCTTTCCATAGTATCATATAATTCTATTCATAGTATCTTATATTAGCCAGTCATCTCCATTTTTTTTTTTTTTTTTTTTTTTTTTTTTTTTTTTTCCATTCACTTCCCACTTCAGCATTACCTTTATTTGCCCCTCTTTTTAGTAGCTCTTTTTGTATATTAATACTTTTTCTTTACATTTCGCTTCACAGTTTTTCAATTCTTATGAATGGCAACAGTAAATGGTTTTTTATTTTTTCTTTACGAATGGCAACACTGGTCTCTTCTATCAGTGTTCCCTCGATCCCTGTAATGAATCGTCTGTACACATGCTGTGCTTTTTCCAGGTATTCATTTTTTCTTTTTTATTCCATCTTTATGTATGTCGTCCAAGTAGAAATAGTTCATAGATTTAATCTATCTATTTCTTCAGAAACATACATTTTTGAGTTTGCTTCTACAAAAAACTTGGACATGATTAGATTTTTGTAGAGGTTAACAATTCATGATTTAGGCTTAGAGCCTCGTCCACGTGTAAGGCGTTTGTGCTTGATTTCGTTTGTTATACTTATTTCGATTCCATACCTTTGTATTATATTTTTCATTGACTTGTTGATTCGATATTAATTTTTTTATTTTTTCCATATGCTTGAGGATTAATTGATTTTTACATTTGTTTTGTACGCCAGTTAGATAGTTGAATTTAGTTTAAGTTTTTCTTTTTTTGTTTCCATACCTTTTAATTTGGTTGATTTTCTGTAACTTGATAGCTAGTGTTTTGTATTTTTAATCCATTTGATTGATGATTTGCTGTATTATATTTTATTCTGTGGGTGTTTTTAAAAAGTTAGGTTTATCGTGTTACATCTTCTTACTTTTCGTTCATTGGATTTTCAAACTTCTATTATTATATATATATATATATATATATATATATATATATATATATATATATATATATATATATATAGTATATATATATATATATATATATATATATATATATATATATATATATATATATATATAGTATATATATATATATATATATATATATATAATGTCGAATTGCTTCGAAAATTTTAGGTAATATTCAAATTATTCCATAAAATATAAAAAAAAATTTCAGCAAAATATATTCCGTAGCTTTTTAAGTAAAAATTAAAATAAAAATTACACCTCTTATATGAAGTGATCACGTGACGACGATATGAAAAGATCACGTGACCCACTTCAAAATAAAATATGGCATCCATCTTGTGTCAAAATCGTGATTTTTAAAGACCTTTTTAATTCATATTAAGTGTTGTATTCGTCCTAAAACCGCTTTATTTTTGCTTAAATTCTCTGCATCTACATACTGAAACAACGCAATGACAATATGAGTTTAACTGATCATCCAAATTTGATTATTTCTACAACGAAGCCTATTTTTCACTTATGTAAAATGTAAATAGCAAAATATGTAGGATGAGTTGCATAAGAATTGCTGCATTTCTTTAACGCAAAAGTATTTAGCTCAAGGAGTCTGTATAGCTGACATGAATGAAATATTCATTGATTTTACAAAGAGAAGGACGATTTTTTTTGATGAAGTTTTAAGCATAGAGTTTAATTACTTGTTGTTCCATGGTCTTAATTTTTAAATAAAATAAATTATTTTCGTATTGTGATGATTGAAATGAATGGGGAAATGTTTATGAATGAAATGCTGCTTTTATAGAGAGAGCCAGGTGTGTTATTTTTTCTATGACGTCATTTGAATTAATGTCAGTTGTTTTAGATGAAGTTTTCAAATATAATAAGTTATTGTAGTATTATGATGATTTTAAAAATATTACCGAGGAATGTATCGCATTTTAGAGATGTTTAAACCAGGCAATTTATATTTCAATGCCGTTATTTGAATGAAGTTCATTTTTTCCGATGAAGGTTTAAGTTTTCAAATATAATAAATTAATGTAGTATTGTGATAAGTTTTAAAATATTACTTAGGAATGTATTGCATTTTAGAGATGTTTAAATAAAATTGCATTGAAGTTGGAAAGTGTTTCATAATCAATGCTTTAAGCATGATTGATCTTTCTTGTTTTTTATTTTGTAATTTGTTGTTTTTATTGACTTCATGATTAAAATTCCCATGAATGGGACGTTTTCTTAGAAGGTTTGTTTTAGCGGAATTGATTACGTGGGATTTTGCATAAAAATATCACAGAAAGCAATCATTTCATTAGTATGTAGATCTGCGCATTTTATTTCAAAATTTGGAAAATTTTCCGGGCTATGAAGTTAATAAAAAATACATCCCGACATAAACTATTAAGGGTCGCCGCTGGGGTTTGAGTTGAATCTATAACATTGGGCAAATGTTAGGGGGCCCTGTATGTTACCCAGTCGGTTTTCATGCCGAGTAAGGCGACTTTGTCATGGGCAGGGGAATGGCCCACATTTTAATGCTTTCCCCCTATTACGACTAGCTATTTAATCAGCTGTTACCTTATTTGGTACAGATGTCTGGATCATCACCACAGAATTCCATTTCACAAATTAATTAAAATCTTTTTTTTTTGTATGAAATATTTCTAAAATATTATCGGTATATATGAACGATATGCAAAACAATATTTCATTTATAATTTTTCGGAATCTTATATTTTCTGGGGGGAGGGGGTGTTCTGAGAACCAAAGCCGTTACTTTGCCGCCCACCGATTTGGAACATTTTCCATAGACAGATCGGCAACATCTAATTTCGGAAGAATCCGATAGATGGCAGATCAATTCCGTCATTTGTGGTTCATTGATACTATTAACTCCACAGCATTTTTCAGTCATTTTTCGCATATTAGACTCTTTTTCTTTTATATTATTTGAAGAACTTCATAAAACCAACTTGTTATTTTCATATGGAAAATGTATGTCACATTATTAAATCGGCTGATTAATTTTTGAAACATTTAAGTTCGATTAGGAAATTTGTCATATGTTGATTTTGTTAAACTCGCTGCTGATACTTTGAAATAGGCTTTTTAACAATTTTATATGGAGAAAGAGGTTTTATGATGTTTTTAGTATACGCTGTACAGAAAATTATGATCTATGTAATTGTAGTCCCGCAATTAGCCGTGTATTTTTAAATTTGATATTACGCATATTCAGGATGTTCTACTAGCTACATTAACTTATAATACAAATACTTACGTTAACTCTTGCATTAGATCTTGCTACTTGCTCATTTCACCAAGGAACATAATATTTTCAAAATGGTTACTGAAGTACATTTTAAACTTTTTTTTTTTATTTCTATCATAATCCAATTTGGTGGATCTGAATTGAACAAATTTCACTACTTGATAATTGCATTGTCCAGTACATTCATATTAATAGAATATTTGATTTTACGACAGATATTTCTCTATTACAATATCCAATACGTAAATTACATGTATAGCCGATGCGTAGTACATTTTAAACTTTTTTTTTATTTCTATCATAATCCAATTTGATGGATCTGAATTGAACAAATTTCACTACTTGATAATTGCATTGTCCAAGACATTCATATTAAAAGAATTCAACAGTCTTTTAAAGAACAGTTCAGTTGCACAGAATAAAATTTAAGCATGAAAATAAGCGAATAAAACTGCAATTATGCGCAATTGGATTTTTGTTTTGAATATTTTCATAGAAAATTAGAAAAAAAACCTTATTAAATATCGCATGTTTCCAATATGAATAAAATTTACGCGAATTATTTTTATTTTTGAAAACTTTCTTTGTTACTAAAAAATAATATACATCAATCTTTAAGATGCATGAATTTTTTGTACATAATTTTTTGCACAAAATATGTATACATAATTTTAATAAATTTTTAGAATCGATTTGCTAAGAATGATGAGTAATTTGCTTTTAATGGATAAATATTATTATATAAATAGGCGATTTTAAAAATATTCGATTAATATAAATAAAATTGCATAGACTCCAATAATAAAAAAAAAAATCCCGAGAAAATCTCATTTGGTTAAAAAAAAACGGAAATTGTTTTAAGGAAAAATGCATTAGTGTTATATGGAACTTGACATTTTTCACTATTGAAGATAAAGGTGATTGCAATTTTTATACATTACAAAAATACATACTTCACTCCTAACTTTATCAATGCACTTTTAAAACGCATTGCATCTAACGATTTCATATTTAATTATGAACAATTTAATCAGAATACAAATGACACAGAAATAAATCAATGTATTTAGTGTATATTTTGTTTGGTATTGCCATATCATGATTATTTAACTATCAAACCAAAGTCAAATAATTATAAGTTAACATTTGATATAATACTAAATTAAATAAACAAAAATTCCAGTGCAATGTGATTCTAGTTGATTATTTATATTATTATTTAGCATACGTTATAACACAGAATATGTTAAATTTAAATATGTGTTGCTAACATGGGCGAATGCAGGATTTTTTCAAAGTGTGTGTGTGCTAAAATTGATTGCATTCAAAATTTAGAGATTACTATCAACTTTGAAACATGTATTGTTACAAAGTAAATTTGAATAGATGGTGTGAGCATCACATTTTAAAAATTAGTGTGCATAGCACTTTTAAAAATTAGTATGCACCCATTTTTAAAAATGAGTGTGTACCATTTAAAAAAAATATTCCCCCTTGCATAGCATAACTCTTACCTTTCTGGAGACAGAGCAACCAAACTAACAAATTGGACATTCTTAAAAACATACCAAATGCAATAATCTTAAGTTTTCCCATTTAGTATAAGTTTAAATTGTTTTTATTAATAGACGCGTGGAAGAAAAGACACAGTTGTGGTTGAATGTTTTATTTCCCAAAATCATTTTTTTATATTTTTTCTCTCATATTGACTTTTAGTTAAATTAACAATTTTCCAGGGGGGGTTCTTTGGCACCCTCTTGACTCCCCCTCACACCTAAATACGCTCATGATTGCTAACAAATTGAAAATAAATGTATTGAGAACTAACTACCAAAGAATGACAGAAGATAGGCGCCCTCTAGCGACGACTAATCAGTTGCCTAAAGCCAGGAAAATTTTCAATTCGGAGGGCATTTAATACGCTAAGGACTGTTGAAGACAATGGTCATCCGACTCAACCTAAGGTATGAGTAGCAGGTTGGGGTGACCGGAGGACTGTTTAAGAGTCAGCTTTAGAAGGAAATGTACCTAAGAACTGTCAGGCTATAAATATAATAAAATAAAATTTAAACATGAAATAGTAGAATTAGTGAATATGAAATCCCTACCAAAAAGTTATCACAATTTAATTTGGTCATTTCATCACTTGCGGAAAAAGAATTTTGTAATAAAACCAACTGCTTAAAAATTTATTCTGCTCATTCTTAAAAAAAAAAAAAAAAACACGTTTTCATCACGTTGACCACTTTGGGATGTATAAACATTAACCGATTAACAACAATATCAACTACTTTTTTTTTTCATTTTCAATATTGTTTCTCGCATGCATTTTGAATTATTAAATTAATATTCGAAAACAATATGAATTGATAAGTTGATATATTTTAATATAAATAGTTTAAGAGGCGGACTTTTTATATGACTACCACACAGCTAGCTCATGGACAACCTCAAGGAGAATAGTGAAAAATCGATGTCAGAATGATGTCGCTGCAGGAGGTACCTTACACCTTGTTAATTCTAATTAACTAGGGTTGTTTCAGCTTTTTTTTTTCCCTACAAAAAAAACGAAAATAACGTTTTGTAATATTTTCTTTTAAATGCATAAGTTTATTTTTTAAAAATGCATAGGTTCGTTTTTGAGTTTTATAGTCACAACATACAGACATAACATGTACACACAAGTAGACATCTATTTAAAACTGTTCGAAATGGGATCAGAAGGTTTTGAAACATAGTCACTTTTCAAAAACTTGAATTTGAAAATTGTAAAAATAATATTTTCGCTCTTGTCGTTTTTGAGTTATACGGTTACAACTCACAGACATACACATGTACACACAAGTGGACATCAGGACGCGGTAGCTCAGTGGTTAGCGCGCGGGAATTGCATTCGGTAAGGCCCGGGATTGATTCCCTCCGCTGCCAAAACTGCCACCGTGTTCACGCGGAGTACGATCACGTTAAACATGTGGGTACGCAAGTCCTTCTGAGAGGTTGGTGGTAGGGGAAGGAGGGTACGGTCCCTGTGGATGCCTCCTCCACTGCGTTCCGGTCGAAATTGGGTGGCACTTCCCGGCTGTACACACAAGTGGACATCAATCAAAAACTGTTCGAAATGGGATGAATAGATTTTGAAGCATAGTGACCTGTCAAAAACTTGAATTTGAAAATCGTGAAAACAATGTATTAGTTAAATAATAAATATAAGAATCTAAAAAAGCAAATGTTCCACAGTAACATTATATATAAGAAAATGTTCCGTGCTTAAAACAGTTTGGGAATCACTGATTTAGGGAAAAAAAATATGATGTGGGCAGCATATGTCTTTCCCTACATAATATCAATGACCTTAGTACTTTCACAGCGAAATAATGGCGCACAAGTTTTGCAGTACAATTATTATAGCATTGATAATTAACGCCCCGCAAATTAAAATTCGGAGATTTAGACAAAACATGAGTCCAAACAGCATGGAGTGGGAGGTGTGTGTGTGTGTGTGGGGGGGGGGGGGTAGCCTAGTGGTTGACGAGCGGGGATTGCGCTCGGAGTGTTCACGTGGAGTACGGGCAGATTAAATATGTGGGTCCGTAAGTACTTCTGAGAGGTTGGTGGTAGGGAAAGGAAGGTACGGTTCCTGTGGATGTCGCCCCCCACTGGGTTCATGTCTAACTTGGGTGGCACTTTCCGGCCGTCCAAACAGATATCATACACCTTCGAGTAGGTCGGATGATCTGGGTCGAAGAAGGAGAGTGGTTTATTCATACTTACGTGCAAAATTGTCATTAAATTGTAATTAACTGTTAATGAATATCCCCTGAACTAAATGACTGTTGACGAATCGTTTGCGCCGGAATATAACACTAGTGCAAAGCATCTTCTCTCGTGATTGGAATGAATTCAATCCATGAGAGTGATGTCGTTAGATTTGTTGTGTAATACTGCACATGAAAAGTGAACATATTTGGTGATACTTACTACATTAAAATTAAAAATTTTTTTTTTTATTATTAATTTATTTGAAAAATGTCAATATCTCGCGAACAGTTTATGTTCTTGTTCTCAAATGGATGTCATTCTTTTTCTAATAAACAATCACTCTTGAAACGATTATTTGTTTAACCGCATAGAAAAACCTGATTTATGTTTTTTTTTCCCTTTCAAAAATTCATTCTGTAAAATAATACGATATCCCGAGAACGATTGGTGCTACCGTTCTATAGTTTATATCATTCGATTTATAATGAAAATTCATGTATGAAATGATTATTTATTTACCATTAATAAAGGTCTTGATTTCTTTAAATATTTTTTTTTTTGAAAATCCATTCGTAAATTTGTGTGTGTGGGGGGAGGGGAGGGTCTTGCGATCATTCGATTGCGTTTGAAATCAATAGGGTTACAGTTTTCACTGATTGCAATAATCGCACTAAATTATTTTCGAAACGCTTCATTTGTTCGTGAGATATCGTGAGCACAGATCTACAGACACACGTACACAGTGCTTGTTTCAGGCACACATCCGGGGGCCGAAGCTCCCCGGATACGATTATTCGCCCCCCCCCCCCCCCCCGAGAGACATTTTGTGTTAACCTAGCATCTGTTTATGTGACAGCATTTCGATATATTTATATAGGGCAAATAGAAAACTTGACCCCACAAAGTTTCATTCGCCTTCCCCTCCCCCTCCCGTTCAAAAGGTCCTGAAAGAAACATTGCACATAGACATGTACATATACATACATACACACATACATACATACATATAGATATCCCCTCAAAAACGTTCGACTGGAGTTCAGGGATGCTTAAAACACGCTTTTCTGTTTGAAACTGGAATTTGATTGTTCGGCCCCTTCACAATACTATCCGCATTTCATTATTCTACGTATGTTAGGAAAGCTAAACAAAATTTTAAGCCTTTATTATCTTCATTTCTATGCAATTAAGTTTAACAAAACTAGCTCATGAACAATATCATGAACATTTCTAAGCATGCCGTTTGATGAATAGAAAATGATTTGCGGGGGGAAAAATCATATTTTCCCATTTTTTTATCGAAATATTCCAAGATTATTCCATATTGACGCCATCAGGGAGGTACTTGTTCAATATTCTATTTTCGAATCCTTTGTTCTACCCATTTTTTATTCGTGTTTATCTTAGCATTTCGGTAGGAATAAAAATGTTCGATGGAATGAATGGAAAAGAAATGGAAAATAAGGATTTTATTTTGTTCTATTTCTTGAGTTCCTGGAGATAAGTTAATAAAGCAACATTTTCTTTTAATATTTGAATTGTTCTGGTATTCATCCAATTCCCAATAAGTATACATGGTTTGTAATACATTTTATAATGAACTATAGACGTTTAGATTTGATGTTATGTTTTTATGTTAAACACATCTGTGTTGTTGGGACTTAATTTGATATAATAATTTGGTACGTATTACATTTTTTCTCATACTTTCAATACTTTTAATCAATATTGTCTCTTTCTACAGAGGAAGTATTGGTTTTTCTAAAAAACAATTTCGAATAAGAAAGTTTGAGTCGATTTTTATGACATTCTAAACTCATTTTGATATCTAGGTACATCACGTAAAAAACTAGAGAATTTTCAGAAAATTCTGATGTTTAGAATCTGAATTATTCGAAATTTATGATTTTTATAGCATTATTTTTTGCGGAAAACATTAATTACCTTGATAATGACTGTAATATATTGTTACGAACGTGCAAAATACCCTCCTGCAGTTTCTTTCGGAAACCAGACGGAGAAAATACCCGTACAGGCAACCTTTCATATGACGTGAATCTAGGGTTTCTATATGCTGAAGTTCGGAGGTGGGATTGTCAGATTTGAGGATTTATCACAAATTTGGCGACATTTGGTGACTTCTCAAAGATTCGAGAAACAGCTCGAAATAACGAATATTCTGAGGATATGAGAGATTTCGAGAAGTTTCCATTAAGAGTATTAAAAAGTCATAACTTAGAGAGCAGTTGATGTGATACGAGATATATTGAAATGTAACATATGTTAATATTTTGAGAATAAAAGCTGCTGTTCTGTAAAATTAGATACGTCATTGTTTCGAGAATAGTATGAATTGTTTTGCTAAATTGGTGGAACATTTAAGTGCTGTTTTACTGCATATTGTTAAATTCTCTCACTGGAGTCTTTCCTTTTGAAAACCAGAAAGATAAAACATCCGTAGAGGCTTTCTTATGACGTGCATCCAGGGTTACAAAAAGGCGCAGTTCGAAGAAGTGTTGTCAGATTGGGCGACTTTTCGAAGCCTCGAGAAACATCTCGAAATAACTAGTATTTACGAGATATGGGAAATTTCCATAGAGAATTTGTAAAAGGAGCCACCACTCAGTTGGAGAGCAGTTGACGTGATACGAACTACATTGAACTGCGATGTTAGTCAATGTTTTGAGAACAGTAGCGGCTGTTTTGTGAAATGAAATGCCAATGTTTCGAGTAAAATATGGGTTGTTTTGTGAAATTATTGGAGCATTTAAGTGCTGCTTTACTGTATATTGTTCATGTTTACGCTGTGCTCGTGAATAAACGTGTTAGTTATCCAGAAATTCGGACACAATCTTGTATTCCGAGTGCACACCCACGATTCAGGAGGATACGTTCTAACAATATGGCATCAGAGAGAAATGATAATTTGAATGACGCTATGGATGCTTATTATATCACAATATATTTTTATGAACATAGTTTTTTATTAACATGCATCTAGCATGTGCATGCATCTAGCATGTGCATGCATCTAGCAGTTAATCTAGCATTATTAACATCTAGCATCTAGGATTATTAACATGCATCTAACAGTGCCACTAAAATGCTGCTAAATTGAAAAAAAAATAATAAATAAATTTTATTATACGCTTAAAAGAATAACTATATATTAAATCTGAAACAGATACATATGTTATTCCATTCTAAAAAGATATTGATGCAAGTGGATGTTCCTTTGTGGCATACTGCGAAGGTCAGCCACTGAAGGAGACACATGTTCGAATCTCGCCCATGTGCATAGGCCTCGCTCGACCCAGGATACGTTTATTTTAGAAATTTTTCTGATCGGCTAAGCGTTCAGAAAATTTCGGGTTCGATTCGACAGAATAAGGTCTATGTTTCGAGGAATTGAAAATGAGTACAAACGTAAAATATAGCAAAATTATTGTTATATTTCAAAATGCGGCTGGAAAAGAATAAAGAAATTTTCTACGTAAATTTCAGCCGTAGCTGGTTCCGACTTATGGTGTTTGATGTCTAAAAAAAAATGAAAGTTTGGATCAGGTGCTAGAAATATAGGACTGTGTGGGACCTCCATATTGAATTGGAAAAAGTTTTTAGGCTCACGCCGGGCGGGAGTTTGAAATTTAGGACCTTTAACATGGGCTGTGTGAGCGACAGTGGAGGTAATCAAACCTATCAATGGATAGCGCTCAACGTGTAGTAAACCTGAAGAAACACTTTAGCTGCAATGAAAGGTATTAAAGGGGGAGTTACAAAAATTACGGAGAAAAATGTATTGCGCAATTTCATATTTATTTTTAAAACACTGCAGAATTCATTTCGATGATAAGGGCGTGCAAGTTTGTTCCAGTACGTCAATGGTAGAGCTTCCGATGGCCATTATGAAGATTCGTGGTTTGATTCCCGGTTGGGGCAGGAAGGTACGTTAGAATGGTGCCCGAACAAATCAACCCTTTGGGTTATTGCAATGATGTCGGAATTTTGAAAGTGATCCCAGTACGACTCGCATGGATTTAGTGGACGCTATTGTATATAGCACCGATTTCAAAGCGGGAATTTAAAGACGCCACTGTCTCCTACCATCATTGTTCACTGCCTACTACCACCATTGTTCTTTGCCTACTACCACCATTTTTCATTGCCTACTACCATCATTGTTCATTGCTTACTACCATCATTGTTCATTTCCTACTACCATCATTTTTCACTGCCTACTACCACCATTGTTCATTGCCTACTACCATCATTGTTCATTGTTTATTACCATCATTGTTCATTGCTTACTACCATCATTGTTCACTGCCTACTACCACCATTGTTTATTGCCTACTACAATCATTGTTCCCTGCCTACTACCATCATTGGTGAATTATCATTGATCTCTATAAGAAATAAGGACGTCACTCCAAGGACGTCACTGCCTTCTACCATCATTGTTCACTGCCTACTACCATGATTGTTGAATTATCATTGATCTCCATAGGAAATAATGTCATAAAAATTAAATAATTAAATTTTTTCAATTCTAATTATAAGAATTACTACAAATTCTATACACTTCTGGTTTTTACATAATGCATTTGCACATAAAATATGATGGCGGTATGTGCATTCTTTCTTGAGTTATCGTGTTCCCCTCTCCACACTCGAACATATTTCTCACAGCATATACTGAGTTTAGGAGATCTTAAAATCTGCTTATTTTTCGAATTTTCGATTTGGAGAATATTTGAGAATTTATTTCTGTTTACAACAGTATGGGAAAATAAAAGAATATGGTTTAAAATAGAACTCTATATACTAATAGCCACGCTTATCCACAATTAACCTATTGATGTTTTCTCATATTTTCTATCCGGACAACTTGGACAGAGTCGAAAGCTGCTTGAATGATAAATAGATATTCCACCGGGGAGCGAAAGATCCATCGATCCATCATTGGCAATGACTTATGGAACGTAATATCCTTTCTGGGTCAGTGTGAAAGTAACGGGTTACGACCCCTATGACCGGTGGGCTTAATGAATGATGGAAGAAAAAAAATATATTCAGGTTATTTGAGAGAATAAGGGGCGTCTATTGTTTTTTGCATAGTGTAAGTAAAATATTGTGTTTTCGACAATTTTCATGATTTTGACGAATATACTTGTTTCATGTCGTCTTGTACACATTACCTTTTCTACCATAGGTAAAGTAATCAAATGCTGGGGGCTCGCGAAACCTATCTGTTGGTCCAAGTTGGGCCAATTTTCCGTGCGTAATCACGTGGGTAATTGATGCAACAACATAAAATTTGATAACTGCAAACGTTCCTCAATATGAAACTGTCCGCAAAGTTTCAGCTCTCTGCGAGCCCAGAACAAGCCTGTCAAAGATATTGATCGAAAATACAGGTAAAGAGAGGTAACATAAAGTTGATAAGAACAAGAAAGTTTTAAAGGAGCCTCCGTATGGTGGCAAGAGGTGTGGAAACTTGATTTTCAGCTGAACTATAAAACACTTTTGTAGTTTTTAGCACACCTATTACGTACAGTCGTACACATTTTCAGTAAAATCGGCAGTAATATCTCTAACCGGAAGTGGAAATACTTAGTAAATTCCTCAATCCCCTCCAAAATTCGATGCTGAATCCATTTCAGTCATCATTTAAGTTCTACCTATTGTTAACATATTGTCAAGCTCTACCTATTGTTAACACATTGTTAAGCTCTACATATTGTTAACCTATTGCTAAGCTCTACCTATTGTTAATCTATTGTTAAGCTCTACCTATTGTTAACCTATTGTTAAGCTCTGCCTACTGTTAACCTATTGTTAAATTCTGCCTATTGTTAAGCTCTGCCTATTGTTAAGCTCTACCTATTGTTGTATGGCTAACCAAAAGCCGAACGATTCATTATATGACTTATAGGAGCTGGATTTGATTTCCTTTACTTATGGAAAGTGGTATACATCACACATGTACGTATTGGTGTAAGTATTGTTGTACAGCATACATGTACATGCTTTAAAATGTCAACTAAAGTAGCCCCCGTACTCATAAAAACAAAAAGTATGAAAATGTGCAATTCAAGAGTTGAAACGTCGTTTTGAAGATTTCTTGTTAAATTCCTTACCTAAGAAGAAAAATCTTCCGATTATTACTAGGCAGCTGGATTTCTTTATCCTACGTGACATCTGGGTGTATAAGCTTTACAGGAGATGTTTTCCGATCATCACTGAAATGTTTTCCCTGGTGCGCATGTGTGCGTAAGTTTGAAGACAGGAGATAAGAATTGGTGATCGTCTGAATACTTGAAATGAATTATTTTTCTAATGCACTATACAGTATTCATAGGAAAGTCCTTAAACACCCCTAATAACTTTGTAAGAAAAGGTACATGAGTGTACACGCTAGGACTATCAATATTAATATGACAATCCTTAGTGGAATAAAAGTGATTTCAGCGCCCTTAGCGCAGCTTTCAAGAAGTTAGGATAACGAATTCGGCAACAAAGCGAGACAGGCGAAGAAAGCCAATTACAAAGCATTGTCTAATAAGTAGGAATTGACGCCATGAACGAACAAAACGCATGTACGGAAGGCAATAAATACCAGTCATACTTAATCGGTTGACACAGTATTAATGTACCCGTTTTTTTTAATGCCTTAAAAGGAAGAAAATTAATTCTTGCACTTGAAAATGTTAACAATTTGAAAAATTTCGAATGCATGAACTGGTAAAAATTATATGTAATCAGAGTGCAGATAATCAACACAGGTGGCTGATTAGATAAAAATTTTAACAGTTATTATATTGATTGTTCTCAATCTCCCACTTTTAATCTGCAGATATAAGTTGCTAAAAGTGTGAAGCAAAAAGAAGTATTTTCTACATTTTAACGTGTTATACAATGTGTGTATATTACATATATATATATGTACAAGGTAGGATCAAAACGTTTGAAGACTGTGCTGATATCTCCAACCCTGATTGGAGGAGAGAGGAACTATTTTACCGTGGCGTAGAGGCACATGTGGAGGGAGATGTGGAAAAGAAGAAGCATGTGTTTTTCCAGACAATGGATGTCAGTGAACTGTAGTCGTTCGCGTTCGTCGAAAACGGAAATGACGTTTGCAGAACAACGCGCAAATGTCAAATTCTGCCAGCGTTTAGGGAAATCGCCGACAGAAACATTGCATCTGCTGCAGCAGGTGCAATGCACTCTACAGAAACATTGCACCTGCAGAATAGAAACAACCGCACCTGCCGCATCATTGCACCTGCCGACAGAAACATTGCAGCAGGTGCAATGTTTCTGCCGGCGATTTCCCCAAACGCTGGCAGAATTTGATATTCGTATGTTGTTCTTCAAACACCATTTTTCCATTTTCGACGAATGCGAAAGACTGCAGTTCACTGACACGCATTGTCTGGGAAAACCCTGTACTGCGGATATGCTTCTTCCTGTTCACATCTCGCGTCACATGTGCCTCTACGCCACGGTAAAATATTTCCCCTCTCCTCCAATCAGGGTTGGAGATATCAGCACAGTCTCCGAACTTTTTGATCCTACCTTGAATATATATATATATATATATATTTACTTTAGAAGTTATTTTACAATCGAAATTTTAAAATTATTTTTTAGTTAGCTATAGATGTATCTTACACACATTCTTGATAATAAATTTCAAATTTCTAGCTTCTCTTCTACTTTCGCGTTCAGTTTTACCTCTCTGGCTAACGAGGGAACGACAGAAAGAATACTTCTGCATTACATTATTTCACAGATTCCCCCCCCCCCCTCCTACAGAATTCCATTTCTTGCCAGACACTTTGTCCAGAGTCAAAGGATGCCGGTGTCATGATTGAGTATCATGCCTGGGAAATTAAGATAGCGTGATGATCTATCACTGGCGAGGACTTAAGGAAAATATTTCTATGAGTCGATATGCAGGTAACGGATTACGACCCTTATAACAAGGCGACTTGGCGAACGACGGATAAAGAAATATAATAAAGAAATATAATATAGAAATATAACAGTTTTTAATCTTAGTTTAAAGTTTCATTAAAGATGAGTTTCATATTCCGTGTTGGGACATAACAGAACAATTTGCATAACTTTAGATTATAACTTTTTCAACTTAATTAACCCTAATTTAGAATACGTATTATTATAGCTGATGATATGTTTCTGAAGGTATTTTATTTTTGAAACTGTATCGAAGGTATATGGTGTCTTTCTAAAGGTGCTCCATCGACCGCAACTTTTATCTCAATTAGCTGCTGTCACATTCAGCGCAGCTTTTTAGATGTTTGTTACTTTATGATTAATTTATGGCAATAAACGATTGCATTCACTGTTTATTTAATATATAATTGTCAACAGATAGACGGACACATGGCAATTAGTATATACTAGCCGAATACCCTTTGAAAATCAACGGTCTCGCAATAAGCAACCCCTGAATAATGTAAATTTTTAATAATTTGCGTTTCACATTTATTCGACAAATCGAATATTTTGGTGTGCAGTACCCCCTAAAGAAGAAAATATTGGGAAACTAAATTTGCGCATCTCTTCCTTTCGAATTATCTACCCGTACAACACATTAAAGTCTATCTCATCCCGAGGCACCCCTAAATTATTATTTCTCATTTGGAACTTTTTTCAGTAAAGCACATCCATAAATGAACATTTTTGAAAAACTCTGTTTGTCTTGTGTTTTTTATCAGATGATTGGCCCGTATACCAAATATGAAGCCTCTATCACATTTAAAAGGCAGCGTGCCTCATTTATTCGGAAAATCGAACATATTAGTGTGCGCACCCCTTAAAGTAGCAAATATTGGAAATCTGAAATTTCACACTTTCTTCCTTTCAAACTATCTACCCTTACACCAAATTTGATATCTCTATCTCAAAGCATGGTTTTTCGAAGCATGGTTTTTTATCAATTCACTTTTCGAATGTTTCACTCTGGAGCACCCCCCTTAAACGAATATTTTTGAAAAAGTATATTCTTCTTGTGTGTTTCCGTCAAATGATTAGCCATATACCAAATTTCAAGCCCCTATCAAATTTTAAAGGAGCGTTTTATCATTTATTCTGTATATCAAATATTTTGGTGTGCGGCACCCCCTTAAGTAGAAAATATTGGAAATCTGAAATTGCACACTTTCTTCCTTTTAAACGATTTACCCATACACCAAATTTGAAGTCTCTATCTCATCTCAAAGCATGCTTTCCTATCATTTCACTTTTCGAACGTTTAAGTGTGTGGCAGCCCCTTAAGTAGAAAATATTGGAAATCTGAAATTTTACACTTTCTTCCTTTCGAATGATTTACCTATACACCAAATTTGAAGTCTCTATCTCATCGCAAAGCATGCTTTCCCATCATTTCACTTTTCGAACGTTTTGGTGTGCGGCACCCCCCCTCTAAAGAACGTTTTCGAAAAATTCGATTTTTCCTGGTGGTTTTATCGAACAACTGAGCCGTGTACCAAATTGCAAGTCTCTATCAATTCGGGAAGTGCCTAAAAAAGCGTGACAGACAGACAGACAGACGGATGGACACTTGGCAATTAGTATATACTAGCCGAATACCCGTTGAAAATCAACGGTCTCGCAATAAGCAACCCCTGAATAATGCAAATTTTTTAATAATTCGCGTTTCACATTTATTCGACAAATCGAATATTTTGGTGTCCCCTAAAGAAGAAAATATTGAGAAAATAAATTTCCGCATTTCTTCCTTTCGAATTATTTACCCGTACACCACATTAAAGTCTATCTCATCCCGAGACACCCCTATATTAGTTTTTCTCCTTTGAAACTTTTTTCTGTGAAGCACACCCATAAATGAACATTTTTGCAAAACTCTCTTTGTCTTGGGTTTTTTATCAGATGATTGGCTCATATACCGAATATCAAGCCTCTATCACATTTAAAAAGAAGATTGTCTTTTGTCGAAGAAGACCCATTTAATCGAAAAATCGGATATATTAGTGTGCGGCACCCCTTAATGTAGCAAATATTGGAAATCTGAAATTTCACGCTTTCTTCCTTTCAAACTATCTACCAGTACACCAAATTTGAAGTCTCTATCCCATCGAGAAGCATGTTTTTTCTAACACTTCACCTTTCGAACGTTTTTCTGTGTAGCACCCCGTTAATGAACATTTTTGTCAAACTGTATTCATGTTTGGTTTTTTTGTCAAATGGTTAGCCCATATACTAAATTTCAAGCTTCTATTACATTGTAATGAAGGCGTTTTTCATTTGTTCGGCAAATCGAATATTTTAGTGAGCGCACCCCCTACAATAGCAAATGTTGGAAGATTGAAATTACACACTTTCTTCCTTTTTAATTTTTTACCCGTACACCAAAATTTGAAGTCTCTATCTCATCGTGAAGCATGCTTTTCTAGCATTTCATCTTTCGAATGCTTTTATGTGGAGTACCCACCCCCTTAACTATACATTTTTGAAAAACTCTATTCTTTTTGTGATTTCTATGAGATGATTCGCCCACATACCAATTATAAAGCCTCTATCACGTTTTAAAAGGAGCGTTTCTCCGTTATTCCGAAAATCGAACATTTTGGTGTGCGGCACCCCCTAAAGTAGAAAATATTGGTAAACTGAAATTGTACACTTTCTTCCTTTCAAACTATCTACCCTTACACAAAATTTGATATATCTATCTCATTCCAATGCATGGTTTTTTTATCAATTAACTTTTCGAACGTTTTACTCTGGAGCACCCCCTTAAACGAACATTTTTGAAAAACCGTATTCGTCTTGGGCCTTTTCGTCAAATTCTTAGCACATATACCAAATTTTAAGCCTCTATCAAATTCTAAAGGCGCCTTTTCTCATTTATTCGTTAAATCGAACGTTTTGGTGTGCGACACCCCCTTAAGTAGAAAATATTGGAAATCTGAAATTGCACGTTTTTTTCTTTTCGAATGATTTACCCATACACCGAATTTGAAGTCTCTATCTCATCGCAAAGTATGCTTTCCCGTCTTTTCACTTTTCGAACGTTTTGGTGTGGGGTACCCCCTCTATAAAACGTTTTCGGAAAATTCGATTTTTCCAGGGGGTTTTATAGAACTACTGAGCCGTGTACCAAATTGCAAGTCTCTATCTATTCGGGAAGTGCCTGAAAAAAGCGTGACAGACAGACAGACGGACAGACGGACACTTGGCAATTAGTATATACTAGCCGAATACCCGTTGAAAATCAACGGTATCGCAATAAGCAACCCCTGAATAATGTAAATTTTTTAATAATTCGCTTTTCACATTTGTTCGACAAATCAAATATTTTGGTGTGCAGAACCCCCTAAAGAAGAAAATATTGGGAAACTAAATTTGCGCATTTCTTCCTTTCGAATTATTTACCCGTACACTACATTAAATTCTATCTCATCCCGAGACACCCCTATATTATTATTTCTCCTTTGGAATTTTTTTCTCTGAAGCACACCCATAAATGAACATTTTTGAAAAACTCTCTTTGTCTTGGGTTTTTTATCAGATGATTCGCCCATATACCTAATATCAAGCCTCTGTCACATTTAAAAGGAAGCGTGCCTCATTTATTCCGAAAATCGAACATATTAGTGTGCGGCACCCCTTAAAGTAGCAAATATTGGAAAGCTGAAATTTCACGCTTTCTTCTCTTCAAACTATCTACCCGTACACCAAATTTGAAGTCTCTATCCTATCGAGAAGCATTTTTTTCTATCACTTCACTTTTCGAACGTTTTTCTGTGTAGCACCCCGTTAATGAACATTTTTGTCAAACTGTATTCATCTTTGGTTTTTTTTTTGGTGTTTTTGTCAAATAGTTAGCCCATATACTAAATTTCAAGCTTCTATCACATTGTAAAGAAGGCGTTTTTCATTTGTTCGGCAAATCGAAAATTTTAGTGAGCGGCACCCCCTACAATAGCAAAAGTTTGAAAACTGAAATTGCACACTTTCCTTCTTTCCAACTATTTACCCGTACACCAAATTTGAAGTCTCTATCTCATCGTGAAGTATGCATTTCTAGCATTTCATCTTTCGAATGCTTTTGTGTGGAGTACCCACCCCCTTAACTACACATTTTCGAAAAACTCTATTCTTTTTCTGATTTCTATGCGATGATTCGCCCATATACCAAATATTAAGCCTCTATCACCTTTTGAAAGGGGCGTTTCTCCTTTATTCCGAAAATCGAACATTTTAGTGTGCGACACCCCCTAAATTAGAAAATTTTGGTAAACTGAAATTATGCACTTTCTTCCTTCCACACTATCTACCCTTACACCAAATTTGATATCTCTATCTCATTCCGAATTATGGTTTTTTATCAATTCACTTTTCGAACGTTTTACTCTGGAGTACCCCCTTAAACGAACATTTTTGAAAAACTATATTTGTCTTGGGTGTTTCCATCAAATGATTAGTCCATATACCGAATTTCAAGCCTCTATCAAATTTTAAAGGATCGTTTTCTCATTTATTCTGCAAATCGAATATTTTGGTGCGCGGCACCCCCTTAAGTAGAAAATATTGGAAATCTGAAATTGCACGCTTTCTTCCTTTCGAACGATTTACCAATACACCAAATTTGAAGTCTCTACCTCATCGCAAAGTATTCTTTCCCATCATTTCACTTTTCGAACGTTTTAGTGTGCGGCACCCCCTTAAGTGGAAAATATTGGAAATCTGAAATTGCACACTTTCTTCTTTTCGAACGATTTACCCATACACCAAATTTGAAGTCTCTACCTCATCGCAAAGCATGCTCTCCTATCATTTCATTTTTAGAACGTTTTGGTGTGCTGCACCCCCCTTAAGTAGAAAATATTGGAAATCTGAAATTGCACACTTTCTTCCTTTCGAGTGATTTACCCATATACCAAATTTGAAGTCTCTATCTCATCGCAAAACATGCTTTCCCGTCATTTCACTTTTCGAACGTTTTGGTGTGGGGCACCCCTTCTATAGAACGTTTTCGAAAAATTCGATTTTTCCAGGGGGTTTTATCGAACGACCGAGCCGTGTACCAAATTGCAAGTCTCTATCTATTCGGGAAGTGCCTAAAAAAGGCGTGACGGACAGACAGACAGACGGACACTTGGCAATTAGTATATATAGATAGATAAATAATTTTAAAATATTATCGGTACGTATGGACGATGCATGGAGATATTTTACTTCAAACTTTTTGTAATCTATACCGTGTGGGGCGATATAATAGTATAATCCGTTTTGAACTTAACAAAAGTCGGTCCGCATGACTACCACTGAATAAAGTTATGTATGACCTGTGGATTCATAAATAAAATGAAATGAAATTTAGACATGAATTGGTAGAAGTAGTTCCAATATAAAATCCAAAACCGAAAACATATTTCAATTTATCTACTTTTCCTTGGTTACTTAGAACCTTTGAGATCAGTAATTTAGAATAAAATGATCTGCTTAAATACTCAGCCCTCTCTTATTTACCCCTTATTGCAAACACATCCTATTTCAATTACCCCAGAAAACTCCGAATCTGAAATATGGGCGTGGATAAATATGGGCATGACCAAAAACATTATTGATACATGTTCCGGCTATTCACAGTTAAACTTTTGAAATATTTTCTAATTAATGCTTCTTTCTATAATTGAACATAACTGTCAGGATTTTCTATTTGTTTAATTTCTTGTGGGATTTCTTATAGTGGATTTTCTTCGTGATCGCTAAATTTCACAATCGTAAGCATAATCTTAGTTATTGACACTGTGTTGGAATATAAAAATAAATTTTATAAAATTTTTAAATTATCCTATTTCCATAGAAAAATATGTATTTTTTAAATTCCTTAAAAATCAAGAAAGCTTCTTCCAGATGCCGTTCTAATGTATTCAAAGACCACTCTGCAAACTTCTCATTGATGGTAATATTGAAATTCTGTAATAATTCATTCAATCGCTACGAAACTATTGGTGTGGCGATTACGCAAAAAAAAAAAAAAAAAAACTTCCACATTAATAATAGATAAATAATAAATATAAATAAACGAATAAAAAAATCACTCCTGGACCAGCCGAGAAGTATCTGCGTACCAAATTTCATAGCTGTGAGTCATTTGAATTTTTCACGATAATTCAAATTAATCAATTTTATTTACGTGAAATATATCATACAAATCGTTCAAGTCGTATAATTTTTCACTACGATACAATATTTACGTTGTACCAACGGCCGTACCGTGCTGAAAACACCGGTTCTCGTTAGATCACCGAAGTCAAGCAGCATCGGGCGCGGTTAGTACTTGGTGGGTGACCACCTCGGAACACCGCGTGCTGTTGGCCATCTCGGGTGCGGTATCCCCGTGGTTTGCGCGCTAGATTTGCACGCTACCACAAAATGCCGCCGTGTTCATGCGGAGTACGATCACGTTAAACATGTGGGTCCGTAAGTCCTTCCGAGAGGTTGGTGGTAGGGGAAGGAGGGTACGGTCCCTGTGGATGCCTCCCCCACTGGGTTCCGGTCTAAATTGGGTGGCACTTCCCGGCCGTCCATACAGTTACCTTACACCTTTCTGGTAGGTCGGACGGTCTGGGTCTCAACAACAACAATATTTACGTTTTTACTCTCGTCAAAGTCATAATTATCAAACGGCTGAAGGGATTCCAATTTACCAAACTCTACTTCAGCCCAAACTGGCATAAATCATAATTATATCCATATGATATCTATATAACATCCATAAGTTATATGGATCCAAAAATAATCAAAATTCATTGAAGCGTTTTCTCGTGCTCGCTCGGCTGCCAGGCCCACCCGCGACCATCGATGTTGTATTGTTGGGGGCTAATATGTTCTGCTCCCACTGGTGCTCTGAAGCAACGTCATATGACCGCTGAATGGTGCACGATCCTGGCCGATGTATAGGCGAATAATGGTGTATCAAGTGCCTGGCCATTGTTAATCTATTCGCGATGGCGGAATTAGCCATCAATAAGCAACCAATGCCAATGTCGTCGTGCCATTAGTGAACACGACAATTAATACATCTCTGTTTCTGCGACTTATACAAATGATTCAAGACTTATACAATGATTTCCGTGTGATGAAATTGTGGTATGATATTAAATATGAAGATTACGTTTTGATAAATTGTGCTTGAAAAAACTTTCTTAAGAATAGTTACGGATGTAATTTAAGATTATATATAATCTTACATTTCTTAAACTTAGTTTAAAGTTTCATTAAAGATGTCTTTCATATCCCGTGTTAGGACATAATAGAACAATTTGCATAACTTTAGATTATAATTTCTTCAACTTAATCAACCCTAATTTAGAGTACGTGTTCTTATAGATGATGATATGCTTCTGGAGGTACCTTGTTTTTGAAACTGTATCCAAGGTATTTGGTATCTTTCTAAAAGTATTCCATCAACTCCAACTTCCCTATTTATTTTAATTATCTGCCATCTTATTCAGTCCAGATTTATAGATGTATGTTATACGATTTATTACCTTTAAGTAATAATTGAAATCATTCATTATTTAATATATAATTTTATAATATTATTGATACATGAATATACTTTACTTAAAAATTTTAGCAATCTCATACTGTATGTGTGGAGATATAATAGTACAATCCGTTTTGATCTTAAAGGCTGCTTCTATTGGCTACCGCCGAAAAAAGTTACGTATGACCTGTCGATCCATAAATAAAATAAAATGAAATTTAGACTTGAATTGGTAGAATTAGTACCAATGTAAAATTCAAAACCGAAAATTTATTTCAATTTGTCTACTTTTCCTTACTTACTTTAGCACCTTTGAAACCAGCAATTTAGAATGAAATTATCTGTTTAAATATTTACCCCTTATTGCAAATAAATCTTACTTCAATCACACCAGAAAATTCCGAATGTGAAACATGGGAGTGGACAAATATCGGCGTGAACGAAAACCTTATTGATACATGTTCCAGCTATTCCCAATTAAATTTTAGAAATATTTTTTGATTAATGCTTATTTCTATAATTGAACATAACTGTCAGGATTTTCTATTCGTTTAATTTCTTGTGGATATTTCTTAGAATGGATTCTCTTCGTGATCGCTAAATTTCATAATAGTAAGCATAATCGTAGTTATGTTGTGGTGGAATATAAAAGTAAATTTTTTAAATTTTCCTATTTTCATAGAAATTTTTTTTTAAACTCCTTAAAAATCAAGAAAGTTTGTCACAGATGTTGATCTAATGTATTCAAAGAACGCTCTACGAATTTTCCAATGATGGTAACATTGAAATTCTGTAATAATTCGTTCAATCTCTACGAACCTATTGGTGTGATAATTGAGCAACATTTTCCACATTAATAATAAATATAAATAAACGAATAAAACAAATCACTCCTGGACAAGCCGAGAAGTATCTATGTACCAAATTTCATAGCTGTGAGTCATTCGGATTTTTCACGATAATTCGAATTGATCAACTTTAGTTGCGTGCAATATATCGTGCAAATCGGCCAAGGCGCATAATTTTCCATCACGTTACAATATTTGCGTTTTCATTCAAGTCAAAGTTGTAGTTATTACCAAACGAGATACGGGATTCCGGTTTACCAAACTCTACTTCAGCCCAAACTGGCATTATAAATCATAATTATATCCATGTGATGTCCGTATAGTATCCATAAGTTATATGGATAAAAAAATATCCAAAATTCATTGAGATTGCTTAATGCTTTTTTGCACAAACGAAGCTCAATCGCATTTCTGAGGTCTGATTAAGGAGTGATAAGAACTATTTAAAAATGTATGGTGGGGGTAATGTTGATGAGGTAAAGGTAATGAGCAGGGTCGTGGAGATATAATCTGGGCCCGAGGGGGGGGGGATAACGCATGAGCCCCTCTTTTACTCAGGCCTTATTTTCAAATTTTCTTCACAGAGAGCGTATATTTTGGAGAAATTTTAAAGTATAAGATGTCCAAGCTATAAGAAAAAAGTGGAAGAAACCGGAAAATAATATATATATATATATTTTTTTTCAATTTATTACTATTAATTTTTTCTTCAATAAACAAAATAGGAATTCACACAGAATAATTATAAAATGACAATTATGACAACGAAAATGTCGGAAATAATGTATGACAAAAAAGTTTAGCTTTAAGAAAATCGATTTTTCAATAATAATTTAGTAATGTATTCATAAAAAGTAAGAATATTTTATTTTTTTATCTATTTGTGTTAAATTAACTTTTCGTACTTTGGTTGTGGCAAAAGAGTCTATTAGTACCTCCAAATCCAACTGTCTCGCTATTGCTGATTTTAAGCAAAGAATTGTTGTCGCGCTTGCATAGAACAGAAGCGATGGAAACTTTTGATTTTTGCCAATACACTTAAAGAACTCTGAGTGTATTGTTTTTGTCCTTCAAGTCATTTCTATGCATCTTGTAATCCTGAGAGATGATTTGCGAAATGTTTAATGGCGTCATTTGGAGTGGACTATCGTGTTGAAGACCCAGACCGTCCCACTCATCCTGAGGACTTGAGCAACTATTTGGACGGCCGGAGTGTGGACCATCGTGTATCGGACCTGTACCAAGAAAAGGTGTATAAAAAATATGATGTAGACTTTCAATTGAAAAGCCCATTTAAAGGAAAAAACAACCTGCTTGCCACTTCCATCTATGTATGGTTTAATTTCTAAACTACATTTTCTCTCAGGTTATAAATTTCACAAAGTAAACATTGCATGAGTGATATTACAGACATCATAAACCAGGTTATTCTGTACAGTCTCAAAATGCATCAAGCGTCATATATGATCAAAGTCTATAAATTTTGTGTTGTACAGATGTTGAGTGCATGGCAAACTACAATTCACTGCTTAAAATTTTTGGCTCATAATTTCAAATCATTATGCATGCAGTATAAATCCTTTTTTTCATATTATTATTGCAGCAATTATTCATAAAACATGAAACCGAAGGTGAGCAGTTACTGTTACAAATTATTTTGAGTGAAAAAAAATATTTTTTTCATTTCCATAATCATTGTTTATACTTTTTAATTTAATTTTTACTTTCCTTATATGCATAATGTATAAGGAAAGTATTGTGGCGGGGTTGAAAATTCGAATTTGAGTTTTCGACGGGAGAGAACGTTTCAAGCATCCCTGATCACGAATCAAACATTTTTGAGGTGATGTGTGTGTGTGTGAGAGAGAGTCACTGCAAACGATAATTGATGAATGAATGGCCCGATTCGAACGAAATTTGCTATAAAAATCACAATTCGTAAATACTGGATGCGTATTGTTTTTATACGCAATCGAATGTTCAGAACCCCCCACCCCCCTAAATTTTCAAGTGAAATTTTGAAAAAATCATTAAAAAATCAAAACCTTTAATAAAGTTACGCAGATAGACTTTTCTTATGTAATTTTTCATTAGAGAACGATTGACATAAATTTTAGAACGTTAGCATAAATCGTTCTTGAGATATTTTTTATTTAAAAAAAATTATCAAAAAACCATGTAAAATAAAAAAAAAGTATTACCTATTGAGGGATATGTTGACTTTTCATATGTAATATCATGCGATAAATTTGGTGACATCATTCTCGTGGCTCTAGCTTGTTCCATTCATGAAAAAAGATAATTTGGGTAATACTTTTGTACTTGAACGCCACTAGTCATTTATCTGCTGTAAGAATAACTTAATTCTCCATCCATAACGCTTGGCTAGATTTTGGCGACGAATTTGGTGGAATGTCCCCAACTTGGCGACTTGTTTAAATGTTGCTAAATTAACAACAAACTCTCCAAATGGATAAAAATGAGGCTAAATCAATGAAAATGATTGCTAATTAACTAAAATTCAATATCTTGGATTCAATATCTACTATAAGAATAACCTATTGTTTTTACTGTTAAAGTAGTAAATTCATTGCATTATATAAGGAAAGTCATGTGTTGCTCACATCAGATTTTTTTCTTTTATTTTATTGAAGGAAAGGTCAAAAATGCAGGTCAGGGGGAAATCTACCTGTCCCCAGAAAGCCTGGAAATGAGTACTTGACTAACTGTGGTCCCGCAATTTGCCTACTATGTCTGTGATAAAAACGGCACTTGTGCTATATCCCCGGATGTCCATGAGTAAATCAGGCTTTGGTTTTTTTAGATCAGTTCCCGCAAACGCATCTTGCATCCGTGTTTTTCCTGAATTTTCAACAGCGAATAGGATCAATAACATTATCCATTTTATTGCATTATATAATACTTTCACATAAAAACATATTAATTGAAATAGAGTCAAATCTCGCTCATTCGAGTCCGGGGTATAACACTCTCAAGAACATAACAAAGCCTTACTCTGGTCCAAACCTATCACAAAACGTTTATAATCAGATGCGTGACAGAGAAAAGTTCTTTTTAAAAATTTAACGCATACATCGTTGAAGGAAGGCTCTGTCAGACCAAGGTTCTTATAAAACATTTTGTTGCAAAAAAATATACGCACCCATAAAAAATTGAGCTACAGCGGCGAAATTCGGCATGCGAATGTCATTTCCAGAGTTATGCAAATGGTTAAACAGTCAGCAGCAATAATGATATAGGATTCATGCAACGCGCATTAGAACGACTCATCGAGCGTCATTTAAATCGGTTGGGTTCTCATTCATGTGCAATTGGGACTGGCTTTTAGCTTTCACATAGCTGCCAACTTATTTAGAGTAAAAATCAGAAGATTTTTGAAAAAAATCAGAATAGCGCGTAAAATGAGTTTTACAGAACAAATCGACATAAATCTGATTTTCAAAGGACACAATGTAAATATTGCACAAATATGTGAAACACACAACTGTTTTGAGATCTCTTTGGAAACAGTTGTATGCATGTTCATTTGTACATTATTTACATTGTATCCTTCATCTCTCAAAATATTTTGACAGAAAGTTGCGTTATGTAATGATGATATAATTCGTTATGTAATGATGAAAAATGATATAATTCTATTATATTTTGAAAATGCAAGTTTGACAATTGCGTTTAAGAACAGGGTTGTTTAAATACATGGGAAAATTTAATTTTAACACATTCCTTTATATTAATTCTAAACTATGATTTTGTTATCTCTAGTAACTCATGCTTTTATTTTGTCAGTTTTATTGAAATTAAATCATTACAATAGTCTGGATTTATGAACTTAATTTCACAAAAAAAATTTTTTTTTACAATTGGGAAGACACAAATTTTTTGTTCTTAAACTGCAGTATATTTTTAGACACATTCATAAAATTATCATGCATTATTAAAATGTGCATTGTCTAGTGTCTACACATAAATAAAAATTGGTGGCAGTATATTTTAAAGAAAATGTTTATTTTGTTCAAAAATATCTTTTCATAAAAATGTGGCAGAAAAGGCTTTAGATAGAAAAAGATTGAATTTCATGATCGTACTATTTATATGAAAATAATTAAAAAATTAACTTTTATAATCAACCAAACTATGAAAATAAGCTACTTTAGTCCAGTTAATGTGCAACAATAAGGAGAAGGAGATCCATGGAAAGGGATAATTGCGTAATCTCGGAAACGCCCGCGAAAAAAAACTGAATTTCACGATCGTACTATTTATGTAAAAATAATTAAAAAAATTTGCCTTTATAATCAACCAAAATATGAAAATAAGTTAATTTAATCAAGTTAATGTGCAACAATAGGGAGATGGAGATCGATGGAAAATAGCGTTCGATCGGCAACCGCTGCAAAGATGAAAAAAAAAATTACTATTTATATGAAAATAATTAAAAAGGTGACCTTTATAATCAACTGAAATATAAAAATAGGCTAGTTTAGTAAAGTTAATGTGTAATAATCAGGGGATGGAGATGGATGGAAAAAGGCAATTATGTACTCTCAGCAAAGCCTGAAAAGAAAAGACTGAATTGCTCATCTTATAATTTAAGCGAAATATAATTTGTTTAGTAAAATAATTCTTTATTTTTATTCGCACTATAAAAATAAATTAGGTCTATTGTTCTGATATGAAATCATTAGAAGAAGAAAATGGATGCAAACTGGTAATTTTGGACTCTCAACAAAAAGGGATAAAAGTAAAACAAATATTTTCAAATGCTGTGCGAAGTTTTTTCTTCTGTTTCCCCTTTGAGTCCAATGACAACATATGTATTAATGATATATATGATAACATACGTCACGGTGATTACGGAGACAAAAATTTACAACTTATTTTTGATTCCTTTCTGTGGGGGATTTTATGCCTACACTTCCGGGTTAGAAAGACGAGCATTGTCTGCCGTCCGTTTCTTGAACGCTGCGTGCTGGAAGTACCAGAATAAATACAGCTTGTCACACGAGAACGTCTGCGTTCATTGCCGCGTACATTGTCTGCGTTCATTTGAATTGCTTGTCACACGAGAACGCGAACGTTCTCGTGTGACAAGCAATCCAAATGCTTGGCGACATTTTGGTGTAAAAATATAAATTTGCCGATAAATCGGCAAATTGGCGCGATTTTTAGGCGTAATTAGTAAAAAATATTAAAAATCGTAAAGAAATCGATTACGCGCGTAAAATCGTAAAACAAGAGAATTTTCGTAAAAATTACGAAAACTTCGTAAAAGTTGGCAGGTATGAGCTTTCATACTGCAAGTTCTGTACAAAGGTGCCTTTGAGACGCACTCCACGGCATTACACACAATTATCGGATTTAGAGGGAGGTCGCATCATAGGCATGAGGGAAGCTGGTTTGTCCAACAGGCGTATCAGTCGCCATCTGGTCGGAGCGGTACAACAGTTGTTCGGTGTTGGCAGTGAATCAGGCAAGGCACATGTAACTATCGCAGAGGCGCAGAACGCTCTAGATAGACAACTGTTCGAGAAGACCGTGCAGTCAGCAAAGTACCCACTTCCATATCAATGGCGTCGCTGTCAGCAATTCAAAGGCATTTGTCATCCTCCATGCATATTGTATCGAGGGATACTATGTGGAAACGACGGACAGAAGGTAGGATTAGATGTCGACGCTCATTAAGACGAATCCCACTTCTCTCTCAGTGCTGATGACCGCCGCATACGTGTGTGACGGACGACTGGCGAGCGTTCCAATTCCACATTTGTTGTCCAGAGGTAAACGGTCATCACACATGGTATGGCAGTCTGATGATCCATTTCGTAGTGCCGCTGAACTCTCCTTTTTGCGTTGCAAACCAAGCTGCCGGCTGGCTCTCTTTACTTCGACGATATTTTGCAGCCGATTGTTTTGCCTATGCTATCAAGTCGCCCAAGTTCCATCTGCCAACAAGATAATGTTCGAGCATATACTGCACGATTTTCTCAATAATGTCTTCGACAATTTCATACTCTTCCATGGTTATCCAGGTTCCCAGACTCATGACCTATAGAACCGGCTAGGGATATGCTGGGGTGGCAATTGCAGTCTTCTTAGAGTACCACTGAACTAGCTGACTAGTTGCAACATTTGTGGGAGAATCTTCCACAGAGGGACATAAGCAACTTACTTGACTCTATGCCGCACAGAATATCGGTTTGTATAGCTGCAATCGGAGGATTTATCACTTATTAAAATATCATCGTGTTGTCCCCATTTCTTAATATAACATTTTTTTGCTTCCAGATTCTAATCATTTGCATATTTCCTAAAAATATGTATACATGCTAAGTTTCGCAGTTTTAGCTCAATTTTTGCTACGAGTGAATGTACTTTTTGGCAACAGAGTGTAAAAGTAGATATGTTTCATTAATATTCCATTAATATTCATGCCGGACATCTTTTAGATGAGTTATCAAGTGGCTGTTTTCATCGGTTTTTCCTGTATTTCAGAAACTAAAAGGACTAGAATGTTGACTTTTGAATTTTCTGACAGGCAGGCGTGATGAGACAAGGTCAGGCTTATTTCGTCCTAGCCAATTTTCTATGTCAATGAGTCAAAGATAGCAATATTTGGGCTTTTTTTTTATGAAATTTTGTTTTTCACATATTAGCTCTAAATTTGTCTGATAAAGTTAGAAGCTTATTGTCCGGCATGTTAGGTATTCCAATGTTTTTAAAGAACCTTAATGACTATTAGAAAGTCTTGCAAAAGTCGTAATTACAAGTTTTTCTCTCAAACAGGGCGAACTTAGATAGATTTTCTGTAAAATTTTGATTATAAATTAAATAGTTTAAATTCGGTATTCTGAATGTGCTGCAACAATCGTCACAGAAAATATTATAAAATTCGAACTACTTAAATTTTAATTACCCTGATGACTGTCTGAAATATATATTTTCTCAAAACATGCCACTATTTGTCAAAATTCCACTTTGAAACTGTATAAGTTAAAAAAAAAAATGAAATTTGGTATACCGATTGTCCCGTAGCTACAATTATAGAATAATTACAAAATTTAAAGATTTTAAATTTTAAGGTATCTAATTGATAGGTTAAAATCCCGCAAATGTCTTTATTTCCTCAAAAATGGACACTAACAAGTGTTTCAGAACACATGTTAACGACAAACATTTGCAATTCAATATGCTGAGAGAGAGCCCTAATAACTCCAAATATACTGAAAAAAAAAAGAAAAAACCTCTACATAAGAACTAATATCTCATCAGAAACAAATGTGTAAAAAAAAAAATAAATTAAAAAAAAACCCAAATTCTTCAGCTTTACAAAAGCATGTAAACCAAAGAAATGATTGTGATGAAATTAGCTTTACAAAAAGCGTCAGCCATATAAAGATTAACATGAAGAGATACCTCAGATTTCAATTTACCTTCGTGAGTGTAAAGTGTAATGAGGAAAAGTTATTTAAAGGGTTAATCTAAGGGTGGGTCTCGTATATAAGGTTCTTGATCCTACAACGTTGCCACCATCAAATTATAAAAATTGAACCCAAGCTGCCTGTTCCAGGCATTCATTATCACTGAACTCTCTCAAAGCTAGAATGGTGTTTCCATTAAAGTTAACAGCATACATGAACCGATTTCGCAATGTTTAGATCTTGTCAGCATAAAATAGTCCATAAATGCAATATATGCATATGCAATAGATGCATGTGCAATAGATTCATAATAGCAAACTTGCTATGCACCACAATTTTACTAAAACTTGTAATCTATAGCAAGTTTTTTAGCTGACAATGTAGGCATTGGCGATTTCATGCTAAAGAGCATGAAACTGATATGATTTACATGTACTGATATGATATTACATTATTTGTTATGAGAACGTGATCCTAGTTTACAGATTGCCTGATTAAAGCGGATTCTATGATTATTACAATTGAACCCTATACATATTTTTCTCTGCATTTACTTCAAATGAACAATTCTATATCTTCATTTCTCCTTACTGCTGTCTGGAGTACATTATGTTGCTTAAGTTTACTCCACATGATGGATCGAAGTTCGATTATTTCCGCCGGCAACATATACATCATTCAAGGTCCGGTCAACATGTCAATCTGAATAAGGGTTCAAAACTGCAGTTCTAGAAATTACTTAGGAAAATCCGATCACCAAGAGATTGCAAAATAACAAAATCTTTAACTTGAAAATTTTTCTGATATATATAGAACATTTACATTATGTTACCTGTACATTATATTTCCTACACACCATATAGAAATCACTTTATAGATATATATATATATATATAAATCCAATTTTTAAACCTATTAAAAATTAGTCTATCAAAATCAAAACTAAAATGCTAAAATTATATACACAATTAAATATTAATTGTAAGTTTTTAAATTACCTTATGTTACTTTGGTTCCTAAATTCTACAAATCACCTCTGAGTTTTAGAACGGTCACTTGTGGATATTATACCTTTGCCACTACAGCTAGTAAGTACTTGCTTAACTGTTTAAATAGAATTAATGAATCTCTTAAATTTAGTAATTCAGGATATTTCATTTTGAACAATAGTTTTGATTTAGTTAATCACCTTAGCAAGCTTCCACAAATTCTTGGTTTCCATACCTTTGATTTTAAAGACCTATTTAATAATATTGTCATTAAAGATTTATATAAAGTCATTATCTCTCTTTATCATGACTATCTATCTTCCAATAATGTTGCATTTAATGTCAAAAACTGTCCTATGCTCTTGCACTTTGTGTTATACAACAATTATATTATCTAAGGTGATAACATTTATTTACAAACATCTGGTGTACCACAAGGTGGCTGTAGTAGTAGTATTCTCGCTAACTTATATTTTTATTATTATGAATGTCATTTTAACTCTAATTCATATATTATATATAGATATGTTGACAACTTAATTTGTATTGTCATTGATGATTCCTATCCAATTAATATTGAATTTTACCCATCTAACCTAGAATTAATTCCTAATAAGCCTAGCGTTAGTCTAACTGTAATTTTTTAGACCTAAATTCAGATACCCTCAATAATCATGTAATCACCAATGTATATGATAAAAAAGATTCTTACAACTTCACTATCATAAAGCTGCTATCATATCAATCTTGTAATTCTATTCAATTGCCTTTTCTCATTTTTGCCGTGTTTTCTTTTTCATTTTTATTTATATTTATATATACTTTTTAACTGTGATTTTTGTATCCTAATATTCTTCTCATCCCCCTTTCCATTGCAGTGATATGTTACCTTCTATTTTTAACCGTAGTCTTGGTCTCTAGTTACTCATTTGTAACAGGTATGCTAGAGATGGGTTTTTTGTACATAGTTTATGAATAGTTTTCGATTAAAATCTTTCAATTTATATATATATATATATATATATATATATATATATATATATATATATTAGAAATACATATATATAATGTATATATATATAGTCATACAGCGTGTATATAAACTAATGGTCAGAACTGTAAAGGGTTATAGAACTTACCGAAACAAACAACTTTCACAAAACCAACGGCGGAAAGCAACCGGCGAGTCGCGAGAGGGTGCTTTCCCTGGAGTGGATGAAACGTCGCGTCAAAATGGAGAACACAGTAAACCTGCATGCTACATGTTCCAGATGCCACCAGCAAAGGTTCTCCGTGAATGTGTGGGCAATGATTATTCACGACCAATTAATTGGTTCGTATCTGTTACCAGACCGCCTAGACCAACAGAAGTACCTCACCTTCCTCCAGTAGGTTTAGCTAGATTTATTGCCTGTTGTACCAGCAAATCATCGAGTGATTACGTGATTCCAGCACGACTGAGCGTCAGCACATTACACCAAGATTGTGTGGAACTACCTAGACATTCCATTTCCGAACAGATAGATTGGTCATGGTAATTCCGTCGCGTAACCTTCCAGATCTCCCGATCTGTCCTGCCTGGATTTTTGCCTCTGGGGACAGCTAAAAAGCGCCGTTTACGAGACGCCCATCGAGTCACCAGAGGATCTTGTCGTCCGAATTAGCATCCAGCTGCAGACGTTCGTGAAATGCTAGGAATCTTCCAATGTGTACGCAATTCAATCCGTCGCCGCTATGACGGCTGTCTCACAGTTGGTGGTCGTTCTTTGAGCATTTGTTCTAAACATTTTGTCAATAAATTTCCATTATTCGTCTTCACTCCATTTTGACTCGACGTTTCATCCACTCGCAAAGAAAGCGCCCTCTCGCGGCTCGCCGGTTACTTTCCGACCCTACATTGTATCGTGAAAGTTGTTTGTTTTGGTGAGTTCTATAACCCCTTACAGTTCTGACCATCAGTTCATATACACTCTGTATATATATAAATTATATATATATATATATATATATATATATATATATATATATATATATATATATATATATATATTAAATACGCCTCTTTCCTTGTTCTATACATAATGTAAGCAATTGAAAATTAGATTTCATGGTGTGAAAGCCTGGTAAATATAAACCTGTAACTACACCCAAAATTTAAGGTATTATGAATCATATATGTAAAATAGGTACTAAAGGTACTATACCCCTTGTTGCCTGGATTAAAATACATGGTGTAAGTGCATGAATAGTGTAATAGATGAAAAGATTCAGACTGAAAAAACTTCACATGGAGCTTTCTGGGCCTCTCTGGCTCCCAAAATTTTTTGATCATACATGAAAAAGAATCACAAATTAGTAAAGGTGAAAAGCTTTTCTAAAACCAAATACGTTTTCAAGTTTCACGTTTTATTATAGTATATATATATATGTAACAAATTTAATTCCTGCAACTCGATTCAAATGTTTAGAAATATTATCCTTAATCAACTTTTTAGAATTTATAGATTATCAGATAAAAAAATTCATGCTAAACATATAAATAATCTAAAAATTACCAGCTAATTATATAAATATCCAGCATATTTAGTAAATGGCATTGTTAAAAAGTTTGGATTAGCTGAATATTCATGAATTCTCTTTTTTGTATCTTATATTGGCCAGGCATCAACATTCTCTTGATTTAATATTACATTGTATCTACATCCCCTTAAATATTAGCCTCACTGTTTTCAATTATATGTCCCATTATTTTGTAGCTCTTACTGTAGAATATTATCTTTTATTGCCTTTTCGCATTACTATTATGTGTTTCACACGATTGGCAGCAGTGGATCACTACTTTTAAACTTTGCTATTGGCAACACTGGTCTCTTCATTTTGGGCTCCAATGGTTATTTGCAGATTTTTTATTCCAGGTATTCTTGTTTCCTTTATTATTGTTCTATCTTTATGTGTGTTGTCCAAGTTATTAGTGTTTATAGATATTATCTATCTCTAATATCAGAAACACACATTTTTATGTTCATTTTGATTAAATACTTGGACCTGACGAAGAGTTTTTTTAAAATGAACAATTAATTTATTTAGGCCTAGCGCTTATCCACGTGTATATCTTTAATGCTTGGATTTTATTTGTTTTTCAATTATCGATTCCATTCCATTTTTATTTGTTGATTATCTTTAGCTTGATGACTAGCAATTTGCATTTTTTCCCATTTGATTGATGATTTTCTATTTAATACTTCTTTTTATTATGTAGGCATTTTTTAAAGTTAGGATTTTTGAGTTGCAACTTCTGTCTATTCTATCATTGGATTTTCAAACTATTATTATTATATATATAACAAATTAAAAAAAAAATTACGAGTATTAGACGCTTAATAAAGATAAACAAATGGAAAATGCATTTGGCTGAATATTTATTACATTAAGCAGTTGAATTTTATAAAACACCCCACACATACCCTCGTTTCTTTCTTTAAAAGAATAAATTTAATAACTCTCCTTTTTGTACCATCAGCAAGTCAGTAATTCAATATTCCATTTTACAGCGCTTTTTGTTTCACTCTATTCTTTCGTGTCTTCCGAATTATTGCGTCTCGTGAGAACATAAATTAGAAATGAGATGCCAGTCGGAGTGGAAAATGGGCAGATAAAAGAAATATTTTGCTCTCTTAGAATTTCGATTATGGTGTTGTAGAATAGCAATGTTTGTAAATTTTTACTGCGCTTTGAATTACTGCGCTTGCGAATGGTTTTTCACCGTTTTGTATGAAGAGAGCCGTAACAGGAGCAACCATTATACTCTATTAAATAAATCTGCGTGAGGAAATGTTTAAAAAGCAGTGATATGCAATTTTCATTTTTGATGAAAATTCAATTTGAGAATTCATATTGCGATTAGGAATGTCAATTGTATAGACATCGCAAACTCGAATTATGATTACGTTGGCATGACGATTGATATTGCGGTTATATCGACTTTATATAATGTATACACATACACTATATTATCAGAAGTTTTCGGACAACCTAATAGATTCCCATTGGTGGATTGATTCAGGACAACTTTGATCCAGCTGTGTGAGATAAAGTTTACCGAGTTTTGTGTTTACAACTTAAAATTTGTTGAATTTTGTAATATTCTAAACATTTCTGAGCTTTCTACATTGTGCTATTTTTATGGAATGAATTGTAGTTTTTTTCATCTCAGTAGAGCTACGTCTCAAACTTCACGGTGTGCACAGAAATAGTTTGGGAAAATTGATATGGAAATGTTCAGACTAGTCGCTCAAAGGTTGTACCTGAATATCACAGAAAACCTCTATAATAAAATGTAGCTCCTACAGGGTGACCAGAAAAAAGCGCCCAAAAAGTGAAATGAAACGACAAAAAAACGGGTGAATAAATATGTTTTATTCCAATTACAGAAAACAGATATATATTCAAAATTTATGAAATCACAAGTTCGATATGTCTGCCATCACGTGCAATGGCATTTGGTTGTCAGTATTGTTTATTCCCAAAGTTTGAACGATTTATGTGGAGTGGTTTTCGAGATATTACAGTTCCTTATAGGGGCGCTTATTTCTGGTCACTCAATATTTTGATCTCAGTCAAGATAATCTTCCAAAGCGCATGCTAGACAATATTTGGAAGACGATTGTCTAAACTGCAGATTGGCCTAGAGTGTTTTATTGAGTTAATGTGTAGGCAGCGGACTTTAATAAGTCCCTCTTGGTATTTGCATCTCTGTCTTAACAAACTACTTTTATCCACACCGTAAAGTTTGACTAGGTGTTTTGAAGATCTGGGAAAAGCGCTGGGATCTTGTCCATGAAAGTGGCAAGAGGCAAAACTGTTCAGAATAACTAGTAATACACTGAATCCCATCTTATGGGTTCAAAAATCAACTCTCAAGTTCGATGCTGCTGATATAAGTCATTCTTTAAGCTACAATATGCGACTTCACTAAATAAGTCTAAACATTTTTGGTAATATAATAACGACATCGTATAGACATGACGATGCATAATACATTATATAGAAGTAAGATATAGACACATGACGAGATTGCAGATATTGCGAATTATATTATGATAGTATAGGCATAAAACGTATATACATATAACAAGACTGTACAGCCAAGACGATTCACATTTCGTTTTTATGGACATAAAATGTTAAATATGTCCATAAAATGTTTTATGGACATAAATGTTCCTAGGTATTTATAGTACTGTACAATAAAATTGATATAACATGCTCAGATTCTTGTGCGCTGGACTCCCTTGTGCGCTGGACTTCCAAGAACCCCCTTATATCGTGAGTGCGCATAACTACCATACATGCTAACATTCGCTTGTTAGGACCTGTCTTCCTGCTTTTTAGACTGATCTGTTGTAATTTGCATTTTACAACATAGTCAGGCGATCCGGTGGTCGAGCGGTCAGGGCACGCGCTTCCGTCTGTTCGCTGGATTGCGGGTTCGAATCCCGGCAGCTGGCATGGATGTTGTCATGTCGAGGCCAAGTCAGACTTCCGTCCTTCGGGGAGCCTCTATAAAAGTGAAGCTGCAATTCTCTTCCCCTTCGCCATGGCGTACCCTGGGGGATCTTGTGGACGTGGTGCGTAGACGTTCCTTTACCACAGGGGAATTAGTAACGAACGAACAACATAGTCAAGTGGAAAAGTGTTTTCGTTAAAAATGTTTAGGCGAACAAATATTTTACAGTATTCTTACTTCCCACTTGATCCTAAACGCCCCCTACTGCCTTCGGGGCCAGCAATGCTTAACCAGATCTCTCCAGTGTCCAGTTTCGGAAACCATACAGTGTGAATTGCACCTAATCTGCCAAACGAATGGGGAATAAAAGAGTCCGTGTGCAGTATAAGAACATCATAGCAACCCTGTCCTATCTCTAACCGTTTCCGAGTTATGGTGGATAGAAGAAAAGTGCTTTAAGTTTGAAAAAACCCAAATTTGGGAGGTTTCTGAAAGGCCTACACTCAAAATAAGAACATAAATGGAAAGAGCAGAAAAAATCCTATAAGAGGACACTATTTCCATCAGGATATCTGAATTTAACGGCGAACTACAAGCGCTGAAACATTGGCGAAGTGCAAAATCGAAATGTTGCCAAAATCTGTACTGGCTATATCGCAAAAACCTATATGCGCCTACCATCTGTGTATTCAAAATCTTGGGGGGGGGGGGGGGGCACAATCCAATAAATTTATATAAAAGTTTCACAAAGTCCATAAAGATATAACAACTTACAACACTGCCTTGAAGAAAGCCAGCATATGTCAGTTAGGTGACTACAATTGTTTCGAGGGTATTTTAAGTCCCTACTTCAAGCCAAAAGAACAATATGCGCCCTTAACAACTGCCAAGAATGAACTGCCCAACGAACGGCAGTAGTGATTGTTAAGAGCGCATGCTGTTATTTTGGCCTGAAAAAAAAGGGGGGGGGGGGTTATAATGCCATCGAAGCAACTGTAGTCACCTAACTGATATATATATATATATATATGCTTTCTTCAAGGAAGTTTTGTAAGTAATTGTTTTACAAGCAGCAGGAGTGGAATAACCGAGTGGTTAAGTCACGGGCATTGTATTCGGAGGACCCGAGATTGATTTCCGGTTTTGCCTAAACTGTCCCCGCGTACGAGCACGTTAAATTCGTGGGTTTGAAAGCCGTTCTGCGCTGTCGGTAACAAGGGAAGGAGGGTCGGTCCCTGTGGATGTTGCCTCCACTGCGTTCCAGTCTAAATTAGATGGCACTGTCCCGGCAGTCTAAACAGATATCTTACACCTTCGGGTAGATCGGACGGGCTGGTTCGAAATAAAGAAATCAGCAATTTTATTTATTGCACGTTAAATATTTTTAATCTTTTTAGGACTGCCCCACTCTAGTTTACCACTTATAAAACTTGAGCTCTTTGACTCTTGGACTCACTCCTTTCTTGACGTATCAGATGTCATCGTCTAGCCATTGCATTTTCCCCCATTGAGGAGCAGGAATTAGGGCTTGAAAGTGAAGGAGGGTGGGGGGAGGTGGGTCTACAAGGCTGGTGCCTTGTAGCGTTGTAATCGATAGAGGTAAAGCTTGTAGCCCCCTCTAGCAAGAATTCGTCACTTTAAGCTCTCCAGCATATTGTTGATTCCAAACACCATACCCAGATATGGTTAGTGGGATATCTATAGAAATTTCCCAGTGGTTTGGGACCATTGCATTTAATTTTTTTCTTAATGTGTATGATGGACCTAAAGGAGAGATCATGCTTCGTTTTTCCTGGACCAATCTCGGAGCTAATATCCCGGCCTGCCCCACACCTACTGAGGGTAAAATATGATAAAGTTGCAAAATAATAAAATCAAAAACTGTAGTTATGACATGTAACGGAAACTTAAGATTTCGTCACATATAAATTTATATGAATCTGGATGTCCATGCCATCACGTGAGTAAGATAAGTAAAAACAAGTTTCATTAAGAAATCATAAAAGTGTAACTGAGGGGCTTTCAGCATCAACATGACTACCGACACTTTTTGTCAAACTGGGAGTTTCCATCAAATAACACCTAACAACAATTTATGGAAAAATCTCATTTTTGGTAAAATTATTGCATTGTCATGTTTCACCAATCCCTTTAAATGAAAGACCTAATATAGTTATATCATTTAATTCAAAAAACACCTATCAGTACAATTTCATAGAATGCAATGCCATTATGACATATTTACTTACCAGTATTACTCTTAAATCAAAATCTGCATGTTTAATATAATATGCAGGCTTTTGAGCAGTATGGGGATTTCTCCCGCAAAAAAAAAAAGTTGCTGTTTTAAATTTACATTTATCGATGAGAAATAAGTATATATTTAAATACAAATCGAAATATAACCTTTACGAATAGCACAAAAAATATCGCGCTTTTCTTTTCATCACAACCCGAAACGAAACCTTTATTAAAAGAACCAAAACATCACACTACCTTCAACACCACAAACATCACTCATCTGAGACAATACCAGTTGAACATATGCCAAGACCTCCTACAAACGCAATCATTTTTCCACGAGGTTCCTGCGAATCCAATATTTTCTATTTTTTCATAATTTATAATTCTAGCTTTCTAGTCTCAAATGACTTGTTGCTGTTGGCTACCAAGCCAGGGCAGTAGCCAGACACGATATTCAAGAGGGGCTGAAATTAAATTCAAAGGAAGCTCAACAATCTTGAAGGAGGGGCTCACCCTAAACACAGTTAATCACTAGCATTTATTAACCATAATAGTTACTATTATATATTTTATCCATATAAATTATTTACAAATAATTGCATATTTATAGTTACAAGCTGAGAGTTAATTAGGAAAATCCATATAGTTACTATACATCAATATTATAATATATAATAAATACAATGGATTTTAATATTTTAATAAGCATTAACTAGTAATAAAGCTGTGAATAAATCGAAAAAAAAATCTGAAAGTTAATACACGTTAACGCTTAATATCAACTCTTAACTACCTATCAGTTGATTTTGACACAATAAATTAAAACAAAGAACCCAGCAATAATACAAAAGTATCCAAATACTATTGTCTTCATATTTAAATATTTTTAAAATAAATATGTTAATAAATTGAACATCACTATAACAACACATTCAGCTAAATTAAAAAATCTTTAAAACAAAGTGATTTAAAAAAAAAATCTCGTAAATAATATTTTTATGCAAAATTTGGATGACATGTTTGTTGACATTTCATATCACAACTTAAACTTTAACATTTTTATCAGTGGAGGGGGAGGGTTGAGTCTACCTCTTGGGAGGCTTACCTCCTTCTGGCCCTTACCTGATTACGGTCCTGTGTCAAACATTCGGGGCTCACCAGGAATAAAGCTACCCGCGGGGTTTGCAGCTTCAAACGGAATGGAAGCTACCTCTAAAGACGGCACTGGAATATAGAATCGAGGAGTAATTACAGATAAGATCTCTTTAGGTAGTCAAAGTAAGTCATCTCTACTTTATGGTAATCATTTATAGTTATTACTGGAGGAAAACAGCTATTTTTTGGAAATGCTAATAACATGGCTGTAAATATTCCATTTTTCTTTGAATTAGGTTGTCAATCAAAAGAGTTCTGATAACCAGGTGTTTTTGTGATTAGTGTAAACATGTTTCCTGGGAGTAAAGAGTAGCTTGGTTTGTGTGCGAGATAGTTTAGGAAGCTATGGTAAGGAAGATGCGAACAAGAAAAACGTAATGTCCTATCAACGTATAATCCTATCATCGTAAATGTCGCACTAAAATGCGATATTTACGTTGATAGGATTTTCTTTCAATTATTTTTATGTTTAAAAAATTTCATTTTACAGTATTTAGTAAAATATGAAGTTAGAAAAGAATCTTGAAATTTCCCAGGGAGGACAAAGCCCCCTCTGGAAAAGTTCAGCGGGGGCTCGTGCCCCTGTGTCGACGCCTATGCTAGATACAATCGATCAAATCAGCATTTCCAAAAATGCCGCCCAGGCGGTGAAGTGGATAGCGTCTTGGGCTGCTGTCTGGTGGGCTCGAATCCCGAGTAAGGCATGGATGTTTATCGAGGATAAAGTCAGTCTTCCGCCTTCTGGGTCCTCGGCTAAATGTGAAGCTGCATCCTCTCCGATCTAACAGGAGGTCATAAGAAACAACAACAACACATCGATCCAATTTACCTGAAATTTTTCCGTTCCACCAACTTTCGAATGAACCTACAATAAACCATAGTTCAGGAGAAATTTAGTTTTTTGTTTGCAATACATCACTGAAATCGGCGTTCGTCAAAGTAGCACTTTGTTCTTGCATCTCACAAAACAGCAGGCTGAAGGCGGACATGGGATTAAAATGAGGATCGAGCATGGCACCTCCCGAGTGTTAAATCCAGATATCCTGATAGAAATGGTGTCATCTTATAGGAGTTTTTCTGCTCTTTCCAATTATGTGTTTATTTTGTGTGTAGACCTTTCAGAAACATCACAAATTTGGGTTTTTTCAAACTTGACGCACTTTCCTTCTATCCACCATAACTCGGAAACTGTTAAGAGATAGGACAGGGTTGCTATGGTATTTAATACTGCACCTAGGCTTTTCTATCACCCCTATCGTTTGGCAGATTAGGTGCAATTCACCCTGTATAGCAGTGGTCTTCAATTTTTTTCGAACCGTGGGCCACATATATAAAAACACGTATCCTCGTAAAGAAATAAAACGAGTATCCTCGTAAACAAAAAAAGTGCAATCTTACGTACCATAAAAAATGTTTGCTTTTTTTATGCTTAATTTTTACTAGTTGAGTTTTTGTATGAATATTTTGCTTATTTTATCTAGCTGCTCCCGTATTTTAATGCAGCGTTCTTGAAATAGAGTATTTTGACAAAGATGATTCTTTATTGAAAGAAAACATTTCTTATATAAAATATATTAATAAAATATTATCGACATATATTAACGGTCTTCTTAAATATTACATTTTATAATTTTAGAAATCTGATGCAATGTGGGGCGATAACTGCTAGGGTTTAATAAATGAATGTCCAAATGACTGCCAGTAAAAATATTGACCAATGACCCTTCGGACCATGATTATAAAAAAATAATATAATGAAAATTTACACTCGATATGATAGACCGGCCGGCCAAATGGTTACTCATGTCCTTGTCGACGAGTCGGTCGGTCTGGGTCTTCAACACTCGATATGATAGAATCAGTATCCACACGACCCCGCCCCCCCCCTACTGAAAAGCTATTTCAATGTTTAAAATTTTCCCTGGTCACTTTCATATTTGCTGAATTAGTGAATAGGAATGAAATCAACTACTTAAAAAAACACACTTCTCACTTTCATATTTATTGAAGACTAGCAGCATACCCGTTCTTCGTACGGAGTATATAATATAAAAAAACTTAAAATTCACAAACATGTGCTAATTCCTATAATATTCTAAATGGCATTGTTATTCAAAGCATTTAATTAAAATATTTGAATTAATGCTCCTAAAAAGAAATCTAAGAATCTCTGGTCTTACTATACAAAATTATCTTCCTAGGAAGATCTGACGAAAAAAATATCCTGGTTCCGCTTATAAACAAATTTACAAAAAATATGAAATTAAATCAATATATGCCAAAATAAAAGCGTTTAGCGTTAGTTGTATGGGAAGACACTCGTACTGCTTATATTCTCGAATATTTGAAGATATTAGAGAATATAAGAAATACGGGTATATCTTGTGTCGGCCTGTGTATCAGTAGAAGATTACCCGTCTACAATATATAAGTTACAAATATACCTTAGGTGACAGTGAAAATGAGACAAAGAAGGAGTGGGCAGAAAGTGAAGAAAATGGACAAACAGAGAGAGATAGCAACGAACAATAAGTGATGTTTATTGCAACATGATACATCTATACACTGAACGATAACACCGTTTGATTAGTAGGTTGTAGGATCACCGCGGGCGGCGATACAGGCAGCAACACGTCTATGTACAGAGTCAATGAGCATGCGGACGGTGTCTTGAGGGATGGCTGGCCATTCCCTTTCAATCATATTTACCAGAGTTCGTCTTCTAAACGAGACAGTGGCAGCACACGCAAGCGACGCTCAATCCCAGATATGTTCGATTGGTGAGAGATCAGGAGAGACTGGCGGTCAGGCAAGAACCTAGGTACCTTGCAAGATATGTTGGCTGATGCGTGCGTGTTTGATCGGGCGTTATCCTGCTGGTAAATGGCATTGGGCACGCCTGAAGAAAGGGTAGTGTCACCAGCCGCAGCACGTCATTCACGTATCGTTGAGCCGTCACAGTGCCCTCAATACGGACCAGAGGTGACCTGCTATCGTAGGCGATGGCGCGCCAAATGATGATGCCGCGTTGTGGCGTAAAACAGATGCAGTCGAATTGGACCTGCCACCATTTCGGCGCCAGACTCATACACGGCGACTATCATTGCTAAAGCAGAAGCATGACTCGTCCGAGAACATGACCCTGTGCCATGCAACCGTCCACGTGGCTCTATCCGAGCCAACGGCCGTACGGTGCTGAAAACACCGGTTCTCGTTAGATCACCGAAGTCAGGCAGCATCGGGCGCGGTTAGTACTTGGGTGAGTGACCACCTGGGAACACCGCGTGCTGTTGGCACATTTCGGGCGCGGCAGCTCGATGGTTTGCGCACTGGATTTGCACGCTGCCACAACTGCCGCCGTGTTCATGCGGAGTACTATCACGTTAAACATGTGGGTCCGTAAGTCCTTCCGAGAGGTTGGTGGTAGGGGAAGGAGGGTGCGGTCCCTGTGGATGCCTCCCCACTGGGTTCCGGTCTAAATTGGGTGGCACTTCCCGACCGTCTAAACAGTTACCTTTCTGGTAGTTTTCCCGGCCATTCAATTTGCTGCTCTAAGTCTTCGAGCCGGATGGTCTGGGCTTTCGACACCTTTCTGGTAGGTCGGACGGTCTGGGTCTCAACAACATGGCTCTATCCCAACAGCTTTACAAACTGCGGCGTCTGTGCTGTTGGGTCAATGGCAGTCTCTTTAACGGGGGCCATGACTGCAGGTCATCGGCAACCAATCGACGGATAATGGTCCTGGTCGATATGGGAGTATCAAGGGTGTCCAGCACATGGTGCAAAAGAGCGAAGGAAGTGGCCTGCGGGGCCGCCAACGCTTGCCGGCGGATGCGTTGGTCCACGCGTGATCGCTCTGGCCGTACTGGTACTCCCCAAACGTGCTACATTCCCTTGTTCCAACCATCTTTGCCACAACTGGTGCACTGTGGACGCGTGTAGGTGACTATCCACTGAGATTTGACGAATGGACTAACCTGCCGTTCTGAGTCAGATCACCGTACCCCTCGTGAAATCGTTTGTCTGCTGGAACTGTCTCGGTTGGCGGCGGCCTGGCATTCTGTGCTACTACACGTTTCCTCTGAGACAAAACAATTTCAAAATGATTTTCTTGGCAGACAGAACTGCGCGACTATTTCTGATTCTGCAGGTTCTTTCCCTTATATCTCACTCAACGTGCGCGGGACAGCTGCGCATTTCGCATTATTTACATAACTCGATGAGCTGCGTCTACCCTGCAATTTGCATATTTTTCTGCCCAATCCTTCTTGGCGTCTTATTTTCACTGTCACGTAGTGTATTTGTCAAAAAGTAACAGACGACGTAATAAATTGAAAATATAAATAACACCCCTAATTTTTAAACGCAAAGGCCGTAATTGATGACAATATATGCCAATATGAAAGTGCTAAAATTGTATGGGAAGATACATATCTGTGTTTTTAATAGAATATTACCTGTACTACATAGTCATTCTTCGTACTGATTATACTATATAATGAAGCATATAATTCACAATCATGTGCAAATTCCTATATTATTATATATGGCACTGTTATTCAAAACATTCTATTAAAATATTTATAATTATGCTCCTAAAGTGAAGTTTAAGAATCTTAGTTCTCGCTATACAAAAATTGTCTCCACTGGCAGATCTGAAGAATGAAACAGCATGATCTCGTTGGTAAACAAATTTGCAAAAAATATGAAATTAAATCAATATATGTTAAAATAAAAGTGCTAAAATTGTATCGGAAGATATACCCGTACTACTTATATTCTGAATATTAGAAGGTATACCCGTGTATTAGTAGAAAATTACCCGTACTACATATATAAATTTAAAAAATCCTTGCCAAAATACAACAGATGACGTGATAAAATGAAAATATCAGTTATCTTTAAACGTGAGGGCAGTAATTAATCCAAAATATGTCAAAATGTATGCAACTAAAATTGTATGGGAAGGTATAACCGTGCTACTTATATTTTGGAAGATATACCCGTCTACTGATAGAAGATTACCCGTACTACAACATATGTGTTTCAATCGCTTTGCAAAAATAAAGCAGATGACATAATAAATTGAAAATATCAATAATCCCAAAGTAATCTTTGAACCTGAGGGCCGTAATTGATATAATTCAGTTAAGAATGCAATTTCGATAACATTTATTTCATATACATTTTTGTATTATTTAAATCGGAAAAGATTTAATAAAAATCGTCTGCAGCATGAATACATTGGACCGTTGCTAAGCGACATGATATCATTTTGTACAAATAAATTTACCAGAAAAATATTGGCTGCATAATGCTATGTCTATGGAAGGTTTAACTGTGCGATTTTAACACTTTATAACATAGGTGAAAAGTGCTTATGACTTTGGTTATTCTATCTGTCATTCTGTCCGTTCGCACAACTGCCGTAAAAATGACTTTATCAAAATGAAATTTTAGTATGTTGTTGGGACGGCTTGTTGGAAATATGGGAATGTAAATGAAAAATATCACCCAATTAGTTTTAGGTTGAACCCGGGATGAAAAAATGAAATTCATTGAACCCTATGGGACCTAATTTTTTAAACATTTTTTAAGCAAAGTTAAAATTCACAAATTACTTCGAAGATTTAAGGAAATATTTAAATTATCCCATAAAATATATAAAAAAAGTTCAGATAAATATGTTTGGTAGTTTTTTAACTAAAAATTAAAATAATAATGACGCCCATATAATATGAAGAAATCACGTGACCCACTTAAAAATAAAATATGGCATCCAACTTTTTTCCCAGAGTAAAAATCGTGATTTTTAAAGTTCTTTTAAATTTAGATTTAGTGTTGCATCCGTCCTAAAACTGCGTTGTTTTTGATTAATTTCTGTGCATTTATATTTTGCGCCAGCGAAATTACAATATTTTTTAGTTTAAATGATAATCAAACTCTGATTATTTCTACAGTAAAGCCTAAATTTAAAGTATGCAGAATGTAAACAAATCAAGCTGTAAGATGAGTTGTATAAGAATTGCTGAATTTTTTAACGCAAAATTATTTAGTTCTGGAGTCTGTAATACAGGTGATATGAATGAAATATTCATTGATTTTACATACAAACTCAGACGATTTTATAGCATTGTATTTTTCAATGAAGTTTTAGGTATGGAGTTAGAAAGTACTTTTATCTCCATGGTTGTAAGTTTCCAAGTAAAATAAATTATTGTAATACTGTGATAATTTATGAGAATGTAGACAAGTGATTGTAAGATGAGTTGTATAAGAATTGCGGAATTTTTTCATGCAAAATTATTTAACTCTGGAGTCTGGAATAAAAGTGTATGAATATTAATTGAAAGTGATAATTACAAAAATATCGCTGCTAAATGCATCACATTTTAGACATGCCATAGATTCAGCGGATTGCATTTCAGTTGGAAAGTGTTTCATAATCAATGCTTTATGCATGATTGATCTTTCTTGTTAATTAATATCTAGACAAACCCTGGTCATATAAACTCGAAATATGGACTAAATTTTAAGTGGGACCATTCAAAGCCCACTACGAAAGCCTATAACAAAACCGCAATAAAATGCTTAGAAAATTCATAAAATATAATTCTCAAAACACTGTCGTATACTCCAATTCACTATGACACGCATTTCGTCAGCTGAGGTCCAATAAATCTACGACTTCTTTAACTCCTCTTGATAGAAATTACTATTTTTTTTTCAACTCAGTCAGTACGACTTACTGGAAAGGTATCTATGTGTATACCCGGGACAGTGCCACCCAATTTAGACTAGAACCCAGTGTGGACGGCATCCACAGGGTCTGTACATTTATTTTCCTACTACCAACCTCTTTTAAGGACCTTTAGAGCCACATATTTAACTTGCAAATTTAACCCCGGAACAACAAAAACAACAACAACAAAAAAAGTTTACAGGCACGTTTTTTTTTTGTGTTATCTCCGTCTTCAAAGGGTCCTCTGCTGAAAACATTTTACATGTTCGTAATACTTAAAAAATAATCAAAATATACATTTTTTTTTCTTTTTCGAACGTTAATTGGCGGGCTGCACAAAATCACCGGATGGGTCGCATGCGGACTGCGAGCCACGGGTTGAAAACCACTGATATATAGCATGTCTGGAGTAGAAGATGCTTAAATTTCTTTAAAAGCAAGCTTGACAAAAAATTGTATCCCAAAATTTTTGCAACCAATAAATAATAAGCAAATTTGAATTTCCCCAAATGAATTTTTATAAGGCTTTCTCCAATTTTTTTCTAGATTGTCGCAATTTGGGTACTTCTTGGGCTCATTCCGATCCTCAAATTTCCCATCTTCATTCCCTGCAACCGTTATACTAACCGGTTGTTGTGTTGACGGGAAGTTGATACGGTTTTGTCTATTTAAATATGTTGCAGATTTTTGGTTGCTAGTATCATGCATTTCAGATATTTACCGATCAGATGCTTCTAGATAAAATTGAGATTTGATAATATGGGAATAAATAACTATAGTTCTACAGCGAGAACAATTTTTAACACTTTCTAACATAGTTGAAAAGTGTTTATGACTTTGTTCATTCTGTCTGTCTGTCCGTTCGCACGATAACTGCCGTAAAAATGACTTTATCAAAATGGAATTTCAGTATGTTGTTGAGACGGTCTGTAGGACCTATGGGAATATAAATGAATAATATCACCCATTTAGTTTTGGATTAATATCTCATAATTTAAAGGATTAATATCTCATAATTTAATAGGATTATATTTTATCTTATATTTTATATCTTATAATTTAGAGAATGAGAGAAAGGGAACTGTTTCTTTAAATTGCAATCTTGCATGATGGTGTTAGATAGTGTGAAATTTGATAGGTCATTCAAAATTCTGTTTTAAATATCTACCAATTTTTTAATAAAATAAATGCATTTAATATAATGTCTTCTTGTTATTCGTGACCATTTTTAACATTTTACAACATAGTTGAATAATGTTTGACTTCGTTCATTCTGTCTGTCTGTCCGTTCGCACGATAACTGCCGTAAAAATGACTTTATCAAAATGAAATTTTAGTATGTTGTTGAGACGATCTGTGGGACATATGGGAATGTAAATGAATAATGCCACCCAATTAGTTTTGGATTGAACCCGGGTGAAAAAAGTGAAATACATTGATCCCTATGGGACCTAATTTTTCAAAAAAATTTTAAGCAAAGTTAAAATTAAAACAAATTACTTCGAAAATTTTAGACACTATTTAAATTATTTCACAAAATATATAAAAAAAAATTCAGCAAAATATGTTTGGTAGTTTTTTGAATAAAAATTAAAATAATAATTACATCCATATAATATGAAGAGATCAAGTGACCCACTTCAAAATAAAATATGGCATCCAGTTTTTTCCTCAGTGTTAAAATCGGGATTTTTAAAGTTCTTTTAAATTTATATTTAGTGTTGCATTCGTTCCAAAACCGCTTTATTTTTGCGTATTTTCGGTATATCTATGTTCTGTGCCAACGCAATTACAATAATTTTAGTTTAGATGCTCATCAAACTTTGATTATCTCTACAACGAAGTCTAGTGTTAATGGATGCAGAATGCAAACAAGTGATTGTAAGATGAGTTGTATAAGAATTGCTGAATATTTTTCACGTAAAATTATTTAGCTCTGGAGTCTGGAATAAAAGCGATATGAATGAAATATTCATTGTTTTTACATAGAGAAGGAAACGATTTATGGCATTGCTTTTTTAAATGAAACTTTAAGTTTCCAAGTAAAATAAATTATTGTAATATTGTGATAATTTTAAAAATATCAGCGCTGAATGTATCGCATTTTAAAGATGTTTAAATAAAATTGCATTTCAGTTGGAATATGCTTCATAATAAATGTTTTAGACATGATTGATATCTCTTGTTTTCAATATTGGGAACAAATTTTTGAACTTATTTCGACATAAGATAGAGAGTTAAAAAATAGAGATTAATAGAGGTTATGCTGCGGACAGGCGATTGTACGCACCTCATACAAATTATCAGCTTTATAGAATAATTACAAAATACCGTAAGGATTATATGTCATCAATTCTATGTATTGAATACTCATTTCAGCATTTCGACAATATTAAAATATTTATTACTCGAAACGTATGTAAGGGAGTTACAAATATCTTCCTGAATCAAAAATTGATAAAACTCAGATCTCACGAGTTTTAAATTTCAAGTTATAGTCCTTAAATAAAACAGTTTGAAAACAATAGCTACAAAACCCACGTAGTTCAAAGGATATGCCAAGCCATTTAGTCAAATTATACGACAAAAATATAGCATAAAAATTCTTAAACGAACATTCACGGTTTAATATTTGTACAAACTTTTTTTGAGATCTGTATACGAACTATTGTGATGATCTTTACTTCAAAACAATCACATCGTCATCATGATCCCTCAGATTTATTCAATCCAAAATAAGCTTAAGATAACAGATTGAAATGTGATTTTACAGCTTCTAGACATTAACATTTAAACCGCAATTGGACAGTAATATTTAGGTCACTGTTAGCACTAATATTTTGTCGTCTTAGGTACTAACTACCCAATGCATATTTGCCGTGTTTGATTGCTAATTTAAATTTATTTGTAGATACTAATATATTTTCTGCCCTTTACTGATATTTTAAATACACTAAGTGACAGTGAAAATGAGACACCGAGAAGGAGTGTTCAGAAAGCATTGGACAATCGGCAGACAGAGAGAGACAGCAACGAATAATAAGTGATGTTTATTGCAACATGATACACCTATACACTGAGCGATAACACCGTCTGATCAGTAGGTTGTAGGACCACCGCGGGCGGCGATACAGGCAGCAACAGTCTAGGTATAGAGTCAATGACCGTGCGGATGGTGTCCTGAGGGATGGCTGCCCATTCCCTGTCAACCATTTGCTAAAGTTCGTTTTCTAAACGCGACGGTGGCAGCGCACGTAAGCGACGTCCAATCACGTCTCAGACATATTCGATTGGTGAGAGATCAGGGGAGACTGGTGCCCAGGGAAGCACCTGGGGGTACCTTGCAGGACATGTTGGCTGATGCGCGCTGTGTGTGGTCGGACGTTATCTTGCTGGTAAATAACATTGGGCACCCTTGAAGGAAGGGTAGTGTCACCGACCGTAGCACGTCATCTACGTATCGTTGGGCCGTCATAGTGCCTTCAATATGGACCAAAGGTGACCTGCTATCGTAGGCGATGGTGCCCCAAACCATGATGCCGCGTTGTCGCGCGGTGTGGCGTTCCACAGATGCGACAGGAGTGGACCTGTCACCACTTCGGCGCCAGACTCGTACACGACGACTGTCATTGCAAAAATAGAAGCGTGACTCGTCTGAGAACACGACCCTGTGCCATTCCGCCGTCCATGTGGCTCTATCCAGACACCATTGTAAATGGAGGCGTCTGTGTTGTTGGGTCAATGGCAATAAGTCTTCTTAACGGGCGCCATGAGTACAGCTCAACGACTACCAATCGACCGATAATGGTTTGGTCGATATGGGAGCATCAACGGGGTCCCGCACATGTTGAAATATGGTGACGAAAGTGGCCTGCGGGGCCGGCAACCCTTGCTGGTGGAAGCGTCGGTCCACGCGTGTTGACGTCGCTCTGGCCGTACCGGCGACCCCTCAAACATGCCACATTTCGTTGTTCCAACCATCTTCGCCTACAACCGGTGCACCGTGGACCCGAGTCCGCTGAGATTTGGCGTATAGGCCAACCTGCCCTTCTGTTTCCGATCACCATACCCCTCGTGAAATCGTCTGTCTGCGGGAACTGCTTCGGTTTGCGGCGACCTGGCATTCTCTGCTACTACACGTTTTCTCTGAGACAAAAATATTGCAAAATGATTTTCCTGGCAGATAGAATGGCATGATTATTGCCGATTTTGCTGGTTCCTTCCCTCATATCGCACTCAACGTGAACTGGACAGCTGTGCATTTCGCGTCATTTACATATCTCGGTGAGCTGCGTCTACCCTGCAATTTGCATATTTTTCTACCCACTTCTTCTTGCAGTCTCATTTTCACTGTCACGTAGTGTATATTCATAAATGATATTCAGGTAAAATACCCAAACCCATATGATAATGCGTTTCTGAACTATAAAATAATATATTTGCCGCCACATATATTAACAGATTTGCCGTCCTGAAAATCTGGTGTATTAGTAGTTGCATTTACAATTAGAGAACCGTCACTTTTATGGAATTATATCTAAAGCTTTGCGTAAACAGCGACCGGAATGTAGTAGTGTGCAGAATTTCGGTAGAAAGCTTATGCTTTTGATACAAGTAAATTTAGATCAGTAATTTGGGTTTTTAATGTATTAATATTTGTTTATAACATAATTGTGCATGAATTTCAAAATTCATTTTTATGCAAAAATTCATTTTTATCAAAAGTTCATTTTTATGGAAAAAAAATATATCTCACTTTTCTATTCTACTTTCTTTTCTTAAATATTTTACTTGTGTGTATTTTCGCTTTTCAAATAAAAATTTTATATAAGCTCATAATTCCACACTTTTACAAGTCGTAAAAATTTTGCTAGTTCCTCTTGTCTCTAATGAAGATCTGCTATACTAGTTAGTCTCAGTCACGGTAGGCCCTGATATTCACCTGTTGCTATCATTTTATGTTTCCCTCTATGCCATTAGCCCTACGTACCAGAATTTCGTATATGAAGAACATTAATATTAAAATATAAACTTGCAGACAAGCAATCCACGATTAATTTTTGGATATTTAAATGCAACATAAAGTTTATTATGTGTTTATATGCATGGAAAATTAGGATTTATGATTTTTCTCAGATAACCATGCTTTATCATATAGCTCATTACACATTTATCCCTCGTTCTGCAATGAAACTCCATTGCAACTTTCAGACTCAAACCTTGTTTTTAGAATCAGGCCTTTATACATTATTTACCTCGATCCTTTTACATAGTTAAAAATACTTTCATAACCATTTTACAACGGATCACTAATTGAATACTTCTATTTTTTTTTCATTAGCAATAGAATTGTGATTGAAGTTTTTTTTTTAATAAATTCCTGATTAAAGTGCCTAGTTATGCATAACAACATGTTTTAGCAAATGAATTTTTAACGACCCAAAACATTTTCATTATTGTAAAGATCTTCTGGTTGTATATAAATACACATAACCGAATGTACTTTTGGGACTGGACATTAAAATATAATGTCCATTAATTGGGAGTGTCCGATATTTGGTAAGGTGCATTAAGGAAGCTTTACTGTAAACGTTTTTTAAATTGCACGGTGTCTGCTACATTTATCATAGCACAGTGTATACTCGTTTGCGCATTGGTCACAATCGTTTTAGGCACTAACTTTTAGGAGAAATTGAACCCTTTTGCAAGGTTGTCAAACCTCAGCGAGTGTAAAACATATTTTAATTACTTGTACTAAATATAAACAGTTTTGCTGGACATATTTCATAACTTATACTATAACTTTGACAGAATTGATTGTAGAAAATCCTGATTTGGGAGGGTTTTCCATTCTTGTTGAACATCAGTTTTTTTCATCATATTAAAGCCTTTTAGCTATTTTTCATCTTACTTTCATAGTTATATATCTTCCATTGTCATGTTTTATTCACACATTATCACACCTTTAGATTATACACGTGCTTTTATTCCTTGTTAATATCTGTATTTCAATACCATATATTTGGCGCAGCATATCCTCTTTGGATCTCGTGCAAAAAAACCCTAACCAACCAACCTTCGTCTATTGCATATAATTTAAACACTGGAACAGAATTATTACCCCTAAAACTAAACCCTTTGGTAACGCAATACCACTGGATATGACAATCCAATATCTTAAATTTTTACCAAGAAAGAAATCTTTTAAATTTCACTCCTTGGACATACTTTCATTGATATCCATACAACTACCATTACGAAGAAAGTAACCCTTACTTCAGAACAGACACGGCGTCACCAGCACAAGCCCTCACATTTATTCAGTCCGAAATAAACTTCTGATATTGAGCTATTTCCCTCATTTAAAGTTTCCCTCATGTCATCATCGCTATGTGCTAAATACTCATCCCAGCATCTCACGTACTGAATTGAAGGTTCATAACCCGAAACAAATCCGAGGTTGTTATAAAACTTCGACCTCATCATGGCGTCTTATAACGCGACACGTTTATAGCTCATTACGATGGGGGGAGAGCATATTTACGCATGGCCTGGAGACTTTTTACGCTTCGTTAGTGCGCCGGGTTCACATCTTCGGAAGGAGTTTTGCAGAAAAGTATTAAGAGGATGTTTCGTCCCGACCTAAGAAGGCGAAGAAAAATGTGGGTATTTTCACACCCCTGTTATTTGATGACAAGATAATGAGAATTATTAGGTATCTTGGTAATTAACTTTGAGACAAAATGTGTGGAAATTAGGATAATTTTCGGAGAGATGTGCGTTTTATTTATGGGTTAGTCGCTGGCTTAGTTTGTTTTAACGGGATGTGCAAATTATTACTGCTGTTTTGAGAATTTTAAAATGGGATACATTGCAAATATTTACGTGTATTTAAATAAGTTTCGCTACATTTCTTAGTAGAGGAAACTAAAGTACAGAGGACCTAGTGTTGAAGACCCAGACCACCCGACTCATCCGAAGATATGAGCTGCTGTTTAGGCGGCCGGGAGGGGAAACCAACCGAAACCGGCTTCCATGTCAGCAATCGCTACTGGTCTGCATTTATTAAAAATTAGAAGCAGTTACACTTGAAAAAATATATTCAGAAACAGACATTTTTACATCTAGACATGTTAGAATTGTTTTTATCCAATTCGCAGTATTGGGACATTTAGCTAAAGATTTGAAATATAACTACATTCTTATTTAAATAAAGGGGAAAAGGAATTTCATAAAATTGAGTAATTAAATCTGATTTTTTTTTAAAAAATAGATCAAAACCACAGTTTAACAAACAAATGGAAAGAGAAATTTTGAAAATATATACACAAGAGAAAGTTTTGAAAAGTAAATTTAAAAATATATACCAAAAAAGCGTCGAGAAAATTTTTTAAATAAAGGAAATAAAGGGGACAAGGGAAGGCTAAGAATATGCACAATTATGGAATGGAATATTTACAGAAAATATATATACAGATATATACCTTAAAAAAATGATTATTGGCGAATTCTTGGCGTCAAAATAGAAAACTATTACCAAAAGTATCTTCTCTCGTGAATAGGAGTAACTGGATCTTCGAGAATGATATTTACATATTTGTTGCATTATTTGTATATAAGTGAACAGATACGTTACATTATTGTATATGATAACTGAACAGATGTATTGCATTATTGTATATGATAAGTGAACATATTTGTTACATTATTGCATATGATAAGTGAACATATTTGTTGCATTATTGCATATGATAAGTGAACATATTTGTTGCATTATTGTATATGATAAGTGAACATATTTGTAGCATTATTGCATATGATGAGTGGACATATTTGTTGCATTATTGCATATAGTGAACAGATTTGTTGCATTATTGTAGATGATAAGTGAACATATTTGTTGCATTATTGTATATGATAAATGAACATATTTATTGTATTATTACATATGATAAGTGAACATATTTGATGATAATTGCTATTTTTTTATTTTATGTAATTTTTTTTATAATATTTTTTTAACGTGTAACGTAACAATAGCAGTTCATGCTAACTTTCTAAAGTTTATGTCATTTGTTTTCTAATGAAAAATTACGCATGAAATGATTATTTAATTAATAGTTTTAAAAGTTTTGCTGTTTTAAAGATTTTTTTCAAAATTTCATCCGTAAATCGTGAACTATCTAGATAACCTTTCATGCTAGTTTTCTAAAGTTTAAAATTCATTTTGTAATGAAATTTATGCCTGAAATGATTATATATTATTTGAGGTCCTGATTTTTAATGATTTTTTTCAAAAATTCCTTCGAACATTGGGTGCTCTTTCGATCATTCGATTGTGTTTAACATCAATACGGTTCTAGTATTCACTGATCATAAAAATATATCGTATCATTTTCGAATAACTTCATTTGTTTGCGAGATATCGTGTCCGCAGGCTCATTGATACAAATATTAACATATATACACACCTACTAACACATACACACACACACTAATACACATATACATTAAAACACATACGCACTTCATATATATACCACACTAATATACAACGTTAGATTCAAGTTCAAGGATGCTTTAAACGTTGTTCCCTCCGGTCTAAAACTCGAATCCGTCATAATGCATTCTCCTAAGGGAATGATGTCCTCCTACACTCCATGAGACCGAGCACATGTCCTCCTCACACATGTCCTCCTCCATGAGACCGAGGGTTGCTTTAGCTGTTAAAGTTACTTCAGCTGTTTTAAAGCTATAGCTTCTCTCCCCACAACCTCCGATGGTGAAAAAAAAATATGCATTTCAACAAAGAAAATACTTTTTTTATTAGTTTGCCGAGTGGCAACAAGCATTTGCACATGCTCGACGATTTAAGTTTGTTTTCATTAATCGTTTTTCTTTCAAATCTAATATTCGTTCAAACCTACAGATCTTTTGCATTTATTAACTTTCAGTGAATAAAATGTTTTCCCGTGAATTTTCACAGGCACTGGTCATTAAAACTATTATCGGTTAGAAGATAAGTTTTGTTTTGATGCTATTTAGCTGGGGAAATGTCAATTCATGGACGTATGAAGATGTTTTTGAATACTTTAAAAAGTTTTAATATATGACAGAGTAATGCTGCTAGACAGAAAAACGTCGTTTCCAAATGATTTTTAGTTGGATGCCATTTAGTAAAGTTATAACTTCAGTTTCTGAAAGTTTGACAATCATGAATTTTCCAGAAGTGAAGCTACATTGCTTACTTCAATCATATTTTAAGAATGGATCTGCCAAAAATACCGTGTAGATCCTTTAGTTCAATACCCTGTAGGTCAATACCCTGTAGATCCTGTAGATCAATACCCTGTAGTCCTAAAAATGTCTATCAAATTCATCTTTAGTCAACAAATGGTCATCAATGTGCTTTAGCGGTTGATAATAATCTTTGTCGTCATCTTGCTTTAAGTATAGAAAACATTCATATCTGAATATTTTAAATGGCAAAACCACACGTGCAACTTACTTTTGTAAATGTGTTGCTAAATTTGAAATGTGTTTATCATGGAGGTAAAAGGGGTTAAAATTCATGTTAAGAAAACGCTAATATCGTTAGGGACAATCATTCAGGTGGCGCTGGGGTTAGTTACGTAGCCTGCATTATTTGCATTTCTATGGCGAAAGACCTGAAATATTTACTTAAACTGTCAAAGTTGTAAAAATAAATTAGTAGTACAATGAAAATTAGAACTGAAACAATAAAGAATATTCCTACGTATTCAAAATTATTTCACCTGTCAATTAATTTTATCTTTATATTCTGCATTTCGTCGTTCCACTATGAAAAATACTGATTAATTATACTCATAATTAGGGAACATTTAATGTAAAAGTAATAAAAAATACATATACTAAATACTACGCTTTTCTGTTGTGTCAACTCACAATAGCAGCTACATTACTTACATTAGCGACACCTAGATATAATTCTCAAAGCATTATGGTATTTTCAAGCATTTCATCCATAGGAGTTTTATATAATTCTTTCTAACTCCATGGTTAACCGTATTTGATAAGCGTGCGTCTACCTAAATTTGTAGAAAACTAAAAACGGGCACAGTTGTCCGTATAATGGCTATAAACCATGTTATCTCAACCTGTTAAATGAGTCACCTCTAAAAAGTGACATCTAAAAATAAAAATAATAATAATAATAACCGCTTGCTTTGGTCATCTCAGGTGATAAACACATTTTTAAAAACAGAGAAAGAAAATTAAATAAATAGTTAAAGTTTGATAAGTTTCACGAGTTTCATTAGTTAAGCATTTATAGTTTACGGATATCTTGCGCTCGCACTATCGTCTGCTGTGGCCAGGCTTTTTAGGACTTTTTGACCGGGGGAGGAGCGGATAAAACTTTAGACGGAGGGGGGCAAGTTCCCTAATTGCCCTACATAAATATATCTAAATGCTGTGAAGGAAAATTAAATAAGTATTTAAAATTGGAAAAAATTTCACGAATAATTTAGAAATCTGAATCACAATTAAAACCTGTCAACATTTTGAAGTCACGTTTAATATTGGTAATTTATGTTGAAACGTCATTAAGAAATTTTAGAAAATTTAACTAATTGAATGCCTTAAAATGTTTTACTTAAAAGTGTGATTGTTTTAGGGGTAACAAAATTATTTCACAGTTTGATTGCGGTGCGCTAAGCGGTTGAACAGCCATGCAGAAGTACCGACATATAAGATTTAAAGATCTTTACAAAATTGTGCTCAAATGCTGTAAATTAATATTTGCAAGTGTTAAGCAATTGCACAGCGAATTTTCATAGCCATCTAATATGTGTTCCAGAGTGAATAGACAATAGTTTTCGATTAACTGCGGCCTTATATAGCGCGGCGCAGTTTTTTGAATGAACAACAGTGTTTGTTTGATAAATGTAATTACACAAAATAATATTATATATAAATATACTTTTAAAATATTATTGGTACATGTGTCCAGTGCACAATTTTTTTTTAATTTTTTCGTAATATCATATATTGAGTTTTTATCCATTTTGTGTTGAATTAAGGGATGTCTAAATAGATACAATCAAAAATTATCATACGATAATTCATTAATATTTAGATTATGAAATGACTTACCTTCAGAGATCGAGATAACGCCTCTACACGCGTATTTCACGTTATAAAGTAAGCAAATACGCTTTATAAATTAAGTAATGCGTATTTTTACGCACCGATCACATAAACAAGAAAGTTAAAAAAGATGAGGACGCAAATTGTATGTTTTAAAAAATGTGTCAGAAAGCAAACATGAAGGTTGTGATGGCACCCAATGACTTTGTTTTCTTCCAAAGGAGTACTTTAGTAAGAGATGAAAAAACAATGAAACATAAAGTTGTTTTAAATAATTAAAAAGATGCAAAAGTTATGCATACTGTCATTTAAAAATTAAACAGTAATGTTTCAGAAGGGGATATGCCAGTATTTAAAATTATTTATTTGCTTTCCAAGGAGGAACTGTCATAGACGAAATGCAAGCCTGTAATGCTTTTGATGAAATAATGTGATAACGAAACAATCAAGGAGCAGCATATAAACTCATCATATCATTCTATAACACCAATTTAAGACATTATGTCCGAAACTTTACAGTTACAGCTTGAAATGAGTTTAAAATAGTCCTTATTTTCCCATTTTAATTGATGAGTCTATTGAAACTGAGAAGAGAAGGCAATTCTGATGCATTAAAATGTGTATTAGAGAGAAAAATGTGCAGATGTCCAAATTATTTGGTCTTGCTACAGATGGTGCAGCAGTCATGATGGGCAGGAATAATGATTTTGGCAAAAATTGCAAGATCTGCCTCCAATTCTTTTGCACTACCATTACATTTGCGCACCGTTTATCACTTGTCATATTGCAAGCTGTAAATGGTATTGACCTATTTCAGAACTTACAAAGAACTATGCGTTCACTGAATGTTTATGTCCACACATCTACAATAAGGTCGGAAAAATTAAAAGAAATTCAAGAAATATTGCATGAATCTGCCATTAGTTCAAAAAAGATTGCTACTGTTCGTTGACTCTCTCTTGGCCGTGCTGTTGATGCTTGCCATATAAGTTATGATGCATTGGTGATAGCATTAACTGGTATCGTTAAGAATAAAGTTAATATCGTTGAGAGTAAATGTAATTTTGAGAAATCTGTTCATTTATGAAAAAGTCAGAAGCAAAGAAGGTTGGAATTTTAAAAGGGAAAAATAAAAATTATTTTACTTAATAAGTTTTCATTTTCTTTTCCCCTTCTTTGTTTACAACCATGTTGCAAACTCAGACCGCTCGACTGACCCTACGGTTTGTAGTAGCTGTTTGAGTGGTCGGGTTTACAACCATGTAGTTGTTGAGACCCAGGCAGTCCAACCTACCAGAAAGGTGTAAGGTAACTGTTTGGACGGCTGGGTAATTTAGACCTAAGTAATTTAGACCGGAACCCAGTGGGGGAGGCATCCAAAGGGACCGTACCCTCCTTCCCCTACCGGAAGGACTTACCTCTCGGAAGGACTTACGGACCCATACGTTTAACGTGATCGTACTCCGCGTGAATACAGTGGCAGTTTCGGCAGTGGCGGGAATAGAACACGGGTCTACCCAGTGCAATTCCCACGCGCTAACCACTGGGCTGGTTGTAAACAAAGAATGAGATAAGAAAATTAAAAACTTATTAAGTAAAATAATTTTTATTTTTTCCTTTTAAAATTCCAACTTGCTTTGCTTTTGGCTTTTTCATAAATAAATAGCTTTCAAAGGTAAAGTAACAATTTTAAGATATTTTATCATGAATTATATTAGTTATTTTTATGATTAAAAACATTGTTAATTATACTATGATGAATTTAAAATTCAAGATTGCCACTCTATTTGAAAATTGACAGGAAATTTAAAAAAATGTGATCCTAAAAGTCCAAAATATTGTTAACATTTTAAAACTCATTTCATAAAGTTTATAAGGTATATTAATTGTGCTATCAGATAAACAATGTATTGATTATTAACACAAATAAAGAGTATTTTAACGTAGAAATTATTTCAACTTAGAAAAGTCAAAAACTCATATCCTGTTCGGCGATAACTCTGTAGTTTGTTTTTTTATACAAAATACAATAAATTTTATAAATACCTGAAAATGTGAGGGTAATTGTACATTTGTTAAAAATTACTCCTCTGGAAAGTAAAATACTCTTTCAAATCAAGTTAGGGAGTATTTTTACTCTTTTGGGAAAATTCTAGCTTGATGTCTGCTTACCTTGAATGTTTTCACAGAGGTGGTGGACGGCCGTCCAAACAGATGCTCATGTCCACCAGTTGAATTGGACGATCTGGGTCTTCAAAAGAGGTGGTGGATGTTAAACCTCGTTGGTTCGCAAGGCTAGAAGAATGATACCACAGTTTTCAATACAGTAACTACATTTATTAATAGCCAAATCCTTTATTAATATTTCTGGAAAAAATATTAATTAATTTTAACTAAGATATAAATTCAACGTATATCTTTATTCATACATAAACACATTTTGGGGTATGCTCAACTTGCATTAAATTGAACTGTACGTGACAGCTGTAAGATTTCCATTAAAGTTATTCAATATCTAATTTCATTTATGAAACAGTTAATAAAATATAGCATTAAGTCTATGAAATTTTCTCCGTATCCACTATATAATATAACCTTACACCTTTCTGGTAGGTCGGACGGTCTGGGTCTCAACAACAACAACTATATAATATAAACAAATGTGTGTTACCTCCGTACAGACGGCAGTAGACGATATTAATCGAAGGTCGCAATTTGTTGCACTTAGACACATATTGAGGTTGCAAGTTCGTTGCACATATACTTAAGTCATGATACATTTCTGCTCGATTGTACACCTCGATACTTAATGATTAGCACATGTTCTTGCTGAATCCACAATCATAACTATTTCTTATTGCATGCATTTGTTGCTCAAAGATTCTGTTGCAGACTGCGCTGCAAATATGCGATTATTATTTACGATGCACATTTCTTTTAGTAAGAGCATATGAATGATATGAAGACTGCTAAGAACATTAGTGATAATGCTTATTGATGCACCTGTTCGTGAATCTACAGTACATGGCGTATATTGCTATTCACATTAAATGCTCCTTTGCAAATTATGTATCATAGTACGGGGTCTGATTCTTGCACCAATTTTAGTTGCTCTCATGCTCAAGGTTCTTGAATATGAATATTGGGCAATCAGCCCGGCAACCAATCAGAAAGTTGTCAGTCTGAAGTCGACGAGCTTAGCATTTCGTCATTCGTGACGCCACGGACCAGGGACAACTTTGAGAGTAATTATAAAACGCAGAAAGTTTTCCCATTATTACAATTAAAAATTGCTTGTTGATTTTGAAGTGGCAATATCCAGGTATAAACCAAGGTTAACAGAATATTAACAGGTTGTCTCGTTCGCTATTCCTCCCCCATGGTAGCATTTCTGTGGGAGCTGCGACGTCACTGCTAGACGTTTCCATCTGTAGACCAGCGGCGCTTCGCAAAAAAACGTTGGAAAACAGCACTGTTTTATTTAAAAATGCCTTGCTTTAAACATCAACGAGATACATGAAATGTTTTCTAAAATAATGTATTAACTCTGAAATGTGACAAATGAACTCAAATTTGAATTCAAAACGAACTAAATTGCTGTAACTAGCGGATGAAGGAGTCAAAAACAGCGGTTTGACAAATTACCGATAAGGATATGATTTTCCGGATGATTTCGTATAACAAATATAGATTCAGCTTCTTTTTTACACAAAATTTACATATTTCATGTGTAAACTGATAATCTTTATTAATATCTTTACTCGCAAATATATTGCATAAATATGGATTTTAATATAGTATGTTTTAACAATTACTTTTATAACACATTAAAGATTTTAAATGAAATATCCCGTTCAAATTTATTAAATAGAGACTGTGCACTTTACTGTCTGTATTGTCTATTGAAGGTTTGAAATAGGATATAACTAATGAGAAATATATTAAAATAGAATTAAATAAGATTTGTTCTATAAAACTCTCTATATTATCTTTATCAATTTGCAATTAAATTCATATTTCTTTAAAAATTTGATGATTTACAATTTCCTGCATATAAATGCTATGGTACGTATTCTGTCGAGTGAAAGTAAAAGTACCATTCCGTTTCGAATAGTTCCTAAACAAAATATATTTGAACTTCATAATTTTCTGAAAAATGTCATAGATTTGATTTCAAAATATTTAGATTGTATCATTGTATGCTCAATGCATGTAATTAATACTTTCATGTTATATGCTTAAAGAAAACCCCGTTTCTATATATTTAATCATATACATCTGCTGTTTAATTTTGCTTATTTGAAGTCTTTGTGAATTCATTTAATTTATTTTATGGTACAGATATCACCGTAGAATTCCGTCAATCGGCACTTTAAAATGCGACAGAAAATCGAGGAAAATAAAAAGGGGGGGGGGAGTATCATCCGGAATTTTATGCTAAAAGAAACAAAGGCTATTTTCATCATTTTATTCGAAGACGAATTTCTTTTTCTCCGAAAATTATCTAATATTTATGGGGAAGGAGCTTCAAACTAAAAAGATTCCATTCACCGTTTGCTTTAAAATAAATAGGGGTAAATGTATCATTTTAATGCGACTATAAATTTATCTTGTTTTTACAAAATTATTCATAAAATTACATTAGTTTCTTTTAACTTATGAATATCCCTTTCTTGAACAAAAAATCCAGAAACACTGACTCTCGCCTTTCCGCAAGAAAAGGAATGTGTTTACATCGTGTGATCTGCGCGCGCATCATAAGACACTACCGGTACACTTATACGAACCAAAAGTTCTGTTCTGTGTTGTTGATGTTTTGTACTGTGACGGAGCAAAATGCTCGTTTCTTCTTCTATGTAATTTTAAATGCAGAATCTAATTAAATAATTTTTTCTTTCAATCAAGCGCAATTATTCCTGACATCAAGATGGTAACCAAACACAATAAAATGATATTTCTTTTAAGACTTTAGGGGAAACGAAGTCAAATTGCCCTACGCCCTTCGCTCAGAAAGGTAAGCATTTTACCTTATTATAATTATGCTGTTTATAAAGAAAAATGATATAATATATTTTCTCATTAGTGAGGCAGAGTGCCATTACCTCTGCACAACCGAGCTCCTATATATTTTTATCAGATTATGAGACTGAAGTCTAAGCCTGTCTCGCTAGAGAAATTTGTATTAATAAAATAAAATAGCAGCATTTTTATGAACAATATAATTATTATTTGAAGAGGGGCATAAGCATAAGTAACCGAAAGAGGTTTTTTACGGAATAAGATAAAAAGAAATACCGTACTGCAAATAAACAAAAAAAAGAAAATATTTCTCAAGGAAACTAAAATTAAATTATAATGGTACCTATAAACGAAAATCACTTGATTGAAAAATTAAACCAGAGTAACTACTCCAATTGGAAATTCAAAATGGAAATGATGTTATTGAATAAAGAATTATCAGAAACGATAACCGAAGTGGCTCCTGACCCAATTACCGACGAATGGCAGAAAAAAGATAGAAAAGCCAGAGCGCTCATAAATTTATGTATAGAGGATTCCCAAATCGTTCACGTCAAAAATTTCACCACGGCGCGCGATACATGGAATGCGCTTCGCGCAATACACGAAAGAACAAATTTATCCAGCAAGCTATACCTTTTACGAAAGTTGTACAGTACAAAATTAGATGAAAGAGGAAACATGCAGCAACATATAACCAAAATTCTGGAGACAGTGGATAAACTTAAAGCAATCGGGGAGGAGATTAATAATTCGCATGTATCAGCACTATTTCTGTGTTCGCTACCCGCCAGTTACGAAACGCTGATAACGGCGTTGGAAGCGCGTCCGGAGGATGAACTAACGCCAGAATTTATTAGCAGCAAACTGATTGATGAATATAATAGACGTAGGGATCACCAAGAAATGCCGCAAAACATGGCAAAGGCTTTTCACGCGAATAAAAAATTCTCTAACACCTACGGCTACAAAATGGATAACAAATACTGCTCACATTGCAAAATGAAGAACCACAACAAATCTGAATGTTGGCGTCTAAAGAATAAGACCAACGAGCCCGGCAGATATAAAGATTATAAAAATAAATTCAGACACAACTCATCACAGTTAGTGTATGAGGGAAACGACAGACCTGCCGCTAAATCACGAACACAAGAAAGATATTCAGACACTGTAGATAAAGTAGGATCGAAATTTAGAGACTTAGCGCTCATAACGAATCAAACTGAAGAAGACAGCTGGATCGTTGATAGTGGTTCCTCATCCCACATAACAAATAATGAGAATTTATTCACTAAAATAAATAATGCAAACAAATCTGAAGTTATTGTTGCTAACGGTAAAGCCTTAACCGCCTATGGGTCAGGCGAAGTAAAAATAAAAAGTCGAGCCTCGGATGGAGAGATAAGACAAGTAACACTACAGGAAGTACTATTTGTGCCAGAACTGAAAGCTAATTTATTTTCCGTACGAAAAGCAACACAACGTGGATGCAAAGTAACTTTTACTAAAGACAACTGTCAGTTAACTTACAATGATGAAGTATTCTTAGAAGGAAAAATAAAAAATAACCTATATGAGCTAGACTTGCTCACACCACAAAACAAAAATGTTACATATATGGTAAATAACTGTAACAACCCCAATTGTGTTACATTATGGCACAGAAGAATGGGCCACAAAAACTTCGGCTCTATAAAGGAAATTAAATCGAAACAGTTAGCCGAAGGCATAAAAATCAACGAATGTAAACATGAACTAAATTGCGAAACTTGTATAAAATCAAAACTCACCGACATGCCATACCCCAAATCTACTCAAAACAGGGGGACTCATATTCTACAACTTGTGCACAGCGACGTATGCGGACCAATGCAAACTCCCACCATAGGAGGAAAATCATACGTGCTAACATTTATTGATGATTTCTCCAGGTACACAATGATCTATCTCTTATCAAAAAGGAGTGAAGTTTTGTGTAAACTGAAGGAATACATCGCTTTTACGACAAACAAATTCGGAAAAAAACCAGAAATACTGAGAAGCGATAATGGCGGCGAATACGTCAGTAAAGAATACGAGGAATATCTAAGTGACAACGGCATACATCACCAGTTGACCGTGCCACACTGTCCATCCCAAAATGGCGTAGCGGAAAGAAAAAACAGGTCACTAATCGAGATGACACGAGCTATGTTGTCAGAAGCAAATTTAGGCAAAAAATTCTGGGGAGAGGCTATAAACACTGCCAATTACCTACAAAATAGACTTCCCACAAAGGCCAATTCAAAAACACCGTACGAAATGTGGAATGGTATGAAACCAAATCTTCGTCATTTAAGGGTCTTTGGCTGTAAGGCCTATTCCTACATCCATAAAAGCAAACGAGGAAAATTAGATGAAAAAGCCCAAGAAGGAATTTTTGTCGGATACGACGACAGATCAAAGGCTTACAGAATATATACAGAAGGAAAAAACATAACACTTGCTAGAACAGTTAAATTCCTCGAAAAATCAATGCAAATTTCAGAATTAAGCTCAAAGGAATTATTCGAAGGAACAGATAGTGAAGTCGAAATAACTAATGCTCAAGCAAAAGAAAAACCTGAAGAGGGTGAGATTGAGTTTGAGGCACCGTCAGATGATGAACAAATAAATTCTGATAACATAACCGCCAATCAACCTCGCAGATCCGAGAGATCAAACAAGGGAGTACCTCCCGATCGACTCATCTACTTAGCGCAACAAGCTAACACCGTCGAACCCAGAGACTATAATGAGGTACTAAAAATTAAGAGCCTACAAGAGAAACAAAATTGGCTAGACGCCATGGAAGAAGAAATGCAATCTTTGCAAGAAAATAACACATTCACATTGATGGACCCCCCGCATGGAAGAAAAATAGTTGGTTCAAAATGGATTTATAAAATTAAACACGACTCTCAGGGAAAAATAGCTAAATACCAAGCTAGACTGGTAGCAAAAGGATTTTCACAAAAATACGGTGAAGATTATTACGAAACTTTCGCACCAGTGGTCTCACACAGCACAATTAGAGCATTCCTGGCAGGAGCAGCATTTAGAAAACATAACGTACAACACATTGATATCAAAACTGCTTTCCTTCACGGGGATCTAGACGAAACAGTTTACATACAACAGCGAGATGGCTACATCTCCCCTGGTAACGAAAACAAAGTATGGAAATTAAATAAAGCTATATATGGGTTGAAACAGGCCACAAGAGCCTGGCATCTAAAAATAGGTGACTCTCTAAAACAATTAAAATTCGTACAGAGTACTGCTGATCCATGTTTATTCAAAAAGGGAAAAGGAAGAGAAACTGTCTATGTAATCGTATATGTGGATGATATTCTAATATCAGGATCAGAAGAACAAATTGACAAAACAACGAAAGAATTGGGAAGACAATATGAATTAAAAAATTTGGGTGAAGTTAATTATTACCTTGGAATTAACATAAGAAAAAACCATAATGGAGATTATCTATTAAATCAAAAAAATAAGATTGAAGAAATTGTAAATACATTTAATTTGCAAGATTCAAAGCCCTATAGTACACCAATGGAAACTGGATATTTGAGAAATGAAACAGAAGAAAACCTGCTTCCTAATAACACCAAATATCGCCAAGCTATTGGAGCTCTTCTATATATTGCCACGGTCACAAGACCAGACATCACAGCGGCTACAAACATCTTAAGTCGGAGAAATGAGAAACCACGTCAAATGGATTGGAACGCAGTAAAGCGTCTAATAAGTTATTTAAATCATACAAAGGATCTAAATTTGGTAATAAAATCAACAACAAAACCAATTCTCACAACATACGCTGATGCCGACTGGGCAAGCGATAAAACGGATCGGAAATCCACGAGTGGTAATCTTTTCTTAATTGATGATTTTCCTATACACTGGTTAAGCAAAAAACAATCATGTGTTGCGCTTTCCTCAGCAGAGGCGGAATATATATCCGCTGCTAACGCAGTTCAAGAAGTACTGTGGTTAATCAACCTACTCAAAGATCTCGATATGCTTCAACAGCTCCCGATTACTATTTTCGAAGATAACCAATCATGTATAAAAATGATTGAATTACCGAAGTACATGTCAAGAACCAAACATATTGACATCAGATTCCACGCTATAAGAGATTTTCAGAAATCGGGTGTAATCCAGTTGAGTTATCTTCCAACTAAGCTAATGACAGCGGACATGATGACAAAACCGCTGCCAAAGCCTGAATTTTTGAAGCACAGATACAAACTGCTACAGCCGTGATATGCAGCTCCAGAGATCAAGGGTGACTGTTAGAAATAAATGATCTCTCCTCGCTACGGAAGACCGACAAATCCAGAAACACTGACTCTCGCCTTTCCGCAAGAAAAGGAATGTGTTTACATCGTGTGATCTGCGCGCGCATCATAAGACACTACCGGTACACTTATACGAACCAAAAGTTCTGTTCTGTGTTGTTGATGTTTTGTATTGTGACGGAGCAAAATGCTCGTTTCTTCTTCTATGTAATTTTAAATGCAGAATCTAATTAAATAATTTTTTCTTTCAATCAAGCGCAATTATTCCTGACATCAAGATGGTAACCAAACACAATAAAATGATATTTCTTTTAAGACTTTAGGGGAAACGAAGTCAAATTGCCCTACGCCCTTCGCTCAGAAAGGTAAGCATTTTACCTTATTATAATTATGCTGTTTATAAAGAAAAATGATATAATATATTTTCTCATTAGTGAGGCAGAGTGCCATTACCTCTGCACAACCGAGCTCCTATATATTTTTATCATTTTCAAATTTAAATCAATTACTGTTTTTCTTCAGATGATTTAGAAAGTTTCCTGACTTTCTCTCAAATTTGGACGATATATTTTTCTAAAACATGGAAAATTTTTGAACTAGACAAAAGCTATGCATTGCATTGCTTGGAAATAATATCTATTCTAATTTATACTGCTTTATTCATGCCTGTAAACCACGGAATACAGTCAATATTTAAATGACGAATGATTTATATATCCTTCTCAAACCGATTCCCATAACGCACCTAACAACTATTGTCTCTTCTCTGATCATTCACTATTTTTTTTATACATAACCTTTGATCATTCAATTAACTTTCAACATAGCATTCAGTAATCTTTGTATAAACTTCCCTTATGTTAAAATTTTAATAGCTTCCCCTCTCACTAAAAATTTGCTATTTCTTTTCATATGTACAGAATTTATTTTTGTAAACTTCATATTACTATGCATATACTGTTTTATTTCATTCTATATTGCTTGCACACAGTTACTATTAGATATATATTTAAATAGTGTCCGACCAACGTTTCTCAATAGCTTTTCTCGTCTCTGTCAGAGAACGAGTCTAGCTAAGGCTCCTGTATATACGAGCTGACTTATCAAGCATATTGAAGCCCACCATAGCTGGAAGCGCAATCCATTAGCATAAGCTCTATTCGTATTTTCACTTTAGGAAGTATAATTGAAATAATTATGGGTGGTTGTTTTGCACCGAACTGCTTTAATCATTCTAGAAAGGGTTTTAGGCTATTTCGCTTTCCTAGAAACGAAAAAAGAAGAAAACAATGACTAACAAACCCGAATTGGATACCCGGTACTGGAGCATACTTGTGCGAGCTAAATCCTACAATATTGTAATTGCAACTTCTTTCTTTATATAAAGAATTTATTTTAAACACCTATTTTATAATTTCTGTAACTGTAATATGGAACCCTATGGGCTTCAATATGCTTGATAAGTCAGCGTGTAGTAGGAGGAGCTCTACGTCTAGCTAAGGCTCCTCTATATACGAGCTGACTCATCAAGCATATTGAAGCCCACCCTAGCTGGAAGCGCAATCCATTAGCATTAATTCTATTCGTATTTTCACTTTATGAAGTATAATTGAAATAATTATGGGTAGTTGTTCTGCAACAAAATGCTCTAATCATTCTAGAAAGGGTTTTAGGTTATTTCGCTTTCCTAGGAACAAAGAAAGAATAAAACAATGGCTAATAAATAATTGGATACCCGGTACTGGAGCATACATGTGCGAGCTAAGTTCTACAATATTCTAATTGAAACTTCATTTTTCATATAAAATATTTATTTTAAACACTTATTTAATAATTTCTGTAACTGTAGTATGGAACCCTATGGGCTTCAATATGCTTGATAAGTCAGCCTGTTGTAGAGGAGCTCTAGGTCTAGCAGTGACGTCACTCGTCTTTCCTTCCGGGGACAAGTTATTTCTTGAACGAGACAACCTTATATATAAGATATTCTACGGGCCTTGGGCATAAACAACCTGCGTAAAGACTCTAAATTGTGCTGTGCACGCCTTCCTAGGTGACATCCAAAGAGATTCTGGTTATTTTAATAGAGCCCGAGAACAAAATGCGCGCGTTTGTTATTCCAGCGACATCACATGTGCAGAGCCATGTAAAAATAATTAAGTCAGCAATGTCCGGGATAAGCCCCTCCCCCCTTCCCCGTCCATGCTATCTAGCCCTCCAGAGAATAAAATAGTTATTCAGTCAGTCAGTAGACTTTGGACATCAACACTCCCCTCCCCCTTTGGAGATCATGAATCACAAATCACGAAACCCAAAACACCGAATGCTAGAACCGGTGCAATGTGGGCGTGACCACATGTGGGACTGTCAAATGTGAGTGGGATCAAATGTGGGCGTGACCATTTGCCTAACTGATGCATGTCCCGGCTATTTTAATTATTGATACTTGATAATATTTCAAATAATACGAATATTTTTAATTGAACATAATTGTCAGGATTTTAAATTTGTTTAATTTCTCATGTTTAATTTTTCATGTTTAATTTCTCAAAGTTGCAGTATTCTTTGCCAAGGCTCCCGATGCAAAAGTAAAACACAAGACACCTTTGCAATTATTATAATATATTGTTTACATATCTATTAATTACATGAAAGTGACAAGACACCCAAAACGGGCTTTCATCTCCTATTGTATTGTTCTATTATCTATGTGAATATGATTGTTGAAAATCATGTTCACAATGTTCACAATCATGTTCACAAAATCATGTTCTCTTGAAGATCATGTATTTATTTATTTTATTGTAACATTTTTAGGTATACAACCAATAATTAAATATTAATAATAATTTTATTAAAATGTATATCTTATAACAAAAGTCAAAATGAGTATTGTTTTCTTTGTCTTTGATAGGCTAAAGTGTACTGGTAGTGTAAATCTAAAATTACTTAATGCATATGGTTTTCTTTTTAATAAATTTCAGAAAAATAACAAATTCGTCTTATTATTACTTTCTTCTCAGAGTGCTACTGGAAATTATTTTAATTATAATATATTACAATATACAATTATTTTAAATTAAATGATCTTTAATTTGCAGGTCATAAAGAGTTAATGGTTAGAATTGTATCTGGATTCTCTGTTGCAAAAAGTATATGCAACTTAAAGAAATTGAGGTATAGCCGCAAGACTTGGCATGTACGGATCGTTTGAGGAGATATGCAAATGATTCGAATTTGGGAGCGAAAAACGTTCTAAAATCAAATATCTACATTCCAAATGAACTAACTAACTCACCGCGTGTTAGAGGCAGTGCTAGCGCCATCTTATGCTAAGAAAGGGAAGAAATAGAATAAATCCAAGAAAATGGGTGTAAAAGCACAAGCAGAAATTTAGCCAGAAATGAACGCGAGAAAAAAAAATGGTACAGACAAACAAATAAAACATGGCCAAGTTATACCTCGCAGAAATATAGTGTAATAGACAAATCATAATTCAGATGGCTTCATTCAGGTGGAATGATTATTGATGTGGAAAACTCAAAGAAGTCCGGGTCAAATTTGGTCAGTATTTTTGAATAACAGAGGCACAATAAAATAAAAGCGATTGCTTGTCACCCATCGGCAATTTGATATAGAAGATTAGTTATTTTCTTAATTTTTATCATAATTTTAATGTTCAAAGAGGCATACAGCTTTTGGCTTGCTTGAATTGAAGAAGAAAACCCATTACGTATTTTTATAATGATCGTCTGGTTATTACACTCTGTTTGCGCAGAATTTTATGTTAGCAATTTATTGATGGTTTGTTCAAAACACGAAATGGGTTAATTTCGTTTTTTCGATTTTGGGTTTGTTGGCTCATACAGAAGAAGAGAGTTTCATGTATCCTCGAAATGTATGTATGCTACTTTGCTTTGATTTTTTTTTTTTTAAACGTTGTTTCAGTTTTTTTTCTTATCTTTTGCATAATGTGCTTTTACTTATTAATATTTAAAATATTGGCTAATTTCGAGCTTTTCCATAAATGTGATGACATTTCAATAAATGTGCTGACATTTTATGATTTTCAATAAATGTGATGAGTAAAAGTTGAGTAACGTATATAAGCAGAAACAATAGAATAATGTTGCATATAATTGTTTCGGGGATGAGCTGGATTCTCTTCGTCAGTGCAAGAGAACCAACAAACACGAAGAGTAAAAGAGGAATGGGCAAAAATAAAAGAAACAGGGAGGAAAAGGGACCCAAGACTTTGATTATGAGCTCCCTTGAGAGAAGAGTCAATGAAGAACAGTTCAGCCAATCGAAAATGAGAAGTAACACAGAGATTGGCGTGCGCCAAACCACAAGAGTCCGACAAGAAATTCCGGACAAGAAAAGTTAGGTCCGAACAAGTATAAATGAGACCCAACCAGACTAAAAATACGTTAAAATGACACATAAGAGCTCCAAAGGCAAAGAAATGGAAAGATTTATAGGGCACTCTTCCAGACGCCGGACAAAAATAAAGTACTGGACATTAACTAAATTATTAGACATTTCCTGAATATAGAAGGCTTCAAATAAGTCAAAATCACAGATCGACGTGCATTTTTGTATAATCTTTGCTGATGAAAACTGAAAACGGTGGTCAAATTGGTAGCAATGTTGAGCAATTTAAGATTTATTAAATTCCTGATTTTTGACAGAGTTTTCACGTTCTTTAATACGAAATTTTAAAGCACGTTTAGTTTGACCAATATAGGAAAAACCATACTGACAAGAAATACTGTTAATATTCCAACTGTTAGAAATTTCTAAAGGACCTTAAGATTTGGAAATCTGAGTTTATTAGAAGGTTTAAATGTAATATTGAATTAAATTTTTTTAAAGGATTTTAGCAATTTGCTGATTGATTTTTGGAAAAAAATGGTAAAATGATACCGTTATTGAAATATTTCTCAGAAGTAAGTTTGGAAGAAGGGTTAGAAAATTTTTGAATTGCACAATCAACAATTCCGGGGGAGTAACCACGATGGACAGCATCAGCTTTTAAATAATGGATCTCAGAATTGAACAAATCCATAGTAGAACAAACATTCAAAGCACAATGGACAAACGTATTGAAAGCAGCAATTTTCTGATTAGGCGGATGGCAGGAATTTTTCTGTGGAGGTAAAGAGACCGAAAAAGTTTTACGAAAAACTGTTAGTGAAAAAACGGTACTCTCAGGTACCATATAAGAAAGTGTAAGTTGTACTCACAAGCATAAGTGATTAGAGAGAATATGCACGTTCCAATTGGTTCTTACAAATAGGTGCTCGTAGGCACATAAGGCAAAAACTAATGGTACTATTAAAAAGAGTTCAAGAAGAGAGATTAGTTCAAAAATTATAAAGTCAAAAACCCACACAATTCCACTGGTTAATGAATGAGACCAACGAAAACTCGGATGATAGAGAGTCTAAACAGATGGCTGGTGAAGAGGCAGAAATTGATGATGAACAGGCAGAATTTGAAGATCGTTGACCATGGGAAGTAAATGGAAAGTATACTCATTAAAGTCTAAACCCCATCTTATCATGGATCTTTTAAAACTGGATTCGAAGACTGTAGTCGTGTCTAAGATATCCCTCGGTGAGTTATTCTAAAACGTTCTGACCAAGTAGGCTGTAATATTGGTATAGAAAATCAGGCAAAACGGAGAATCCTGATTGGAAAAACGAAGAAACTCAAGTCTTTGTGAGAAAAGTGCATTTCTTTGGTATGCTGAAGGAGCTTTTTAGACATTCAGTTAAAAGGGAATCAATGCTGAAGAACGTCAGAGACTTTTACTTAGAAATTTGATACAGAGTTAGATTAACTCAAGCGACAACGCGGCTCAAGGCTGGCAGCTGCTAGATGGAACAACGCTCATTCAGGTTCGGCGTCCTACATGTGCCAAGTATTAAAGTCCAAAATTCCAACTTCTTGAATTTTACAGATTTTGTTTCGATTCTTAATAAATTCTATTATTTTATTATTAAAAGTATTGAGCTCGATAATCTCTTCGGTCTAATGAAAACATCCCAAGTTTGCATTTAATTCTTTAATTTTGTTTCTCTGGTTAAAGGTAATAATTTTCAATTGTAAGTGTTTTCGTTTATTATTGAGAACGTAGTTTTGATTTTAAGCAAGTCATGCATCCCTCCTTTGCATGTGCCCAGCGTGTCTATTTAGAACGTATAACGCCCATGCAGAGGACCAAAGGCACATTTAGGGCATAACATGCAGTCGTATTAGGTCGTACTGGTTGATGTGCCCTAGCCCCATTCAGCCGGCTAAAAGCATATTGTCCTTCTGCACAGAGGTCTCGGGCATGTTGGGGCATATAGGAAATATTCCATGTGTGTAGCGGACGGTTCACAGCCGTGTGTGAGGTTGTACAGAGGGAGACCACGTTATCGACAGCCATTGTAAGTTCAGAGTGTTTTATAAAAGCGAATAAACGGCAGCGGCTTTTAATATATACAAACTAAATTATTTTTGGATAATGAGATAAGTATTAATATTATCCGGTCCTCAGAAATAAGGAAAAAAATAATTCATTTTCAGAAATAAAGATTTTAACTTTCAGAAAATAAAGGTAAATAAATGATATATATTTAATAAATATATGAAATTCTTGGGTACTTTATGAACGGCATTCTATTTCTTTAAAAAGCATGATCTTAATATTTAAGTATCATGTAGTATATTATGTAATAGCCAATAAGACATTACTGACACTTCTGGTTCAAAATATTGAATTTCTAATATCGCTCTGAACAAAGCCCTGCTTCAAATGTTGCTTTATCTATATATGGTAATCTGCGATAACATTTCTTTCGCACTATCATTGAGAAAATTGCAGTATATAGAGTGTAGTCAGCTTCTAAAATTTTACAAACTGGTATGCTATAAAACTCACACATATGGTACTCGGCACATCATTGATTTGAAATTCACATTAAACCATGAGCTGATAGGAAGGCACTTTATACATTTTTTTGTATTTATATTGTTTAAGCTACAATTTTGTCATTACATATTAATAACATTCCGTATTGATTTCAAAGATTTTTCACAATATAAGTACTGAGATCTTGAAAAAATTTTAACCATCGGTCCGATTACCAGCTCAATCCTGCCTCAGCAGACTCTTAGAATAAAATATGAGGTATCGATGGAAAGATCATTATATATATATGTGTGTGTCATCCACTGAGAAGACTTCAGAAAACTCTGATTCATTAATTAGGGATATAATGTGACACGATTTTAAATTTATTCGGAATATTTAGGTGGCAGCACGAAGCTTTTTATTAGGCTGTGTCAGGATGTTCGAACAAGTTATCTCCAACACGTAGAGGAAAAATATGTTAGCTTCAACTACCGTTTACACAAAAAATACTACCTAAAATGTTTCAATCAATAATTTGATTCGATCCCTGTTGAGCCTTCATGAATCTTATCACGTAATAAAAAATAAAGTATTCCTGTATGTCTTGTTCGTAGCGGAAATTTCAAGGTACAAACAACACCCGTGAAATTAGCTACAGGAGTAACTGAACTTATGAGACAATATACTGTTAAAAATGCTACTTTCCTGACACTTTTTTTTTATATAAATTTTTAAGCATATCTATAAAAAGCAACAGCCTCATGAGATTCGCAATTGAGACGAAAATCAGCAGGTCTTTTTCATCTTGCAAGACAGCGAAGCGCAGTTGTGGCAGTTGTCAGCAAATTGCTGTTACGGTCTTCTGTGTTGATGATATCACAACTGGGGGGCGTGGTGGAGGGCGGGAGTGATCATTTAGATGTGACCCTCGCGCTTTTTAGGGCTTATTAAAGAAACTTATTTAGGTCATATTGTGCTCTCGTAGAAGGCCAATAAGTAGAGGACGCCAGTGGACGACGCCAGTGGACGACGCCAGGTATTTCGGGCAAAGTAACCTGGCAGATTTCTCGGAACAATTTCTCGGATATAAATGCTAATTTTGATGTATCATTTTATGCTAAAATAAGAACATTATAATTGCGACATAAAATATTTATTTTAGTACAATAATATTTGTTGTTAATTTTTGACTCGTTTAAATTGCTGACAATACTTCGTGGAATATAATTGACCGCGCAAACAATCTAAATTCTCAAAGTACCTTTGTTAAAAAATACTATTTCAATGTGCGTTTCGAAGATACACGGAAGTAGGTCGAAAGCACTCAGTCGTGGAAATGTAAATAACAATTAAAATCATTTGCTTATTATTTTTTGTAGCATCTCCGAGGGGAGTTCTTTCAGGTTGCGCATGCGTCATGTTTGAGTTTGGTACGATTTCAATGTACACTCTCGGTGTACACAGGGGGTACAATCAAATTAAAACGGCTATTTGTCATTTATCTGTGATTTTCTGTAGAAGATGAATTAATGCCTTAATTTTCACCATAATTTCAAAAAAGCGTATAACTTTTTGCTTGCTTGCACTGAGCTCGCAGCATTTTACGTGCTATGTATTTATTTATTATGGGTTCGCATAGTTATGTTCTGCATTTAGATCAGCACAGATTTTGCTAATTTGCATATTTAAAACAAAAGTTATTTGTTTTTAAGATTATGTTCAATACTGTAGTATATACTATTATCCGTTATGCATTAAAGCGGTGTTGAACTTTTGTAAGTGCAATCACCTTAGATTCCATGCAAGTATGGGTTTCACAAACTTTTTTGACTTTGAAACCGATAGAAATGTAGCATAGTTTGTTGCGACCAGAATGCTGAAATGTAAAGGAATTAGTTCGTATACGTACTGATTCTTTTGAGCAATATTTTCGCCAAATGGGTTCCCAAAAATTTTTTTGGACCGTATCCTCCTACAAGGAAAAACAGTCTTTTGTACGCAGATCTTGGCTTTCTGAACCGCTAGCAAATATAAACATCATGCTTTCTTTGCAAATAATAGCATCTATGGAATGGAAGACGCTTGTAATTAGAGATCTTGCAATACAGGTTGACCTATGGCCGTTAAGTTGTGTCACACAGTGAGAAACCCGACCGTCCAAACAGTTACCTTACACCTTTCTGGTAGGTCGGACGGTCTGAGTTTCAACAACACAGTGAGAAACGTCTTGGCGGTAAGGAGTGGGAATCAGTGCCACTCTCCTCGCTTACCTCAGTGGAACGCACCTGTTTAGGCACATCCATCGAGGATTGCGTCGAACAACATTGTTGCATTTATTTTTTTTTACAATTTATTCATTTTTCTTCTTGTTTATTCAAGAATCGAGACATTCGTATACCTATTCGGGAATTAGAGCCAACATCCTCCCATTGTATTGCGAATTTATATCGCAATGCTCGATATCGAGTCAGTGCGCATATAAACCAATAGGCAAGTATGGTACAAAATAACGGATGCTGCAGCTCCCTATATAGGAGCCGTACTTATAATGCTCTCATCATCACAGAATTGTCGATATTTGCAATGGTAGAAGGAAAAATCGATGAGCAGACATAATGTTGTGAGACTGTATAGAGAACGACAAATGCAGTCCAACCACGCATCCAGTCTCAAGCTTAAAAGAAATTGAGCCGAGGATACACGATGATACAAAAGTCAAACACATATGAAGTGCATATAGTGCACAAAACAAGTTTTCTTGCTGTCATTGCAGGTATCAAGTATTCATTGCTGCTAAGCATGTCCATGGATATTGTTTGCTGCAAGAGGAACATGATTCTAACTTTGATAACGCTCCGCTGCTTAAAGGCGGAATCTGGGGATATGAGCTGAATGTTGGATATATTTCAACCCGGGTGAATAAGACTGAATATGTCTCTTTCCATGAAGGTTCTCGAAATTGTAGCGTATTACAAGCGTTCCTGCTGCCATTACAAGTATCAATTACAGTCAATTCCCTCCTATAACGCGGTACTCTCATAACGTTGTTTCCATATAACGCGGAGTAAAAATTGCGACAGCCCTCCCTTAACGCGGTACTCATAAAACGCCGTAGTCTTATAACGCGGTTTCTCTATAATGCAACTCAATTAGCTTAAGCAGACTCAATATAGCATGAATTTTTCTATTATACTTTTACGGTTGACATTAATGGGGAATTCCCTTGTTTTTTATCCACATACATCACCATTTTTCAATTTCAGTTATCAGGGAAATCCCCTGTAAATACAGAAATATACAGAATTGCGGTTTCCATATAACGTGGCACGAATTGTTTTGATTTGTACTAATTCGGAGTTACTTATAACGCGGTTTTCATACATCACGGTATGGGGTTTCCATATAGCACGGTACGAATTAATCTGATTTGCACTAATCTGAATTTCTTATAACGCGGTACGAATTAATAGCATTATTGAAGTGTTGGCTGTATTTTAGTTCGGATATATTTCAAGCGCACATTGAGCGTGATTCCGGTTTATGAAAAGTTGTTATTAGCAATAGGAGCGCGATCCTAAATTTTCATGGCAGTGCAAATTCAAAGGCATCATTCTAAAGGGAAAAATATATTTTATAAATTCATATGCAAAACATTTGCATAAGGGGCCATCTTCATATCAAATTCCGCAGAAACTTTAAAATTTCCAAAGGCAACACCCAGTTTTGATGTCATAAACAAATTCTACATCCCACAAAATTATTCTACATTTAAATATTTATAAAGTTCCTGTCGGATATCCTAAAATATTGCAGTTTTAAATATGAAAATGAAGAACGAGATTATTGTTGCAAGATCAGAATCATTCCAACAATGTGTGTCATTTGATGCTTTACTGAAAGACGTTGCTGGTTTATTCTAATTTCTTATTTCGTGTTTGAGAAAATCAAATTCTCTGTAATTTGTCAACTTTTGGTACTCTGAAAATGGTTACATTACGCGATCAGCTGAAATTGGGAGAGGTTTAATCATGAGCGTGGCCTTACTTTTAACTATCAAATAATTTTTTCTTTGAATCAATACGAATGTTTTAGAATCCAGCCAATCTTTCTGAATGTTTAACCACATTCTCAATTCCAGAAATCAGACCTTAAATCGTCTCGCCAAGTTGGCGAGCCATTTTTGTTCTAATCGAAATATCCGCCCATTGTAAGGTAGGTTATCCGACAATCACACATAGCTAATTTAATTGCGATATTATTAACTTTAATAGTCAAATCTTTTATATACAGTTCAATAAATGAATAAAATTCGAAAATATATAGAATCATTTTAGCTTTGAATAAACGTTTCTTATGCTGTTGCAATGACTAACATATTAAGCTGCAAATATGCAAATTTAGTCTTTTTGTCCAAGAAACTCTTGCAGAGCTGGGGGAAAATATCCACTTCTCGTTATTCCCCTTGGTTTTAGATTAATATTTCACTTTATTATTATTTTATATTGCTTTTTTCAAAGAAAGATGAAATAAAAGTATTTATAAAGGAAAAATAATTTAATAGTAGTATAATTTACAGTTCAGGTGTAACCAGGCCCCGCTAATTTTTACTTTCCCTGCAATACATGGTAATGTATAGGGAAAGTATTGGAATCATGCCGAAAATCACAACTCGAGTTTTCGACGGATCTACACGTTTCGAGACCCCTAGAATACGAAAAAACCATTTTTAGCGTGACGTCTGTGCGTGTGTCTGTGTGTCTGTCTGTCTGTCTGTCTGTCTGTCTGTGTGTCTGTCTGTGTGTCTGTCTGTCTGTCTGTGCAGATTTTGTATCCACTGTAACTAAAAAACTAATCGACCGAATTTCACAAAATTTGGTAGGTAAGTCACTTGTGGGCGGGGCTAGTGCTGATTAGTTTTGGGTACGATTCGGAATAAAAGAACCCGCCTTTTTTTGCGAAATGGCCCGCAAAAGCTTGTATCCACTCTAGCTGAAAAACTAATGGACCGAATTTCACAAAACTCGGTAGATGAGTCACGTATAGGTCACCCTGGTGCTGATTAGATTTTGGTACGATTCGGAAAAAAATAACCTGCCTTTTTTTGCAAAACGGCCCGCAAAAATCTTCAAAATCTAAACTAAAGAACTAGGTATTCTCAGATATATCCATTAAATGCCCGTTTAATATGTAATGTTTAACGACGAAAAGAATAAGACCAACCCCATTACACTAGGACTAGCCGTTCTCGAGATATTTTAGTTTTTCGTACTTTCCCTACGCCACCTTTGAAAATAAGCCCGGTTACCGAATGAGAACGTAATTTCAATTAAAAGTTAATTACATTTAATTGAAATAAATAGAACGTGGATATAAGTTTGCAGGGAAAGTCATGTGCTGCCCACATCAGATTTTTACTTTCCCTGCAATACATGGTAATGTATAGGGAAAGTATTGGAATCATGCCGAAAATCACAACTCGAGTTTTCGACGGATCTACACGTTTCGAGACCTGTAGAATACGAAAAAACCATTTTTAGCGTGACGTCTGTGCGTGTGTCTGTGTGTCTGTCTGTCTGTCTGTCTGTCTGTGTGTCTGTCTGTCTGTGTGTCTGTCTGTCTGTCTGTGCAGATTTTGTATCCACTGTAACTAAAAAACTAATCGACCGAATTTCACAAAATTTGGTAGGTAAGTCACTTGTGGCCGGGGCTAGTGCTGATTACTTTTGGGTACGATTCGGAATAAAACAACCCGCCTTTTTTTGCGAAATGGCCCGCAAAAGCTTGTATCCACTCTAGCTGAAAAACTAATGAACCGAATTTCACAAAATTCGGTAGATGAGTCACGTATAGGTCACTCTGGTGCTGATTAGATTTTGGTACGATTCGGAAAAAAATAACCTGCCTTTTTTTGCAAAACGGCCCGCAAAAATCTTCAAAATCTAAACTAAAGAACTTGGTATACTTAGATATATCCATTAAATGCCCGTTTAATACGTAATGTTTAACGACGAAAAGAATAAGACCAACCCCATTACACTAGGACTAGCCGTTCTCGAGATATTTTAGTTTTTCGTACTTTCCCTACGCCACCTTTGAAAATAAGCCCGGTTACCGAATGAGAACGAAATTTGAATTAAAAGTGAATTACATTTAATTGAAATAAATAGAACGTGGATATAAGTTTGCAGGGAAAGTCATGTGCTGCCCACATCAGATTTTTACTTTCCCTGCAATACATGGTGATGTATAGGGAAATTATTGGAATCATGTCGAAAATCGCAACTCGAGTTTTTGACGGATCTACACGTTTCGAGACCTCTAGAATACGAAAAAACTATTTTTAGCGTGACGTCTGTGTGTGTGTCTGTCTGTCTGTGCAGATTTTGTATCCACTCTAACTAAAAAAGTAATTGACCGAATTTCATAAAATTTGTAGGTAAGTTACTTGTGGACGAATCTGGTGCTGATTATTTTTGGGTACGATTCGGGATAAAAGAATCCGCCTTTTTTTGCGAAATGGCCCGCAAAAGCTTGTATCCACTCTAGGTGAAAAATTAATGGACCGAATTCCACAAAATTTGGCATGTAAGTCACTTGTGGGACACCCTGGTGCTGATTAGATTTTGGTACGATTCGGAAAAAAACCCTGCATTTTTTTGCAAAATGACCCGCAAAAATCGCCAAAATCTAAAATAAAAAACTACGTATGCTCAAATATATCCATAAAATGCTTGTTTAATACGTAATGTTTAACAAAGAAAAGAATAAGACCAACCCCATTACACTAGGACTAGCCGTTCTCGAGATATTTTACTTTTTTCGTATTTTCTCTATGCCACCTTTGAAAAGAAGTTCAGTTATCAAATGAGAACGAAAATTGAATTAAAAGTGAATTAAGTGTAATTAAAATAAAGAGAACGTGAATATCAGTTTGCAAGGAAAGTCATGTGCTGCCCACATCAGATTTTTTATTTTGTATAGATTTCTTGGAAAATTTTGTTTTTGTTGTACGACGTATAAGGATAGATGCAAGATGTTTCTAAATTTTGACGGAGACAGTTACAGTCCGTACTGTTTTCACTACTGTGGAACAAATGCTAAACACTTTGAAAAAATGATAAGCTGCAATAATTTTACTTGTTGGGTTCCGACGCAAAACTCGATTTGAAATTGCAATGCTTCAACCTAAAATTGAAATCGCAAATTTCCACTTAGAATGGAACTAAATTTGCTGCATTTTGAATGAAGAACATTAAGTTAATAATTCCGAAAAGTGACGGGGAATTTCAAAGTTTAATTCATAAACTTTCCTAACTATTGGATTTTCTTCAATTTGGTCACAATTTCCAAAAGTCGTCAAATTTATTCCAAGGAGACAGATATATTGACAAAGATAAGCGTTTTTCTATATAGCATTTTCAGTTTTACTAGGTTTAATCAGGTAAATATCCGATGACTATAGGATAACGATTGTCTTCCCAGCTGTCACAAGTATTAAGTTAAAAATTCCGAAAGGTGACGGGAAATTTCAAAGTTTGATTCACAAACTTTCCTAGCTATTAGATTTTCTCCCATTTGGTCACAATTTCCAAAAGTCGCCAAATTTATTCCAAGGAGACAGATATATTGACAAAGATAAGAGTTTTTTTATATAGCATTTTCAGTTTTATAAGGCTTAATCGGGTAAACTGGGCTTAATCAGGTAAATATCCGATGGCCATAGGTCAGCGATTGTCTTCCCATCTGTCACAAGTATCCGTTTAAATCGGTGCTTTTTAAACTATTTTTTCCTTTTGAAATTCAATTTGTTGGTGGAACCCTAAAATGAGGAAGAATTCAGCGTGGTCCAAATTACGTACACAAATTTTTATGAGTTTTTTTTTTTTAATTTAAGAACATTTACACGAAATTATCACGCCACTGAACTCAGGGTTCCGTGGAACATACTTTGAAAAATACTGGTTTAAACCAACCTGAAGATGACTCCCACGCAAAATTCACAACCACGATCTACTGCAACGCAGATTATGTCATATTCCAATCGAGATAAACTTCATTATGGTTTAGCACCGTCATCGCAACTCCTCACATGTCTTTAACCCCACGACCTATATGACAATTCCACTTGCAGATTGTCAAGTCCCATCACAAAACAGATCTTGATGTCTGGTACCTTTCTGAATATCAACCGTGACGACGGGGTGAATGTACGTATGTATGAATACACGAGGGAGGGGGTACCGATATTTAATGGGAACTCAACTCGTTAGAGAGGTTTTTCGACCTGTGTAATTTTCATAAATTCTTCGCCCAAGGAGTCGGGGATAGGGAAGACCTCTCCTGAAAGAAGAGCCATTATAAGAGCAAATTTCCTTGCTTCGGGATAAAATGCGTTGGATGGTGAGTTTGTGACTTTTCATTTTTGCTTCATTTTATGACGGGGTATTTTAATGATTTTTAGGAAGAGTACCTAACGATGTTAATTAGAGAGGCAAGGAAGAAGTTCAAGTTTATGTTGGATAAACGGGGGACGTTGGGCATTTGAATACATTTTATTAAAAATTACAGCAGGTCGTTAGATGAAATCATTTCTTTTTCAGTTTTTGTTCTTTCATGGAAATGTATAGAGGGTAGTGTTATTTTCTCGCAAAGCTTTGAATTCGAGATTTTGGAGAAAAGATACAATTTAGGACTTTCAAAGCGAATTTTGAAATCTTTTTGAAAAATGTCCGCCGGTATTAGCAAATTAGCAATTTTGAGAGCCCTACGCCGTTTTATATATGACATCTTGATTTTTTTTTCTAGCGACAAATTACAGAAATTGTGTGCAGCAGTGATCTCGGATAGTTTAACGAAGTAATCAATGGAGTAGAATTAGGAAACATTCTTACTGTAAAAGGGTAAGTTCTATGCAATAGGCAGAACATGCTGTGAAGTGCACGCTTTCTGGGCCTCTACATGCATGTTTTTATATTAAAACCTTCAACTTTTTTATCAGAAAATTAGAGCACATATAGTTTAATATAGGCTTTAGAGTCATATCTGTGTTGATTCCTCCTCTCGACGTTCATGGATAGTCCGTTACGCTTATGCTTTCTTTTGTCATTAAGTTTCACAAGATGGAAGAATTACTTCAAATGTGACAAAAGTTCGGAATTACTTTTTTTTTAAATCAGCTATTTAATAAAAGTAAAACTTTTAGATTTACTAATATATGACTCTGAGGATTTTCTAAACAGTAAAATATATTTATATATATATATAAATTTATTAATTAAAGTGGTGACTATTAATTTCACAATTCCAATATTTTATTGTACGCAAGCTAAAATATTTTGGCATGATTCAATTAAAATAAATTTTTCATCTACAAAATATTCTGTTTAGTGTTTAATACTTGAACTATAGAATATTCGTTACTTCTATTTTGAGTGCTTCAATTGAGTATACAAATCCATTTGAATAATGATCTTTTTAACAATATAACACTTTTTAACAATTTTTATTTTATTAACTGAAATAAAGATAAATAGCTAATAAAAATACTTTTTAAATAAAAGTTTATTTACTGTAAATAGGACGTTAAAACGATTTTAACATCTGATATAGGGTGTTTCAAAAAGTAAACAGTTGAAGTTGTTTTAAACCGTTGGTTGTAGGACACGGAGTTCTAATTGCAAAAATGATTTAACTAAGGAAGGAACTTATGCAATAGTAATTTAAATAATGCGCATTATTTTGTAAAAAATAAACTAAATACATTTTTACATAACCCATATAGTGAAAAAAGTTAAATTGCAAAAATGTTGTCCAGATTTCATCTAATCAAACAAAAATATTGGATCTTAGAAGTGCACATTTATGACGAAATAGTGTTAAATTTCCTGACTTGCAGTGCTTTATCGTGACTTTTCGATAATTTTGTAACTACCGCAATTCTTGAATCCAAGCGTTGTTCACAAATTGAATTAATTCAAAAATCAGTTAATGGGGTTTGGAAACGAGTGTTTTCAACAGTTTGTGTTCGAAAGTATTACCGGTAGATAGACGATTTTGGTTAAAAGTTATTTTAACGCTTTGAAAAAAAAAAATCCCTGATAATTGTGAGTTTGATCGTCTGTCAGATATTTTATAGACAAAATCTATGGAAAATAAGGATGTTCTTTAATTTTTGAAATCGGTTGGAGATCGGTTGCATTCCTGTAAATCGTAATCAGTTTACAGAGTTCGACATTACTTAATCTCTCCATAATTTAAATTTTATGTAGTAGGATTAATTGCATTAAATATATATAAATAAGTAGTAAAATTTTTAGTAAATATTTGCAACTGAAATTGATTTATGGATGCTCCTTTATTTCTCAATGAAAATTTTAATCAATGATAAGTATGTTAAACTCGCTCGTTTTACAGCGTTTTACAGTTACTATACAGTATGGGGTAACATTTTGCAATTTGACTTTTTTTCGCTTAAATGCCTGTATAAGAAGTCAATTTTGTACAAAAACATTGCATGTAATTTAAAGTACTATTTCATAACTTCCTGCCTTGTATAAAGCATTTTTGCAATTCAAATTATGTGTCTATAACCAACGGTTCAAAAGGACTTTAACTGTTCACATTTTATAACAAGAAAGATCAATCATGCATAAGCATTGATTATGAAACACTTTCCAACTGAAATGTAATTTCATTTAAAAATTTCTAAAATGTGATTCATTCAGTGGTAATATCTTTTACATTATCACAGTACTACAGTAATTTATTATACTTAAATATTTAAAACTGTACCGAAATATAAATCATCTGATTCTTTATGCAAAATCAATGAATATTTCATTCATATAACTTGTATTCCAGACTCCAGAGCTAAATAATTTTGTGTGAAAAAAATTCAGCAATGTAATTCATCTTACAATCGCTTGAGATATTTGCATTCTGCATATGTTAAAATTAGGCTTCCTTGAAGAAATAATAAAAGTTTAGGGATCATTTAAAATCACAACTATTGTAATTGCATAGGCACGGAATTTAGATACACAGATAATACACAGATAATATATATGTGTATGTGTATGTACTCAAAGTATTGGAATCGTGCCGAAGATCGGAACTCGAATTTTCAAAGGATCTACACGTTTTGGGACTTCTAGAACACGAAAAAACTACTTTTAGGAAGACGTATGTGTGTGTAAGGGTGTATCTGTGTATGTTTCTGTGTGTCTGTGTGGATATTACATCCACTCTAATTGAAAAACTAATGGACCGAATTTCATACAATTTGGTAGGTATGTTTTTTGTGGGAAATCCTGATGTTCATTAGATTATAGTACGATTCGTAATAAAAGAATCTGCCTTCTTTGCGAAATGGCCGCAGAAATTGCCTTTATCCACTCTAGCTAAAAACTAATGAACCAAATTTAACAAAATTTGGAGTATAATATTTCAATAACCTACAAGTGATTTATATACCAAATTTAACAAAATTTTGTATATAAATCATTTGTAGGTTATTCTACTACGATTCGGGAAAAAGGAACGGGCTATTTTTGCGAAATGGACAGCAAAAATCGTTATATATAAAAATAAAAGACTACGTGTGCTCAATTATATCAATTAAATTCCTATTTTATATGTGATTTTTGACAACAAAAAGAATAAGACTAACCCCATTACTCTAGGACTAGCCGTTCTTGAGATATTCTAGTTTTTTCGCGTTTTCGCTACGCCACCTTTGACAATAAGTCCAGCTATCAAATGAGAACCAAATTTAAGTTTAACGTGTAAATTCAATGTCATTTAAAATACTTATGTTGTGCAGATAAACTCAAATTATCATTGAATAAATAAAGAGAACGAATATGAGTCTGCAGAGAAAGACATGTGCTGTCCACATCAGAATTTTTAACAATATTACACCAATGATTTATAGAAGTGAACGGGGATTATTTTCAGGCCATTTCGAAAAAAATGTATGATCTATATTTAAAGATCCATCAAATTTTTGTCGAATAAAATGTTCAACAAATTTAAGCTGTGTACCAAATTTTAACTCTCTAGGACGTAAGAAAGTGCATTTAAAATGCCATCAATTAAATTTATCAAGAAGAGTTATATAAAATTTAAAAAAAATGAAAAATTGTTATCTACCAAATTTATTTTAAAATATGAAGCCACTCCCATATGCAAAGCGTTTAAACAAATGGAGAGATATTTATTATATAATATCTCTCTCTTTTCTTTCTGGAAGATATCCCAAAGTGAGAGTTTAATTGAATTTGTTTTTTTCCCTATATTAAATAATTTTTTTAATTAAAAAACTACTTAACATATTTTACTGAATTTTTTTTTATATATTCTATGGGATAATGTGAATATTTCCTAAAAATTTCGAAGCAATTCGTGAATTTTAAATTTACTTTAAAAATGTTTGAAGAATTAGGTCCCATAGGGTTCAATGTATTTCATTTTTTCAACCCGGGTTCAATAAAAAACTAATTGGGTGATATTATTTATTTATATTCCCATAGGTCCTACAGACCGTCTGAACAACATACTAAAATTTCATTTTGATAAACTCATTTTTACGGCAGTTATCGTGCTAACGGACAGACAGACAGAATGAACAAAGTCATAAACACTTTTCAACTTTGTTGTAAAGTGTTAAAAAGACCCCCCCCCCCCACCATAAAACCGTGTTTTCAGATAAACTGCGTTAAATCGCTAAGGTAAGCATCAAATATACGTGTTTAGGGTTGCATATTTTTACGATACAATAAATGTGAAACAAAGTAATTTATATTTACCTCTCTGGACCGCATGTCGAAAGTTGTAGCTCACTTTGCCGCCAGAGACGTTGCCCAGGGTGCACCAAGTGGAGGTAAAACTACTGTGTAGAGGAAAAAAATGTTTGTTTCAGGCAAAGAAACTGACGAGTTCAAAAAATTAAGTTGCAATTGTTTTAATAAGCTTTATTTTGTTTAACAATGCATGAAGCTTAGAGTCGAAATTAGTCAAATTAAACGAAAATTTGGTTGTGTTGATTCTGTCTCATAATCAATGCTATATGTATGCAAATTGCCTTACATGACGTACTAGGTGGGAATTCTAAAAAGGGTCTAGAAGTACTTTTTGACCTCCTTCCTCCTTTCTTCCTTTCGACCAAGATGGCCTCACTTGCAAGAAAGTCTAAAGTATCTATTTAGACGGCCGAGGCAATGCCATCCAACTGAGACCGAAACCCAGTGGGGGTGATATTCACAGGGACCGCGCCATCCTTCCTTTCCACAAACCTCTCGGAAGGACGTTCCTGTACTCAGCGTAGATACGGGGATAGTTAAATCGAACTCGGGTCCTTCGAGTGCAATTCATGCGGTCTAACCACTGGTCTATCATACCCTCGACATCCTTCTTCGTCTTCGATCCAGACCGTCTGACCTACCCGAAGTTGTAAGGTATTAGTCTGGACAGTCGGGATGTGCCATCCAATTTATACCGGAATCCAGTGGGGACGGCCTCCATACGGACCGCACCCTCCTTCGCGTACCCCCAACCTCTCGGAATCACTTACGTACCCACATATTTAACGTGCTCGTACTCCGCATGAACACGGAGACAGTTTGGACAGAGATGGGAATCGAACTCGATACGCCCGTGTACAACCCCCGAGCGTTAACCACTAGGCTGTACCCCCAGACCCGCCTTAATTTTGTTTGTCCCTGGGAATAAATTGGAAATTTGACTTCGTGATTTCTGTCTCATAGTCGATACCATGCGTGTGCACAAGGCCGCTGAGAGCGGGGACAAAATGGTGAATTGTAAGTTCCCGGGCAGCACAACCAATTTATGTAAAATGGTCAATAAGTACTTAATTAAAGTATTGGGAGACGGTTCCTTTTCTACATAGGGGCCAGAAAATTCTTTCCGTAGCATTGTGCGTGCAAATATACAGCCTTCTATAGGGGTCTGGGAGGAGGTCTGTCCTTATTCTCTGTCTCTGAGGGAAAACTTAAAATTCCACTCTGTGAGATTATGTTCCGTGGCAAATATTATAAGTGTGCGAATATTCAATCTTTCAAGTCACAGTGGAGGCTTATGGAGTGTCTTTAAAGGGTTTTCAACGCCCTCATTTATCTGCACCCGGGGGATGAATCAAACGGAGTGGTTTCTGTTTCACAATCGATACTATAGACAAAGTTGTATGTATGCGCAAATGTTGTATGTATGCCTATGTATGGAAAGTTTTAGCCTTCTAGGTGTTCAGAAGCTTTCGTTGGGGCTGAAATGATACAAACATTTTAGATAACTACTATTCTTTCTTGAAAATACCATTTTTAACATAGTGGAAAAGTGTTTATGACTTTGTTCATTCTGTCTGTCTGTCTGTCCGTTAGCACGATAACTGCCGTAAATACGACTTTATTGAAATGAAATTTTAGTATGTTGTTGGGACGGTCTGTGGGACCTATGGAAATGTAAATGAATAGTATCACCCAATTAGTTTTGGATTGAACCCGTGTTGAAAAAGTGAAATACATTGAAAAATTAGGTTCCGTAGGGTTCAAACATTCTTTAAGCGGATTTAAAATTCACAAATTGCTTCGAAAGTTGTAGAAAATATTCAAATTATCCCATAAAATATATAAAAAAATTTGAGCAAAATATGTTCGGTAGTTTTTTAAATAAAGATTAAAATAATAATTACACCCATATAATATGAAGAGATCACATGATCCACTACAAAATAAAGTATGGCATCCATCTTTTTTCCCAGAGTAAAAATCGTGATTTTAAAAGTTCTTTTAAACTTTCTGTTTCATCCGTCCTAAAACCGCTTTATTTTTGGGTAATTTTTGTGCATCTGTATTTTGCGCCAACGCAATTACAATATTTTTGAGTTTATAAATGGTCATCAAACTTTGATTATTTCTACGAGGAAGTCTAGTTTTAATGGATGCAGAATGTAAGCAAGTGATTGTAAAGATGAGTTGTATAAGAATTGCTGATTTTTTAAGCAAAATTATTTAACTCTGGAGTCTGGAATAAAAGTGTACGAATGAAATATTCATTGCTTTTTCATAGAGAACCAGACGATTTACACACTCTTTTGCAGAAAAAAACGAAGCAACTCTAAAAAATAATCCGATCATCTCGAAATTTCGCATGCAAATTTCTCTATACCAAGTATGTAAATGATTAAATTTGCAAGACCAATGAGTGTTAACTTCGGTCATAGCGCGTTTCTACTGCGCAACTAGCATCTTATAAAAGAGGTTAAAAATGTGGACGGTTTATCCTTGTTCGTTATTGGAGTTGCAGTTCCGTGAAGACACGCCCAATAATGCCGTTACGACTTAGCCGAAGACCTTATAAGCAATTAGACGAGTTCGAACGTGGTCGTATAGTCGAGATGCGTGAAACTGGCTGGTCATACCGAGAAATAGGCCGCCACCTGCACCGAACGGACACTGCTGTGTAAAGGTGTTGGCAATAACGGTTGCTACAAGGAACTCATGGGCGGAATGAAGGCTCTGGAAGGCCAAGGTGCACGAATGCGAGGCAAGATCGGATGATTATGCGGCAGGCCCGAACTGAACGGCATCATTGCCCGCCATCTAACGTGCTACAGCCTCTTCCATACCACCCATGGCGAGGTTTATAGATACTAGTATTATATTATAAACCTTGGCCCGTGGTATCATCCACCATCTAACAGCGCTTGGCTAATGTGGGGGTACGCTCACGGCGGCCTTTAAGACGTCTGCTCATAACTCCACAACATCGTTTGGAGTGGTGTCGTAGCCGAGCATCATGGATGCCAGCAGACTGGCATCGCATAGTGTTTTGCGATGTTGGAAAGTCAGTTGGAAAGTGTTTCATAATTAATTTCTTATGCATGATTGATCTTTCTTGTTTTTAACTTCAAAGGTATTCCTGCTAAATGTTATAAACGTTTAAGACGTATACATTAACATTCCGTCTAATTAAGAAGGCAGAGAGAGCAAATTTGGTAAATTTTTCTTTATAATAATGCTACGAATATGTGAAACGTTTTACTGTGTATAGCATCCCCGCAATGAGAAAACACATTTACAGTTAACCATTGCTATTACGTGAAAGTAGGATTGCCGTACCTTGGCGACATTCTCGGGCCATGGGTGCCAGATTTGGGGCCAACTTGGCTACTTTTGGCAAGTTTTCGAATTCACGAGAACTTTTTAGAAATATCGGCTAGTTTCGATTATACCGCTTTCTTTCTAGAGATTTCTGTGGTGGCTATATAAAAAATCTGATGTGGGCAACACATGACTTTCCTTATATAATGCAATGAATTTACTACTTTTACAGTGAAAAAAATAGGTTTTTCTTATAGTAGATACTTATATTCCTTCCAAGATATTGAATTTTCGACAATTAGTCGTCATTTTCATTGATTTAGCGTCAATTTAATCCATTTGGCGAGATTTTCGTTAATTTGACAACATTTCAAAAAGTCGCCAAGTTGGCGACATTTCGTCAAATTCGTCGCCAAAATCTCGCCAAGCGTTATGGACGAAGAAATAAGTTATTTTTACAACAGACAAATGACTATTGGCGTTCAAATACAAACGTATTACTCAAAGTATCTTTTTTCATGACTGGAACGAGCTAAATCCACGAGATTGTTGTCACCCAATTTATCGTATGGTATTACATATGAAAAGTGAATATGTTTCTCAATAGGAAATATTTTTTTTTATTTTATATGACTTTTTGATAATTTTTTGAAAACTCTGCAATATCTCGAGAACGGTTCATGTTAGCGTTCTAAAATGTATGCCAATCGTTTTCTAATGAAAAATTACATAAGAAATGTCTATTTGCGTAACTTTATTAGTGGTTTTGATTTTTTGACGATTTTTTCAAAATTTCATTCGAAAATTTAGGGGAGTTCTGAACATTCGATTGTGTATAAAAATAATAGGCTTCCAGTGTTTACGGATTGTGACTTTTGTACCAAATTTGATTCGAATCGGTCCATTCGTTCGTCAGTTATCGTCTCCACAGACTCACTGACACACACACACACACACACACACACACACACACACACACACACACACACACACACACACACACCACCTCAAAAATGTTTGATTCGTGATCAGGGATGCTTGAAACGTGCTCTCCCGTCGAGAACTCGAATTCGAATTTTCCACCCCGTCACAATACTTTCCTTATACATTATGTATATAAGGAAAGTAAAAAGCCATCATTCAGTTGGAGAGAGAGTTGACGTGATATGAGTCAAAGTGAATTTCAAAATACGTCAGTGTTTGGGGAACAGAATCGGCTGTTGTGAATTAGTGGGAGCATTTAATTACTGTTTTACTGTACCTGACGGTTGTTTAGTGATCTTGTAAGATAGTTATCGAGTTATTTCCTGTATATTGTTCCGGTTTACGCTTGTTAGTGCTTTTAAATAAAAGCTTTAATTATCCAGGAATTCGGATTTATTTTTGTAATCTCGGTGTACACCCACGATTTGAGAGGATACGTCGCAATAATAGAAAAAGTGTGAACGCAAAAATAACGTACAAAACGTCTGAATAACGTAAAAATCTTTAAAAATTCTGAATATCGTGGAACCTCCTATTTGTGTGGGAGCGAAACTTAATCTTCCTTAACTTCACAGTAAATACGCCACTGTCCGTTAGTGCGCGTGTGAACATGATGACTTATTTCTGAATGTATACCGCTATGAAATTGTATGTGTACATTATGTACAAAACGTGTATCAGAAATTGTTGTGGACTTATTCATTAGAAATTGAATTATTCAAAATAAAAATTCTTCATATTATTTTTTTTTGTGACAAAACATGATAATTCTTAAACAAGAAATATCAATTATGCATAAAGCATTGGTTATGAAACACTTTTCAACTGAAATGCAATTTTATTTAACTATCTCCAAAATGCGATACATTCAGCAGTGCTATTTTTAAAATTATCACAGTACAATAATTTAGTTAATTTTACTTGGAAACTTAAAATTTCATCAAAAAGGCAATGCTATTAAATCGTCTATTTCTTTATGTAAAATCAATGAATATTTCATTAATATCACTTATATTCCAGACACCAGAGCCAAACAATTTTGCGTGAAAAAATTCAACAATTCTTATACAACTCATCTTATAATCACTTATTTATATTCTGCATCCATTAAAATTAGGCTTCGTTGTAGAAATAATCAAAGTTTAATGGTGATTTAACCTCTTAATATAGTGTCGTTGTAAACTCTTAAATAAAGTGGTTTTAGGACGGATGTAACATTAAATATAAATTTAACAGAACTTAAATCACGAATTCTACTCTGGGAAAAAAAGATGGATGTCATATTCTAATTTAAAGTGGGTCACGTGATCTCTTCATATAATATGGGTGTGATTATTATTTTAATTTTTATTTAAAACAATATAAGACCTACCATATTTTGTTGAAATTTTTTAAATGTATTTTACGAGATAATTTGAATATTTCCTGAAATTTTCTAAGCTATTTGTGAATTTTAACTTCGCTTAAAAAATGCTTGAAATATTAGGTCCTATAGGGTTTAATGTATTCACTTTTTCAACCCTGGTTCAATCCAAAACTAATTGGGTGATGTTATTTATTTACATTCCCATATGTCCTACAGAGAGTCTCAACAACATACTGAAATTTCATTTTGATAAAGTCATTTTTACGGCAGTTATCGTGCGAACGGACAGACAAAGTGAGCAAAGTCATAAACACTTTTTAATTATGTTGGAAAATGTTAAAAAGGGCGATCTATGAAGGAAACCAATATAGTTTTAATTAGACTGTGTAGTTTCCAATAATTTGTGCACCCGAGTAACAGCTGATATAATGGTTTTTCAACATTCAAATTTATCCTCCCCTCGTTTATCAATTTATAGAAAATTTTAATTGCTATCAATTTAATTTCATATACAAGTAATTAAAAACAAGAAAGATCAATCATGCTTAAAGCATTGATTATGAAACACTTTCAAACTTCAATGCAATTTTATTTAAACATCTCTAAAATGCGATACATTCCTCGGTAATATTTTAAAACTTATCACAATACTACATTAATTTATTATATTTGAAAACTTAAACCTTCATCGAAATAAACTTCATTCAAATGACGGCATTGAAATATAAATTGCCTGGTTTAAACATCTCTAAAATGCGATACATTCCTCGGTAATATTTTTAAAATTATTAAAATACTACAATAATTTATTATATTTGAAAACTTCATCGAAAACAACTGACATTCATTCAAATGACGTCATAGAAAAAATAACACGCCTGGCTCTCTCTATGAAAGCAGCATTTCGTTCATAACATTTTCCCATTCATTTCATTCATCACAGTACTAAAGTAATTTATTTTATTTAAAAACTTAAATACCATGGAGCTACAAGTAATTAAACTCTATGCTTAAAACTTCATCGAAAAAAATCGTCCTTCTCTCTGTAAAATCAATGAATATTATATTATATATTTTATGGAATAATTTGAATATTACCTAAAATTTTCGAAGCAATTCGTGAATTTTAAATCCGCTTAAAAAATGTTTAAAAAGTTAGGTCCCATAGGGTTCAATGTATTTCATTTTTTCAACCTGGGTTCAATACAAAACTAATTGGGTGATATTATTCATATATATTCCCATAGGTCTTACAGACCGTATGGACAGCATACTAAAATTTCATTTTGATTAAGTCATTTTTACGGCAGTTATCGTGCTAACGGACAGACAGACAGACAGACAGAATGAACAAAGTCATAAACACTTTTCAACTTTGTTGTAAAGTGTTAAAAACACATATAATTTTAAAAATAAAACAATAATTTAAAGGTGAAAACATATTCTAATCTTTGCTATGACGTTATAAACGTAGAATATCAAAAATTGCAAATAAAATACACAAACGCATACATATAACTATCAACTTTCTAGAAAAGAACAATGTAATTGGATTTTAGCGCGCTTTAAAATTTTTTGTCTATTCCTTAATCATTGTCTTCGATTGTTAGTGTAACAGAAATTGTTATTCTCCGCTACTAGAAACCCAGACACATAGGTAAAGGTAACTGTACATTAGAAAAATGTGTTCCTTCATCATAAAATGTGGTGATAAAAATAAAGTACCCATAAAATAGTCGTAAAAGTCTTCCGCTACATCTTAAGGATCTAGGAGAATGTGGGAGTCATGCTAATTGAAGCGAACACGCCACTATCAAAATGCAGTAAAATGTAAAGGGATATTTCGAAGGTTTAAAGTTTAGGAAAGCGAGCCCCAGACTGCAAATATTTGCACTGGTTAAATCTGAGAGAAAATGCAAAAAGGCTTATTGATGGGAAATAAATAAAAATAAAAATTTATTTTGCTTTTGCCTATGGTTTTATTATTCTGAAGTTAAATTTTGCTTATTAGAGTTAATTGTGAGCGAAAGTCTACAGTGGATTTCCAATCATTTAGAATATCCGTGAGTATAAAAAAACTTGTTGCTCCAACCGGCAATCGAACCACCGACCTTCGAACTGGCCAGACCTCGTTGGGAGCAGTTGGGATGGAATGGCAAGATCTTACTGTAGAAGTGGACTCTGCATTCGCATCCCTCTAATGTCAGATTGACGTGCAATTTGATAATCTTATTAACCATTTTCTGCTATTTTTTCCTCAGGTTAGCCTCCTGATGTTATTTTTATCTTCCAAGTTAGTTTTATGCGTGGTCGGTTGCTTTTCGATTTCAAATCGATTCTCAATATTCCAGAATCTACTAAATCCCTTCTAGGATCACATTCAGAACCCCTATATCATTGCACTAACCTTCAGATTGATTTGTCCTGGAGCCATTTTAAAAAACTTTATTGCCTCAGCCTGGACTCGAACAACAGATTACCGTACTAATCGGTCAACATACACAGCTGGCTAAGGTCGGCTGGCCAGTACGAAGACCAACTCCAAAGTGAGCTATTGGGGCGTAATTGAAAGCTCTTGTCGTTGAAGTGCACATGCATTTCAAATTGAAGCGTGCTGGGTTCATTTATAGGATTAAAGGAAATTGGGCTATCGTTTCTGTATCTCAATATATATTAACAGCATCGACTGGTCAGGCAGATATCCGTTGTTCTAAACCCGTCTGGGCCATTAGTTTTCAATAACAGTGATGCATAACGTTTTTGTTGGTGCGACCCCATAAAGTATTATTTCATTTCAGAAACTCCATGCCACCATGTCAATAAGAAAACAGATTAAAATTTATAATTAAATGTACATTTTATAAAGACATTTATTTTACATTCGCCAATATTAGTTATATTTAGCTAATATTGGAGGTATTTGCCAGCTATTAATATTGTTATTGAGTATAATAAATAATATTATATAATAATTAAATATAATTAGTTTTATATTATAAATAATTAAATGTAATATCATATAATAATATTATTTAATAAATTTGGGGATTAAAAATGTCAAAATATTTCATCTAAACAGAAATATTATGTAGGATACATTTTCTCGGTCTTTCATAAAAAAATTTCCGTGACTCCTTAAAAAATATTTTTGCGACCCCAAATGGGGTCGCAACCGAAGGTTTGCGCACCACTGCTCTATAATATATAGAGTCTCAGCAATTTAACCTTCCTCCAGCCGCCCCTTTGAAAGTGCAATGACACGAGGAAGCTAGGTGTGAAGTTTCGCTTTGATCTAAAATCGAATTCCATTTATTATTTATTTATTTTTTTTAATTTTGTTATTATTCACATAGTATAAATAAAATTAAAATTGTCTGTTTTATCAACACATTTGACTAATAAATATTTTCTTTACAAAACGAAAAATACTATTACGATACAACTAAACATGATATAGTTTTTGTCGAATAAAGTTTTAGTAAAGTTTATGTAATATTATTATTGCGAAATTTTAATTTGAATATTTATTTATATCATTGACTATGCGCGTCTAATAAAGGTGATGGCAGCGTTCCTAACGAAGAAATAAAAAATCTGATGTGGGCAGCACATGACTTTCCCTGCAGACTCATATTTACGTCCTCTATTTCTTCAATAATTCATTGAGTTTAATTGCACAAAATGACACTGAATTGGCACTTTTAATTCAATTTTTGTTCTCAATTGGTAACTGGACATTTTTACTTTCCCTGCAATACATGGTAATGTATAGGGAAAGTATTGGAATCATGTCGAAAATCGCAACTCGAGTTTTCGACGGATCTACACGTTTCGAGACCTCTAGAATACGAAAAAACCATTTTTAGCGTGACGTCTGTGTGTGTGTCTGTGTGTCTGTCTGTGTGTCTGTGTGTCTGTCTGTTCAGATTTTGTATCCTCTCCAACTAAAAAACTAATTGACCGAATTTCATAATATTTGGCAGGTAAGTCACTTATGCAGGAATCTGGTGCTGATTAGTTTTGGGTATGACTCGGGTTAAAAGAACCCGCCTTTTTTTGCGAAATGGCCCGCAAAAGCTTGTATCCACTCTAACTGAAAAACTAATAGACCGAATTTCACAAAATTTGGTAGATAAGTCGCTTGTAGGCCAATCTGGTGCTGATTAGATTTTGGTACAATTCGGAAAAAAATAACCTGCCTTTTTTTGCAAAATGGCCCGTAAAAATCATCGAAATCTAAACTTAAGAACTACGTATGCTCAAATATAGCCATTAAATGCTTGTTTAATACGTAATTTTTAGCGAAGAAAAGAATAAGACCAACCCCCTTACACTAGGACTACCCGTTCTCGATATATTTTAGTTTTTCGTATTTTTCCTACACCATTTTTGAAAATAAGTTCAGTTTTCAAATGAGAACGAATATTGAATTAAAAGTGAATTAAATTTAATTTAAATAAATAGAACGTGAATATAAGTCTGCAGGGAAAGTCATGTGCTGCCCACATCAGATTTTTACTTTCCCTGCAATACATGGTAATGTATAGGGAAAGTATTGGAATCATACCGAAAATCACAACTCGAGTTTTCGACGGATCTACACGTTTCGAGACCTCTAGAATACGAAAAAACCATTTTTATCGTGACGTCTGTGTGTGTGTCTCTGTGTCTGTCTGTGCAGATGTTGTATCTACTGTAACTAAAAAACTAATGGACCGAATTTCACAAAATTTGGTAGGTAAGTCACTTGTAGGCGAGTCTGGTGCTGATTAGTTTTGGGTACGATTCGGGATAAAAGAACCCGCCTATTTTTGTGAAATGGCCCGCAAAAGCTTGTATCCACTCTAACTGAAAAACTAATGGACCGAATTTCACAAAATTCGGTAGATCAGTCTCTTCTAGGTTGCTTTGGTGCTGAGTAGATTTTGGTACGATTCGGAAAAAAAATAACCTGCCTTTTTTTGCAAAATGGCCAGCAAAAATCGTCAAAATCTAAACTAAAGAACTAGGTATACTCAAATATATCCAATAAATGCTCGTTTAATACGTATTTTTTAACGACGAAAAGAATAAGACCAACCCCATTACACAAGGACTAGGCGTTTTTGAGATATTTTAGTTTTTCGTATTTTCTCTACGCCACCTTTGAAAATAAGTCCAGTTACCGAATGAGAACGAAAATTGAATTAAAAGTGAAATAAATTTAATTAAAATAAAGAGAACGTGAATATAAGTCTGCAGGGAAAGTCATGTGCTGCCCACATCAGATTATTTTCAACTATGGCGCAGAGTAAATGCGTGAAAACTAAAATATCTCGAGAACGCTAATCCTAGTGTAATGAAGTTGGTCTTATTCTTTTCATTGTTGAAAGTCATGTATAAAACAAGCATTTAATGGATATATTTGAGCATACGTAGTTTTTATTTTAGATTTTCACGATTTTTGCGTGCCATTTCGTAAAACAAGGCAGGTTACATTCTTCCGAATCGTATCAAAATCTAATAATCACCAGGGTAACCCAGAATTGACGTATCTACCAAATTTTGTGACATTTGATCTATTAGTTTCTTAGCTAGAGTGGATACAGCCAATTTTTTAGGGTCATTTCGCAAAAAAAGGCGGGTTGTTTTATTTCGAATCGTACCCAAAACTAATCAGAACCAGGGTTACACACAAATGACTTACCAAATTTTATGAAAGTCAGTCTATTAGTTTTTGAGTTAGAGTGGATACATAGATTGCACAGACAGACACACACAGACGTCAGGTTAAAAATAGTGTTTTCGTATTCTAAAGGTCCCGAAACGTGTAGATCCGTCGAAAACTCGAGTTGTGACTTTCGACATAATTCCAATACTTTCCCTATACATCACCATGTATTTTAGGGAAAGTAAAAAGTAGAATAACAGACTGTGTAACAAAGCCAGATAGAGGAAAAAGTTAACTATAAAGTTGCATATCATTATATAAATTCTAATGAATAAAATCTCTTCAGAAGGCATTTTTTTCACACAATATGTTTATTGATGAAATTGTTGTCACTTTTAGGAATGCTAAAGTAAACAACACTTCAAAATGACTTTCGTCACCAACAATGCACATTTAAATTCGAAAAAGGATATTGTTGCATTTTGACACGCATTTCAGGTGCTACCGTGTTGCAGTTCTTGATGATATGGATTTTTAAGAGCCTGCCTTCTATATACGCGTTTCGTATGTTCTTGGTGTCGATTCCTACTAATTTGATAATCATCTAAAACTTTACAATTGGTATTTTACTTCTAACTGGTTTTGTTGCCGAGTAAGTTATCATATTTTTTAATTATCCGCAAGGGCCGCGGGAACGCTTTTGTGACGGGGGCGGAGATTCGAATTCGAGTTTTCGACGGGAGAGCACGTTTCAACTGAGCACGAATCAGACGTTTTTGAGGTGATGTCTCTGTGTTTGTGGGTATGTGTGTGTGTCAGTGAATCTGTGGAGATGACATCTCACGAACGAATGGAGCAATTCGAGTGAAATTTGGTACAAAAATCACAATCCGTGTATATGGGAAGCTTACTGTTTTTAAACACAATCGAATGTTTAGAACCTCCCCTAAATTTTCCAGAGAAATTTTGAAAAAAAATCATCAAAAAATCAAAACCTTTAATAAAGTTACGCAAATAGCTATTTCTTATGTAATTTTTCCTTAGAAAACGATTGACATAAACTTTAGAACGCTAGTACGGACCGTTCTCGAGATATTGCATATTTTTTTAAATAAATGTATAAAAAAATCCCGTAAATTAAAAAAAAATATTAACTGTTGAGAAACATGTTCACTTTTCATATGTAATATCATGCGATAAATTGAGTGACATCATTCTCGTGGATCTAGCTCATTCCATTCATAAAGAAAGATACTTTGATTAATACATTTGTATTTGAACGCCAATAGTCATTTATCTGCTATAAGACTAACTTATTTCTCCGTCCAAAACGCTTGGTGAGATTTTGGCGATAAATTTGGCGGAATATCGCCAACTTGGCGATTTTTTTTAAACGTTGCCAAATTAACGAAAATCTCGCCAATTGGATAGAAATGACTCTAAATCAATAAAAATGACGACTGATTGACGAAAATTTAATATCTTGGAAAGAATATAAGTATCTACTATAAGAATAACCTATTTTTTTTACTGTAAAAGTAGTAAATTCATTGCATTAAATAAGGAAAGTCATGTGCTGTCTTCATCAGATTTTTTTCATTAATGGTCTTGCTGATTGTTTTGAAAATTGCCTATTTTATGATGATTTGAAAATTTTCTGTCTAATTTTCGATGCTGGTTCTTGTAACAATATTCAGTCTGAGTTAAATGTTTTTTTTTAATTGGTGTAACAATTACCGTCTTCATCTGAATATTAGTAAATGTAGTGTTGTGTCTTTTACTCGTAGAAAAGTGTCTATATTATATTCTTATGGTATTGACAACTCTGTTGTGACTAGAAAGTTCTCTGTTACCGATCTTGCACTTATTTATACGTCTGATCTCTCCTTTTCCCCCTTATATTTTTTATATTTGTGCTAAATCCTATAGGAAACTCGGTTACATTAAGGGAATTACTCAGCATTTTACTAATGACAATACCATCATTGTTCTCTTTAATGACCTGGTGAGATCTGGTGGTCTTGAGTATGCGTCTACGGTGTGGAAGTCATTTCATGCTGTTCATGTGAACAAGATCGAAATTATTCAAAATAAATTCTTAAGATATCTGTATTATAAGAAAACTGGTAATTTTTTGTTATTCCTCATCTGCTATTTTTCTAAGTGATATGTTTAATGTTAAAAGATTACAGAACACAAGGGATTGCATTTTATTTTCTTTCTTCTGTTCAATAACAGAATTGTTCAATAACAGAATTGATTGTTCCCCTGTCTTGGGTATGATAGGGTTTCATGTTCCCCAATATTGAACCAGGAGCATGAGTTTATTTGCTGAAAGGAATTTTAGTATGACTATTGGTTGTTATTGTGCGATAAGTAATTTTTGCAAACTATGCAACACCTTTCCAGATAATCTTGATGTTTTTTATTCATCGGAAATGGCTTTCAAAAATCATTTGTCGTAAATATTTTATATTTTAATGTATTTATTCATTTTCAGATGCTTTCGAAAATAGTTTGCATTTTAATGTATTTTATTATATTTTATTCTGTATATTTTGTATTGTATTTTATCTTGCATGCTATTACTGGGACTTAGCTTGCATTCTTTTAAAATAAATAAAAATAAATAAATAAATAGTAACCGGCGTAAAGCGAAGAATGGAGCCTTTCCCACAAGTGGGACCTGAAATTAAAATTTTTTAGCTGTTAGAAGATAAAAATATACATTAATTAAAATTAATGATATTTGTTATAGAATGCGAAGATATACATCCATAATATCGCCAAACTATAGAATTGGCTAATCGTCCTTTTTAGATGCTGCAAAATGAGTAATAGATAACCTAAAGATGCATATTTCGATGTATTTAAAAATGAATAAATATATATCAATGAAGGAAATACCCTACGGATTCGGTTCAAAGGTCGTTAGAAAGAACGTTTTTCGATCTTTTTGGTGATGTCAAGATGGAGTCTTTGTAATAATAATTTTGATTGCTTAGGAACCTTTGTGTGAAAGTCGCTTAAAATCGTGCTTCAATATAAAATAACTAGAAAACTTATTCCATTAACAAAAAACTCAACAAGGTCTGTCGGGCCGAGAGTTCAGCTAGCCAAGTATCAGATTGCATGGCTGTCTGAAGTTTATATTTTCCGCTACAGAAGACATACACACACACAGACAGACACATTCTTTTATTATTTTAAGATGCGTTAAAAAGGTCATGCCTTATGATTTATCCATGTGTGATGTAGGCAGTTTTCTTAAACACTTAATAGAAAGTTTTGTTTCTACAAAATATAGCTTTTAATCTTTGCGCTTCTGCCTTGCTCAAAGGAACTGCATAAGTTATCTTCCAGAAAGATAAATTGTAAGAAGCATAAACCAATTTTTGGATTTCATTATGGTTTTCTAAACATTTTAGTATATTCTTTAAGGGATGTCTTTAATTGTTTGTATACTGAAATTATCCTTCCCCCGCTACTAGAAACCGTTGTTAAATGCAATTACACATTAGAAAAATATGTTCTTTCATCATAAAATGCAGTGATAAAAGTTAAGTACCCATAAAATAGTCGTAAAAGTCTTCCGCTACATCTCGAGGCTCCGGGAGAATGTAGGAGTCATGCTAATTGGCGTGAACTCGCCCCTATCAAAGGGCAGTAAAGGTAAAGAGCTATTTTGAGGGTATAAAGTTTCGGAAAATGTGCCTCAGACTGCAAATATTTACATAAGTGCTGAGAAATGTTCGGAAGTGTGCCTCAGACTGCAAAAATTTAAAAGTGCCGTGAAAAAGTGTCTATTGTTTCTCAATCAATATCCTTTGTTAATGATTGATGTCCTTTCTTCCCTCCCGCTTTAACACCTCTCGTTTAATTTTTCATTTGGGCTTGTTATTTATTATTTGTCTTCTCTTTTCCAGAATTTAGTTATTTTTCCTCAATTTTATTTATCGAAATTATCTCATAAAGCCTTTGAAACTATTTGGTTTTTTCTTATTTGCCTTCCACTTTTATTGGTGTTTTTCTAATTATTTTGTAGTCATTTTCATTTATGTTTGACTTATTTTTTTTTGTTTCTATTGTTACAACTGCTCCCGTTATCGTTTTTGTAGGTTCACTTATTATGTAGTTGCTTCCATTTGCTTTGTTATTAGTCCTCTTCCCGTCTTGTTTCCTTTCTTTTCATTCCTTATTTTCGGTTATCTTTTCTTTTCTCCGTGGCTTTTACCGCTCATTTGTGGTATCCTGTTCTCAGTTTTCCCGCCTTCTTGGTTTTTACACCATCCAGTTGTTCTTGAGGTAATAGCAAATTTTCTGCCACCTTCAACCACATGTGCCACTCTACCGTAATGCCGAACTTTCTTTGATTACGTTTCATGTTTGTCGTGAACAAGACTGTTTTTTGCCTTTAAAGTCGGTTAACCTGTAAAATTTAGTGTATAGAATCTTCAAATTTTAGTGTAATCGATATTGTCCTGCCGCCGCTATCGGAATTCCCACATACACGTAAATGTAATTGCACATTAGAAAAATGTGTTCTTTCATCATAAAACGCGGTGATAAATGTTAAGCATCCATAAAATTGTCGTAAAAGTCTTCCGCTACATCTCAAGGATCTGGGAAGAATGTGGGAGTCATGCTAATTAACGTGAACTCGCCGATATCAAAGTGCAGTAAAAGGTAAAGGGATATTTCGAAGGTTTAAAGTTTCGGAAAATGCGTGCCTTAGACTGCAAATATTTACACTAAACTGGAAACAGGTAGAAAGAGAATGACAAGCCATTGCTTAATGGAAAAAGATAAAGAAAAATATATTTCTTTGAATTGAAAAGTCTTTAGGGTTCTCTTCAATAAAACTACTTCAGGAAATAATATCTTATTGGTAGCTCAATGACTTATTGACTCTAATTATGGACGAGAGAAGTTAAGTGTTCATTCTCTTTCTAACGAAGCGAAATCAATATTTACCCGAATTTTGTTATATATTTTACTCGAAAACTACAATAGGTACGAAGATGAGATTTTGCAGACTTACGTAATATGCAGAAAAATGAATTGTAACAGTGCGAAATGCCCCTTACATTTGTATATTAAATACGTTGTTGTATTATTTGTATATTAAATACGTGCGCTCTTGTATATTAAATACGTTTTTGCGATTTAAATGTGTTACGTTGATTTCATTGTTTTCCTATTTTCTATTTTGTTTAATTTAATAATCAAATTCTAAAAACTTACATGTTATTTTGTATAAAGATTCTCAAATATTGAAATAATTTTGTTATATTTCTAATTTTATGATTATTTGTTAAATTAAGTTTTAATTTGAAATCTCTAATTAAAACTTATCTAAGAATTTCTTAGATAAGTTAGAATTAAAACTTATCTAAGAATTAAAACTCATCTAAGAAAATCTAAGAATTAATTTGAATCATAGCTTGCATATTTCATATGCGTGACTCCGTCTAAGGCTCGGCTTTTTGCTAGTATAACAATTGTCTAAAGGGTTTTTGGTTTCTCAGACCCTTCAGAAGCCATCGGTGGCCCAGACGACTGAATATTTGGACACTTATAATAGCGACCACAGGATAGAAACAAACGGAGAGGATTTTTAATTTCTTCTCGGGTACGAAAAAAGTAGGAAAATCTTTTCAGATCTTACTGAATCCCTCTGTTAACGTAAAGTGCTGCATTTTTTCACAATTATAGTATGGTATATATTATAGTTATATTATAGTATATAACAATTATATTATAGTATATAACATAACTCAAACAAATTTTTCATTCTCCTCCTGTGGGGAAAAAGGAGGATCAAAATGTATCTCCAGATCTTCTGAAACTATCCCCCTCGATAACTCAGAAGACTGAACTTTTGCATACTCATATCATCGAACACGCGAAAGAACTTAAAGAAGCTTGATTTTCGAGCTTTTGAAAAAATGAAATAGTTTAAAAACCTTTTCAAATCCTCAAAAAATCCATCAGTGACATCGAAGGCTGTTACTTCGAACATTGATAGTGTCGGTTACGGGAAAGAAAGGAGCTGCGTCAATTTTCGGTTAAGACGACAATCTTCGACTCTAAAGGTCAGATATTATTAGATAAAATAAAGCTTCTTTAAAAATGTGGTCAGTTAAATTTCTGTTAGTTTTTATGTCATTGATGGCCCTAAATAGATACTACTTGGTATATCTAAATCAGCTGGGACGTGGGTTCAGTAAAATGGAGTCCAAATTATTTAATCTTATAGGATTTACACAGTAAATTCCTAAATGAAATAACATTTCAATTAGTTCCATAGGTTTTTTAAATAAATTTCAGGGGGTGTGGGTGCGTCGCCGCTCTGTGGTGGCGCGTTTTGTCTGGTTGGTCCCGTTGTGGACGGGTACCTGGCCTACTGGGTGGGGGTTTCGATCGTCTCCGTCGGCGTTCCACTCCGGGAGTCGTGGCGGTTGGCCTCGTCTGATGGGGGAAGTGGTCTGTTCTCTCCTGCGGTGTCCTGGATGGTTCGCTTTTAGCTTGGTGGAGTCGGCGGTTTTCTCTGTCCGGCTTGGTCGGGCGGCCGGTTGATTCTGGTTCTTGCTGGGGATCGCTTAAATTTTTCTCGGCTCGAGATTTGGATGCTCAGCCTCTCTGGCGAGCCTTCGGGTGTGGGTCGCGGAATTAGTTCCAGAGGGGCGCGACAGCCCAGTGGTTAGTGCACGGGAATTGCAGTAGGTCGGGCCTGGTTCGATTCTCACCGCTGCCTAATCTGCCGCCGTGTTCACGCGGAGTACGATCACGTTAAACATGTGGGTCCGTAAGTCCTTCCGAGAGGTTGGTGGTAGGGGAAGGAGGGTACGGTCCCTGTGCATGCCTCCCGGTTGGGTTCCGGGGGTTCCGGTCTAAACTGGGTTCCGGTCTAAATTGGGTGGCACTTCCCTAAATTGGGTGGCACTGAAAAGATTTTTCAGTAAAATATGGGATGGAACTTTTCCCCAGTCAACTATAAGCACAAATCGAATTCAACGTACTTTTGAACTTATCACGAACCATTAACATTTTGTGAATAAATATAAAAAAAGGAAGCATGATTATTCAATAAACATTATATATATATATATATATATGATTTATATTGGGAAGAATACAAGTATTAGGAAAAACATAGTGTTATATTAAAACTATTACGGTACTTTCTATTTTCATAAACAATAAATGTATGCAGTGAAACTCAATGGAATTGCTGAATAAATATAATTATCGCAACTATATTTTTTCCAAATGTACATCTGATTTTTTGAGCTTTAACTCTGTGGTTGAGTATTCGCTAACTCGGAAAATCCAATGGATTAAATATCATCCCCTCCTCTTATTTTGTATTTTATAGAAATGCCATTAAAAACTCCATAGAATTAAAATGAAATCCAAAATTTCAATAAGTGAATCTTAAATATTAAATTATTTACTGTACTAATTTTTATAAATATTTACTCTGAATTTTGAGCTAACGGTGGTAGAGGAGTCTTTTCTCTACTACGTCTTCTCTTTATTTGAATGGATGTTTTTAATCACTTGAACTTCAAACAGCAGGCTGAATATTAATTATATACATATCATCTTGAGGTTTTTCACAATTTTTGCTGCATGTAAATGTAGTATATTGTTTAACTAATGATAAAGAAATAGAGAGCCATAAAGGTATCAACAACGAAAATGAGATCACTAACAATATTTGACATGGGGTACACATCTGTGGTAAAACGTTGGCTTTGCATGTCAAAGGGTCTGGTATCAAATTTTAGCATATCCATTTGTGTTTACATTAAATGTGATGGCAAATAAGCCAGAGAAGGAAATTGGTTATTTAACACCAATAAATACTTTCTATTAAATACCAACATTATTTTTATTGCAAATGCTACTTTAAAATGTTGAGCGAGCTTAAACTGAGAGAAAATAACGACACCACTGCCATCTATCTGCATAGATGTCCTTAAGCGCTCTAATTTTAGATAAAGTGCGCTTGATAAATGTTAGTTGTATGCACGTAATTTTGATGATTTATTGCCATTTTTATTAAAAAATGAATAACACAACTAACGAACGACAAACCCCTCTGTGCAAACGATAAGGGAAACTTAAGCAGCGTATTTAAGGGTGAGCGTCAGTAAATCTTCTGCCCTATCCGCGCTTTGTTAACTTTCACTGCACACATTTTTCGCCGAAATTCTACTCAAAACAGTTGCGAAATGTTTTCTGATAAATAAAATGCAATGCTTAGATTATATTAAAACTAAATTTAATACCCAATACGTAGAATATATTTTTTCTTTTAATTCAAAATATTTTTGGTGCTGCTATCTGTTGTCGTAATTTAATTCATACCGACTATTTTTATTTTTTAATGAGCATTTTTAAATGTCTATTCCTTCTAATACCGTATTAAATATAACAACTGATCATATATAATAATACCACAATCACGGAAAGGTAATTTCTTATTCTATAAATTTGATAAGGGGATCTGAATGTACATCACTGAGGACTGCAGTTTTGTCTTCAAGTTCCTTTGTCTTCAAGTCCAAGTTCAATTACGTTTCCGTGATTGTGGTATTATTATATATGATCTGTTATATTTAATAGCGTATTAGAAGGAATATACATTTAGAAATGTTCATTAAAAATAAAAATAGGCGGCATGAATTAAATTAAGACGACAGATGGCAGCACCAAAAATATTTTAGATTAAAATAAAAAATATATTCTATGTTTTATTGGGTATTAAATTTAATTTTAATATAATCTAAGTCAGCCAGTTGATTAAGTCAGCCTGTAGTAGAGGAGCTCTAGCTACACCTAGATAGCTCCTCTACTACAGGCTGACTTATCAAGCATATTGAAGCCCATAGGATTCCATACTATAGTTACAGAAATTAAAAAATAAATGTTTAAAATAAATACTTTATATAAAAAAAGAAGTTTGAATTAGAATATTGTAGAACATAGCTCGCACAAGTATGCTCCAGTACCGGGTATCCAATTATTTATTAGCCATTGTTTTCTTCTTTTTTCATTTCTAGGAAAGCGAAATAGCTTAAAACCCTTTCTAGAATGATTAGAGTAATTTGGTACAGAACAACCGCCCATAATTACTTAAATTATACTTCCTTAAGTGAAAATACGAATAGAGCTAATGCTAATGGATTGCGCTTCCGGCTATGGTGGGCTTCAATATGCTTGATGACTCAGCTCGTATATAGAGGAGCCTTAGCTAGACCCATTCTCTGACAGAGGCGAGAAAAACTATTGAGAAACGTTGATCGGAAACTATTTAAATATTTATCTAATAATAACTGTGTGCAAGCAATATAGAATAAAATGAAACAGTACATGCATAGTAATGTGAAGTTTACGAAAATAAATTTCGTACATATGAAAAGAAATAGCAAATTTTTTATGAGAGTGGAAGCTATTAAAATTTTAATATAAGGGAAGGTTATACAAAGATTACTGAATACTATGTTGAAAGATAATTGAATGAGCAAAGGTTATGTATAAAAAAATAGTGAATGATCAGAGAAGAGACAATAGTTGTTAGGTGTGTTATGTGAATCAGTTTGAGAAGGATATAAATATATATTTCTAATCTAAATGTGGCAAATCAGTCATCATTTAAATATTGACTGTATTCTTAAGTTTACAGGCATGAATAACGCAGTATAAATTAGATTACATATTATTTCCAGACAATGCAATGCATAGCTTTTGTCTAGTCCAAAAACTTACATGTTTTAGAAAAAATTTATCGTCTGGATTTGAGAGAAAGTCAGGAAACTTTCAAAATCATCTGAAGAAAAAACAGTAATTGATTTAAATTTGAAAACACATATTTTATCATATCATTGCAATAATAATTATTAGTCACGTCAAATATAGTTTGTTAAGAATTTTTTTGTTAGTAAATTTGTTAATAAAGTTTTTGCTAAGGCATTTATATCTTGATTCGTCAAATTGAAGGGCTTCATCATGAGTAAGACGGAGTAGTTTCGATTCAATAAAAATGGTTTCTGCTGAAGAAAGGGATATTCATAAGAAACTAGTGCAATTTTATGGATAATTTTATAAAAACAAAATAAATTTATAGTCGCATTAAAATGATACATTTACCCCTATTTATTTTAAAACAAACGGTGAATGGAATCTTTTGAGTTTGAAGCTCCTTCCCCATAAATATTGGACAAATTTCGGAGAAAAACAAATTCGTCTTCGAATAAAATGATAAAAATAGCCTTTGTTTCTTTTAGCATAAAATTCTGGATGATACCCCCTCCCCTTTTATTTTCCACGATTTTCTGCCGCATTTTAAAGTGCCGATTGACGGTATTCTGTGGTAATATCTGTACCATAAAAGAAAAATATCTGTACCATATCTGTACCATAAAAGAAATTAAATGAATTCACAAAAACTTCAAATAAACAAAATTAAACAGCAGATGAATATCATTAAATATATAGAAACGGGGTTTTCTTTAAGCATATAAAATGAAAATATTAATTACATGCATTGAGCATGCAATGATACAATCTAAATATTTTAAAATCAAATCGATGACATTTTCAGAAAATTATAAAGTTCAAATATTTTTTGTATAGGAACTATTAGGAACGGAATAGTACGCTTACTTTTACTCGACAGAATAAGTACCATAGCATTTATATGCAGGAAATTTTAAATCATCCAATTTTTAAAGAAATAGAAGTTTAATTGCAAATTGATAAAGATAATATGGAGAGTTTTATAGAAATAAGTATAATTTAATTCTATTTTTACATATTTCTCATTAGCTATATCCTATTTCAAACCTTTAGTAGACAATACAGACAGTAAGTAAAGTGCACAGTCTCTATTTAATGAATTTGAACGGGATATTTCGTTTAAAATCTTTAACGTGTTGTAAAAGTAATTGTTAAAAAATACTATATTAAATCCATATTCATGCAATATATTTGCGAGTAAAAATATGAATAAATATTATCAGTTTACAAATGAAATATGTAAATTTTGTGTAAAAAAGAAGATGAATGTATTTGTTATACGAAATCACCCGGAAAATCATATCCTTGTCTTAGTATATAATTTGTCAAACCGCTGTTTTTGACTTCTTCATCCGTTAATTACAGCAATTTAGTTCGTTTTGAATTCAAATTTAAGTTCATTTGTCATATTTCAGTGTCAGCACATTATTTTAGGAAACATTTCATGTATCTCGTTGATGTTTAAAGCAAGGCATTTTTAAATAAAACCGTGCTGTTTTCCAACGTTTTTCAACGAAGCGCCGCTGGTCAACAGAACGGAATAAGGCTCGTAGATATAGGAGCCTTAGAACGGAAGGTCTAGCTAGAGCTCCTCTACTACTATATAGAGGAGCCTTAGGTCTAGCAGTGACGTCACAGCTCGCCCAGAAATGTTACCATGGGGGGAATAGCGAACGAGACAACCTGTTAATATTCTATTAACCTTGAGTGGGAGAGCTTTTTTTAACAAGTGTACTAGTTCCTGTTCTGCTTTCGTTTTTTAATGTTAACAAGTATACCAAAAATAAAATTTGAAATCTAACACTAATAAATAATCCCTTTAAAATTCCAACTCTGTTGTTAATGTAAATGCTCTTTCAGAATTTTGAGTGAGCTTACATTGATTGAAAAGAATTACATTACTCTCTTCTATTTACATGGATGTTCTTAATCTCTTTAATTTTAAACAATGTTTCGTTTGTTAATTATTAATTGTATGTACGTAATGTTGGCGTTTTATTGCCCATTTTGTCCAAGTAAATGTATACTACTACCAGGGGCGTTAACAGAGGGATGGAGGGAGGAGAGGGGGAGGGATCACAAAATTAAATTGATGTTGAGAAAAATAATTGCTGCTAACATAATTTTTGTACATATTATGGTAACATAATTGTTGTTAACATAATTTTTCTAAATACAAATATCTATATTTATTTACCTGTTATTGAAGTTTTAAACGCCTGAGTCTGGATGAAGAGAAAATTTTGTTACAATATCATCATAATTCAGTGGTATATCCTATTCTATAGCTAAAGTAGCTAAAGATGAAAGTCTTTCTTGTACCATTGTATTGCGAAAATAATTTTTCAACCTCCTGAGGCACGGAAAAGAGCTTTCACAACTGGCTCAGCTGATTGGCACAGTCAAAATAATTTAACTAATAATGTTATGACAGGAAACACATTTTTTAAATTCCGCTCTTTAAAATAATTCAGGCGACTTTTAAAATTGGGATGGTCTATGTTTGCATTTTTCACCATCGTATAAAACAGTCGCAATTCACATAGCAATTCCTCTTTCTGGAAGTTATATATTTTGCATATGGTTTAAACATTTTATTTTTCTGTTTCGACATCTGAGCCGGATAATACTGAACTAAGGGCAAACAAAACAGATATATTGTTCTCATTAAATCTTGTCTCAATTTCATTAGATACTGAATCTATAATTTCATATTGAATATTGATTCTGTGATATGATTTAACATCATCATGGGGATTTTTTTTTTCACTGAATTTGCTTGGAATTTTTTTACGCCTTTTCAGTTTTGGTCCACAATAAGAAAAATTTGGGGGCGCGATCGCGCCCCCTATTTGCCGCCCCTGACTACTACTAACGGAAAAGAAAAACATAGACCGAAAAGATCATATCAGGAAACAAAATGAAACGAAATCATGAACAGCTGTTTGTTGTGGGGGTGTAGCTCAGTGGTAGAGCGTTCGCTTTGCATGTGAAAGGTCCTGGGTTCGATCCCCAGCACCTCCAGTTGTACCTACTTTTTTAACAAGTGCACTAGGTCCTGTTCTACTTTCGTTTTTAAATGTTAACAAGTATATCAAAAATAAAATTTGAAATCTAACACTAATAAATAATCCCTTTAAAATTCCAACTCTGTTGTTAAAGTAAATGCTCTTTCAGAATTTTGAGTGAGCTTACATTGATTGAAAAGAATGACATTACTCTCTTCTATTTACATGGATGTTCTTAATCTCTTTAATTTTAAACAATGTTGGCGTTTTATTGCCCATTTTGTCCAAGTAAATGTATACTACTACTAACGGAAGAGAAACACATAGACTGAAGAGATCATATCAGGAAACAAAATGAAACGAGATCATGAACAGCTGATTGATGTGGGGGTGTAGCTCAGTGGTAGAGCGTTCGCTTCGCATGTGAAAGGTCCTGGGTTCGATCCCCAGCACCTCCATTTGTGCCTACTTTTTAACAAGTATACTTGCTTCTGTTGTGCTTTCTTTTTTAAGTGTTAAGGGTGAACGTCAGTAAATCTTCTACCCTATCCGCGCTTTATTAACTTTCGCGACACACGTTTTTCGCCGAAATTCTGCTCAAACAATTGCGAAATATTTTCTGATAGATAAAATGCTATGCTTGGATTATATTAAAACTAAATTTAATACCCAATAAAGCATAGAATATAGCTTTTATTTTAAGTCAAAATATTTTTGGTGCTGCCATCTGTTGTCGTAATTTAATTCATACCGACTATTTGTAGTTTTTAATGAACATTTTTAAATGTCTATTCCTTCAAGTACGCTATTAAATACAACATCAGATCATATATAATAATGTCACAATCACGAAAACGCAATTGAACTTGGACTTGAAGACAAAGCTGCAGTCCTCAGTCATGTACATCCAGATCCCCTTATCAAATTTATAGAATGAGAAATTACCTTCCCGTGATTGGGACATTATTATATATGATCCGTTGTTGTATTTAATACTGTATTAGAAGGAATAGATATTTAAAAATGTTCATTAAAAAAATAAAAATTATCGGTATGAATTAAATTTCGACAACAGATGGCAGCACCAAAAATATTTTGGATTAAAATAAAAAATATAATCTATATTTTATTAGGTATTAAATTTAGTTTTAATATAATCTAAGCATTGCATTTTATCTTTTAGAAAATATTTCGCAACTTTTTCAGCAGAATTTCGGCGAAAAACGTGTGCCGCGAAAGTTAACAAAGCGCGAATAGGGCAGAAGATTTACAGTAAATCTTCTGCCCTATCCGCGCTTTGTTAACTTTCGCGGCACACATACTTCGCCGAAATTCTGCTCAAACAGTTGCGAAATATTTTCTTATAGTTAAAATGCTATGCTTAGATTATATTAAAACTAAATTTAATACCCAATAAAACATAGAAAATATGTTTTATTTTAATTTAAAATATTTTTGGTGCTGCCATCTGCTGTCGTAATTTAATTCATACCGACTATTTTTAGTTTTTAATGAACATTTTTAAATGTCTATTCCTTCTAATACACTATTAAATACAACAACAGATCATATGTAATGCCATAATCACGGAAACGTAATTGAACTTGGACTTGAAGACAAAGGAACTTGAAGACAAAACTGCAGTCCTCAGTGATGTACATTCAGATCCCTTATCAAATTTATAGAATGATAAATTACCTTTCCGTGATTGTGGCATTATTATATATGATCTGTTGTTGTATTTAACACTGTATTAGAAGGAAAAATGTTCATTAAAAAATAAAAATAATCGGTATGAATTAAATTACAACAGATGACAGCACTAAAAATATTTTGGATTAAAATAAAAAATATATTCTATGTTTTTTGGGGCATTAAATTTAGTTTTAATATAATCTAAGCATTGCATTTTATCTTTCAGAAAATATTTCGTAACTGTTTGAGCAGAATTTCCGCGAAATATAAGTGCCGCGAAAGTTAACAAAGCGCGGATAGGGCAGAAAATTTACTGACGCTCACTCTTAACAAGTATACTAAAAATGAAATCTCAAACCTAACAGTAATAAATACTTCCTTTAAAATACCAACTCTCTTGTTAATGTAAATGCTCCTTCGGAATTTTGAGTGAGCTTACATTGATAGAAAATAATGACATTACTCTCCTCTATCTACATTGATGTTCTTAAACTCTTCAATTTTAAACAATGTTTCGATTGTTAATTATTAATTGTATGCATGTAATGTTGACGTTTTATGGACCATTTTGTTCTAGTAAACTTATATAAATACTAACGAAAGAGAAGCTATGGGTGATGGATACTGAATTTAGCTTTTTGAAATCTCCCCATACACGAAAACTACAGTCTTTTTTGACACGAAGTGAATAGGGCTTGCCCGTGGACTTTTAGACTTTCAACAAATTCTTTGTCGGTGCAGAAACCCAAATTCTTTCCTAAATCTTTCAGCTTGTCTGGAGCTAATCGTCTCGTTTTTGCATAAACTGGAGGTCTTCGCGACTAAATACAGTGAGTTGTACTATGCTTTACAGATTGCAGGGAATTGGTCTGGGTCAAACTTGGAAATTTTGTGAGCCACCGAGTACACTGTGAATCATTACTCAACGTTGTACGTCCCAGTGAGGGTAATTGCGTCATACTTCCTTTAATACTAACTTTAGTACAGCTATCAATTAATAGTTGATTTTTCATGTCGACTCATAACCCAAATTTGGCTAGGAAATCAGCATCAAAAAATTCCTCGTGAAACATCTGCAATTACAAAATACCAAAAATTTTTTCGATGAAATTCAAATTTTAAAATCAATTGTTTCGTTCCGATTTATGTGATCTTAGTACCGTTTGCTGCGCATAAAGGGGATTCTGTTTTTACTCTGGCAGTATGTCCTTTACTTGGACGAACTAGAGTCATGGTGCCGCTATCGACGAGGAATTCTATATGAGATTCATAGTCATATAAAAATAATCGACTATTTTACCCGCATCTATTTATCGTCGTAGAAAAGATAGAGAGAGAGAGCTACCTAGTTTACTATCGAAAATTTGTACGGCTTTAAACACTTACGAGTTTTTTCCTGAAAATTTTTATGATACCAACAAATATCACCTTTTCTGGATTGCGATCGATACCGTGATCGCGACGGATATCTTGATCGTGATCGAGTTCGGAGTCTGGATTGATCATTAGTTTGCAAATGTTTAGACAGTTGCTTTACCATTTTTATCAGATTTCCAACTTGAGCTTCTAAGCATAAAATGTTCCTATCCTCTGCTATTTCCGACACTAAAAGTAATGGTGAAACATAGCAGATTCTATCTGTCATTTCAGAATTTTTTTGCAGCGATTCTGAGCTTATTGATAAAATTTGCTGCTTTGCTGCACATGTACCGGTAATCGTTGAAAAAACAAATTACGATGTATGACTTCGTATATACATGTTCCGGCAAAATCCTACATTTCGCGAAGTAAGTGGCTTTGTTTCCCATCTCCTTAAATGGAAATGTTGCAAAAGAGTGCAAAGTTTTGTTACTTCCAAATGTGCAAAATGATCCCCGTTTTCAACACTGAATAAGATTCATCTTCAGGAGGTACGTGAATCAGATCTATGACATGAGTCAATATATCACAATCTGGCGCTGCAATTACGCAATGAAATTTTGCTTTTCCATTAATGATTCCGGAATTCAAAAATTGTGGGTCCAGATTCAAAAACCATAATTCTGGGTTTGTTTCCCAGAACGGAGGTGCTTTAAAAGTAACTTTTGAAAGCTCAACAGAACTAATATCATCATTTTGAGCGGAAGCGTCGTTGGTTTGTAAAACAAGTTTCATTTGTGTGAGTTATCTATATAGATAAGAAACTAAAAATTTGTACACACCGTGTATTAGTTAAACACAAGAACCGTTTTTTCCTGAATTCACGTAAATTGCAGCAATTTGATCTTCCTTCTAAAACTTCTACATCTTTAAAACTTCCACATCGTTTAACCTTTTTCTTACGGGTGGGACAGCTTCCATCCCAAACGAAGAACCTCCAAAAAAGACAGGTATTTGACATACCCTATCCCAAACAGTTCGATTCCCCTTTGCAGACATTGGCGTCCAAGGAGCAAAAGGTTAAATTTCTACACCGTTTAAACTTCTACATCGCTTACGAAGTGCGTTGCTAAATCCAGTGAACGCATATTATTCGTAAAATCATATCCTCATTGCCTGTCGTAAACACACAACTCGTGTTGAAATCACGTCTCCGGGTCACTATTTATATGGCAAATGTGTGATGTGGAAATGCATGGTGAAAAGGATATATAAAATGGATAGCTTTATTTACAAAACAAAACTTAGACAGTGCTACTTAAAATAGCTCGTAGTGATAAGCTATCAAAGTAAGAATGTTCTGAGCTTGCTTATATGTTCCTGCGCAGAGTCGTAGCGAATTCTTCGAGAGTCATTGTCACTACTCAAGCTAAGTTCAATAAAGCTTCATTTTGAGTGATTTAGCCAAAGGAATGCCTCCATACTCTAATTTAAAAATAAAATTAGGAGATAAAATTATCTTAACTTCTAAAAAATGGAAAACATAATTTGAGACCCACGGATTTTCAACAATAAAAGACTTGAACACCTGGTGTTTGGAATCATATCTCATGTGTTCCCTAAAATGAAATAAGAACTCTAGTGTCAAACTAAGAGTTCCAGGGCAAATTTGAGTTCAAATGAAAACAAGCACACATCAAACGCAACATGTCTTTGAAACCAGTCGGTCAGTTTATTTTATTATATTTGCTGTATTATTTTGCGAAGTTTTAATTTATCGAGAGGGAGTAGTATTTACCTTTTGTTTCATTGTTTTATAGATTTAAGCTTAAATTTTACAGTGAGATTGTTAAGCATTTTGTGTAATATTTTTTATTATTATACTGTTTTCTTCTTTCAAAAAATATACTAGCTACTATATTTTGCAAGTTGAAACATTTTGATATTTTTGATTGACTATTGCTAGTGAATGTGAAATGAATGATTTTTTAAATAAATTTTGCATAATCAACTATAATTTTTAACGCCATTATTTATTTACATACCTGCATGGTGTTGTCTAAATAAAATATTATTTCAGCGCGGCTGCATCAATGACAAGATTGCATATCGCTACTCTACGGGCCCTAATCCCAGGGAGCGACGAAATATTTTAGTGTTTGAGAAAATATATAATGATAATATATGGAAACTTACAAACCTCTAATTAGATATCCTTCAGGACTTCAATTAAAATGTTACATTCGATCGCATAGCTGAGTCACAACTATTTTCAACAAATATTTTTCAAACTTAAATAAAGACCAAAGGTAGGAATGTATAAAACTATTTGCAAAATCCTTACAAATATGGTGGTATTACGTAAGTAACCGAAGCAAGTAAGCAGGCTGTCTTTAGAAAAAGTTTTCTTTATAAGCAAATGATTGAAGGATTCTATTATTTTTAATAAAACTGCGCTTATAAAAATTAGTGGTGAATAAAGTACTTTCTCATGCCAGAATCCGTTTATTAGTAGCTTTTTTTCATTTTTTCAAGAAATTTTTTTTTGGAGAATCGGTATTATGGAGACCAAAGGATTGCAATTATGTTACCCTTTACTCTAAAAGACATGAAAAAAGTTTCGATTGATGCCTTACTTGACAATCCCCCCCCCCCCCAGGAGGGCTAATGACGTCATGAACACAAAAATTGTATCGCGGCTATTTTTCCCAACAATGATTGAAACTATTAAGTCTCAGGATCATTGAGCTATAAATAAACCTATTTGTGCATGATTATCTCAAATTTTATCCTATGCTACCATGTTAAAAAAATATAAAATTTCGAATAAATTTCGAAGTTTTCGCTCGAAATTAAAAAAAAATGAAATCTAATTGTAGACTTTTTGATAACAAAGCCGGATATAAAGTTTTGTGAAAATCCATTAATGTTATACGGTTTCTATAGTGTATATAAGAAATTGACTAGAGATATCAGAGAGACCGACACCACTCCAAAAATAGTCAAAATGTGTTCAGGAGGTCATAAAACATATATTGGGATGAAAAATATTAAAATCGAAAATTTTCGTGAAAACAATACTCTTTCAATCCTACTCATGAGAAAGTAATAAACGCAGGTCGTGTCTTTCAGCGGAAAATTTTTGCAACCATGTAAATTAGCATTTTATGCTAATTTACATGGTTTTTATATGGTTTCGCTATTATTATGCGCTGGTCAACATGGAATAGTGGATATCTGCAATGGCAACAATAAACTTGCTATAGGCTACAGTTTTTGCGAGTTTTTTCGGGAATTCACAATTTCAGTACTTCCACGTGGCGGGCATAAAATTCATATACAATTTAATTAAGGCTACACGAAGCTGCAGAGGCAAAATTTACGAAAAAGCAAAGCCCACCAATAAAGGGCGTTCACAAGTCACCAAATTATAAAGTTTTGGGGAAGTGTTATTTATTTTTTAACACTTTACAACATAGTCGAAAAGTGCTTATAACTTTGGTCATTCTGTTTGTCTGCCCGTTCACACGATAACTGCCGTAAAAATGACTTTATAAAAATGAAATTTTAGTATGTTGTTCAGACGATCTGTGGGACATATGGGAATGTAAATGAATAATATCACCCAATTAGTTTTGGATTGAACTCGGGTAGAAAAAATGAAATACATTGGACCCTAAAGGATCTAACATTTTAAGCAAAGTTAAAATTCACAAATTGCTTTGAAAAATTTAGGAAATATTCAAATTACCCCATAAAATATATGAAAAATTTAGTAAAATATGCTGGGTAGTTTTTAAATAAAAATAAAAATAATAATTACACCCATATAATATGATGAGATCATTCGATCCACTTCAAAATAAAATATAGAATCCATCTTTTTTTTTCCGGAGTAAAAATCGTGATTTGTAAAGTTCTTTTAAATTTATAGTTACTGCTACATCCGTCCTAAAACTGTTTTATTTTTGATATTTTCTGAGCATCTATATTATCCATTAAGGCAATTACAATATTTTTTATTTTAAATGATCATCAAACTGATTGTTTCTACAACGAAGCTTACTTTTAATGGATACAGAATGTAAACAAGTGATTGTAAGATGAGTTGTATAAGAATTGTTGAAATTTTTTCACGCAAAATTATTTAACTCTGGAGTTTGGAATAAAAGTGTATGAACGAAATATTCATTGCTTTTACATAGAGGGACAGACGATGTATATTTCGATGACGTCATTTAAATAAAGTTCATTTTTTTTTTCGATTAAGTTTTAAGTAAAATAAATTATTGTAGTTCTGTGATAATTAAAAATATATCAGCGCTGAATGTGTCGCGTTTTAGAGATGTTTAAATAAAATTGAATTTCAGTTGGAAAGTGTTTCATAATCAATGCTTTATGCATGATTCATTTTTCTTATTTTAGATTCAGTGGACATAATATGAAAAAGTTTGAAAAGCACAGGTCTAGATATTTGTATTTACCTTTCAATTTCCAATTATCTCAAAAGTAAACCACATCGTTGCGAAATGCGATTCTATGTTTATACTCGAGCAAAAAGACATTCTGAAAGCTGCGTCTGAAAATGAAATTTTTATTTCCGAGTGCCATGAAAGTTAATAAAATATAAATTTGTTTATTTTTAGACTTTCCTTGCTCTGATGTTTGTTCACAACGCATTTGCAGCACCGTGGAATTCTTCGCAGGTCAGTTGCGATTCAAGTCTGCGATGTTTTCTGCTGACTTCGAAACCTGCCCCTCTCGAAAAGACGCAAGAAACGGATTCCTGGAGAAAAATGAACACCTGGCACCCGATTCCGAAGTGGAAAGTTTTCCTCGATGCCAACAAAAACAGAAATGGTTATTCTTCGCCGTATTTTAATAAACAAGACTCAGATCGAACAGATGGGAACGAGTCTTTTGATAATGATTTTTCTCGAGCGCGGCACCTTAGGAGACGCGTGGAAGTTTTTGAAAGATTAAATATTCAATTTTTGCCTCTGGAAGATGGAAATATAACTGTTAAGACCTTCGGAGGGAAAATAAACGACAGCGCTGCGGAATATGTTGCTTTGTTTGTTGTTTATGCTCATGTAAAAAGTGAAGAAATTCTAAAACCAAATAATTCTGATGGAAGCGCTGCAACCGTAGAATTATTATCAAACGAAATGGCGAACAGAAAGGATAATATTAGTATTTCATGCGATGAAGCAGATGGCTGTAATGAAAACAGGACAGAAATGTCTACGGAGCCAATATTAGCTTCCACACGTAAAAATGAAACATTGAGCAATTTTGAAGTTATTACAATTCCAGTTACTAAGAATATGACTATAGAAATGAGCATAGGCGAATTTGACAAAAATAATTATACGGTTATGATTATTCCCGTTGATAGAAATTCGACAATGAAAAATGTGGAGCAATTAACAAGTGATGAAGATATTAAAATACTACTGACGAAAAACATGAGCATAGTTATGAAAAGTGGTGAACATTCGAATTATAACGAATCAGACGTGAATGAAACTATGAATGGTAATTTTACAACAATCACAGACTTGAGCACAGAATCGGAAGTTACAGAAGATACTAAACACTTTGTAAAGACAGACGATAAAACAACGGAAAGTAATGAATATTTGTATAACAATTACACCAGCAACATTAAAAACAAACATTTATTTACCACTACCGATTTACCAATGTATACTTTAACAAATAGCAACGGAAGTCAAAGTGAAAACGGCACAAATAAAAATCACTTTAAAGAGGGGTTACTGAATACAGAAGATAACTTAGGTCAAAATTTATATTATATTAATACAGTGACACAGGAAGAAAATGAAATAGATAATGCAAAATATTTAAACGGTACTAAAAAAGAAAATACAACGGAATTCAACAATAATGTGGATATCGATTATGTAGAATATATTGATAATGAAGACCATCGATCAAATCCACATTTATTTAAATTTGAATATTCTAAGACGTTCGGACCTTATGAAGTAAAGCAATTAAACAGTTCTTCCTTGCCTTTTATAGCAACATTTCACATTACTATTAACAATAAAAATGGGGGAAATAGTTCTGACTATGAAGAATACATTTTATCCAAGAGAATACATCCACTGGCAGTTCCTCAACATAATTTGAACATAAATTCAAAAGACACTGGGAATGATATTAATCCAACCATTCAACGATCAAAGCGGTACGTAATCCAGAAGGGGGATTTAAATGAATGGCAGAAATCACATAATGAAAACGAATTAATGAAAGAGGGAAATACATACAATGAAAACATTTCTCATTCAAACGAAATTGGTAATAAATATATCAGAAGACAGCCTAGAATGATATTAAATAAGTCCAAAGAGACGTCTGTCGGGAGGAGCACGAATTACAACTCTTTGATATTATCAAGGGAAAATGTAAAAGAACAGAGAAACTCTTCCAAGATATTTTCGTTCTCAGACGGACATGATTCATATTCATCTTTAACAATTTCGAAGAATAATGAAGAATTTAATCAGGAAAGGACTGGAAAACTCAGAAACAAAGGACTTATTGCGAATGAAATATCAGATAACGCATTTGACAGGAATGGGGTAAAATGCAATCAAACAACGCCTGGGAATAGAAACAAAAGAGAAGTTGCCTTACTAACATTAATCCCGAATAAGGGCTCAAGAGAAAATCATTCCAAAAAATCTGAATTGCAAATTGTTGAAGGAAGCTCAGTCGATAAGTTCTCCGATCTCTGGAGGATGGAAATTCCAGCAGTTGGACAGAGTTTGGGGGAAAACGGCATTAAGACAGGGAAAATGTGTGATTTAGAAGACGGATGTTCAGGGATAAATGGTGTTTTTAATACTGTAAAATATACTGAATCAAATTTTCATGAAGACAATGACGTAGTAAAGGAAGGTTTTCATTCAAATGAGAGTATTGCGATGCAAGAAGATATTGATGAAATAATAAACGCTTATAATCAAACTTTGAAGCAAGAAAAATCAGATGAAATATTTATTCAAACTGTAATTAAACGTTTTGAGAATAATTTAGATGCTACAAACGATGAAAGTTCTGAAACGGCTACTCGTGATTTGTTACATTTTAAACAAATAAACACTCAGAGCTTAGGAAATAACGTTGCACGAAAAGGAATATCGACTGATATGAAGAATAAAGATTCGATATTTAAAAATGATGCGAATATTCAAAGTATCTTTATATCAAAAGAAAATGAAAGACCAAGATTTAATGAAATGCAAGTTTTGCAGAATAATGCAAATTCAAGATTAGATTCGAATGCCTTTATGAATAGATTTTTAAGGAAACGATTTTTCCAGGAGGAGAGGGAACCACCCAGAAGAGAGTCAAGAGATGTTTCTAAATTTAATTTAAATGCTCTACATAACAATCCTTTAATGTCGAGAATTTTGCGGAGGAAAAAACGTTCCAATATAGATATTCCTTTTATTTTGAACCATGCAGATGTGATTTATTTAATGAATTTAAATGAATCACCGACTGGGTTGGCGAAATCACCAACAAGAGCTCTTCCTCAATTTGCTCTGAAAAATTATTCTTTATTATTTGCGAATGTAAGCAGAAGAGAAGGAAGAGAGTTGCAAACGATTCCTTTTAATTTGATTCCGATGAACGCCCGGGCAGATTCAAGAATTATGGATTCTATACAGCCGCGCTCCCAAAATAGAATAAAGGAGTGGCTTAGAAGGGGTTCAAAATGGCCAGAAAATAACAGACCACCAACTGAAATTAATGATCGTGTGCTGGTGCCAGGGTATAACTGGATAATAATGATTCCACAAGTAATTGAACCACGTTCTGCGATACCCGCGACATTAAAACCAACAAGACCTCCAATTGTACAAAAATTGAATCCTGAGAGGATGAGCACTTCGCCAGTCTTTAAAAGTTCTGAACCTAGAAATACGAGTACTCCATCAGAACGTGAGAGGGAGGACGATGAAGGACAAACTCCAGCATGGGAGCTCATAAAACCAACAAAAAAACAAAGGATTAATAAAAGTAATAATACAACATTTTCACCGAGCGAAGCGATTCCACGCAAAATAGTGAATACACCAAGAAGAAAACCCAACTTCGGAGCTACGACGAAACCGTGGTTTCCAGATCAACGTTGGGAGTCGAACCAATGGTCAATGCCATATAATACGTGGAAAAATGTTGGTACAACACCCATGGTAATGATGGGCGGTATGATGGCAGGAGGAGATTGAGAAAATATTTGGAAAGTACTATAGCTATGCGTGGGATTACAATAGATTTATGTATACAGAAAGACATGAAAGATTTAAAAAGCCCTTAAAAATATTGTTCGTGTATGGTTAGTTCGTTTATGGTGACAACATACACATTTTTGTAATGTTTTATAATACACGAAAACAGTTAATGTGGGAATTTTAGAGTGAACTTTCATTTTATTACTTATTTTTAAGGATAAAACATGGTTATAAGATTAAAATGCTTTGGACGATTGCTTCCGTAGGACGTGCAACACAAGATTTCAGAAGTGATATGCAGAAGATGACAAGACTGAAAGAGAAGAATTTTGTATACGGAAACATTTATGATTTCATAAATGTTTAATAAAATCTAAGATGGAATTCAAATTATATGTAAACAAGTTACATTGAGCTGTAATGAAGTGATATATTAAATTGTAATTGTACATAGTAATTTTGCTTCGACATTAAACAAGAAATTGTTTTTATAGGCACTTGATTTTGCATTTTATAAAAATAATTTTTTCTAGAAATAGTGTGACAATCACTGTTTTCAGTTTCCATATAATGGTAATTTGGAAATATCTAGAGTCCGAAATGTAGCGACTATTGCGATCAACGATTCTGGAGTTTGCTATTACTTTCGTAAACTCATTAGATATAATGTATATTTTCTCATCTGTGATACTTGGGTGCTTTTTGTAAAATAAAAAAAAATATAAAGTCAATTTCGTTATTCCGTATAGTTTGCCATTTATCTATGTTACACTGAACAAAGAAGATTATTGGTTGTTATGCGATTTTAGTCGAATGACAAGCAGTTCACACGGCTTGTGACTTTATTAGAGTTTCTCCGGGTGGTGGAACTTATTTTTCCTTTGCCTATTTATTTTAATTTTGCACTTATTTTTTAGAAAATTTTATATAATAATATCTGTTTCATTAACATAAGTCAACATTCAAAATTTGACGAAATAATGTACAACAGATTTTGAATCAGCTCTTGTTTTTTAATTAAATATTCTTTATCATATAATAAATGAACTATTGTCTTTTAATTGACCTTTATCCCTGGAGGCAGGTATTTATGAGGTTTTTCTGAGAGAATTTATTTTGGCTGAAGCGCTTGCTTGAGTGCTGCATAGAAATAGATTATTATTACGCCGTAGGGGGACTTGTAGGTGTACGCTCAGGACACAATTTCTGGATAACTGACACTTTTATTTGAAAGCACTTATAAGCGTAAAGAGGAACAATGTGTACAGCATAGCTCGGTAACTATTTTCAAGATCACTGTAGGGCAGAACAGACGGCTCTGGCCAGACTCCGCAGCGGCCATCTTCCTGCTCTTCGACATGTGTTGGGTTCTAAGGTTTATCCCCTTTGCCCGAAGTGCAATTTGGCTCATGCCTCTCCTACCCATGCCATGATATGTATTGGATGTCAGAGGAGGCAGCTGTATTCCAGTCCTGGAGTAGTTCTTCATCTTTTGAAGACTCACGGGTTCATGGACTTGATCTGATGTTGCTGTCGGTCAAGTAGGATAAGAAACAACAACAAGATCACTGAAGCAACTGTCAGATACAATAAAACAGCAATCAGATGCTCAGCTAATTCACAAAATAGCCGGCATTATTCTTAAAACGCTGACGTATCTCACAATTCAATTAGCAGGCCAGCTACTTTCAACTCAGCGATATCTGTCTTATATACTTTCCATAAAACTGTCTAGTAAGTGCTCGTATCTCCAAGAATATTCCATAAACCCAGAAAGTTCTAGTACATTCGAAAAGTAGTCAAGAGCCGCCAAATCTGATAAACCTGTCCGTAAAAGTTGGAAGTATAGAAACCCTACTTTCAAGTAATAGGAATGATTGCTAGTGAAGTTTGTTTCTCTTTGGAGATGGGCAAACACTGAAGTACTTTATATAACCGTAACAATATGATGGAGGGAAGCACAGAGGGATGCCGGACTATTTAGTGACCGAGTAGTCAGGTCAACTAGTTTCTCTGATAAAAAGAGAGCGTTAGAAAGCATTTAACTGCTCCAGGTTTACTATTAAAAAATCTGATGGGGGCATCTCACGACTTCTCTTATAAAACTGAATGGATTTACTTCTTTCACAGCGAAAAAGTGATGAAAAGATCGAGGGCGCAGTGTTTTAACTTTGAATTGCCCATTTGGCGCTCTTCCGGATGACAACATGTAAAACTCTATTTTGCGTTATTTTTATCAATTTGATGACATTTTTATCAATTTGGTGACATTTTCGTCAATCTGCAACATTTAAAAAAAGTCGCTAAGTTGGCGACATCCCGTCAAATATTTCGCCGAGTATTATGGACGGACGGAGATATGGATTATGTTTATAGTTGATTCTTATGCTCTCTATAAGATATTCAATTTGCACCAATCACTCGTCATTTTCAATGATTGAGCGTCGTTTTTATCAATTTGGCGAAAATTTCGTTAATTTGGCAATATTTAAAAAAGTCGTTAAGTTTACAATATGCCAGCCAACATTTGTTGCCAGAATTTCAAAAAGCGTTACACACGGTGAAATAGGCTATTTTTATAGTAGATTCTTATATTCTTTCCATGATATTGGATTTTCATCAATTAGTCGTCATTTTTATAGTCATTTAGAGTTATTTTTATCAAATTGGCGACAATTTTATTAATTTGGTGACATTTCATTAATTTGACAATATTAAGTTGCCTAGTTGAAGACATTTCTCCAAATTCGTCACCAAAATTTCGTCAAGCGTTATGGACGGAGAAATAGGGTATTCTTAGATTAACGACTAACGGAGTTCAAATACAGAACTATTACTTAAAGTATCTTCTCTCGTGAATGGAACGAGCTAGATCCACGAGAATAATTTTGCATAATATTTGTAGCATTATATTACATTGTATCAAATTGGCGACAATTTTATTAATTTGGTAACATTTCATTAATTTGACAATATTAAGTTGCCTAGTTGAAGACATTTCTCCAAATTCGTCACCAAAATTTCGTCAAGCGTTATGGACGGAGAAATAGGGTATTCTTAGATTAACGACTAACGGAGTTCAAATACAGAACTATTACTTAAAGTATCTTCTCTCGTGAATGGAACGAGCTAGATCCACGAGAATAATTTTGCATAATATTTGTAGCATTATATTACATTGTAAAAGTGAACGTATTTCACAATAGTTAATATATTATTTAAATTTTATGTGATTATTTGATAACTTTATTTGAAAAATGTGCAATATCTTGAGAACAGTTCATGCGTCTTAAAGTTGGTATCAACCCTTTTCTAATGAAAAATTACATAAGAAATAATTATGTACGTAACTTTATTTAAAGTTTCGTTTCTTTGGTGATGTGTTTCAAAATTTCAATCGAAAATTTGGAGATCTTCCGAACATTCGATTGTGTTTAAAAATAATAGGCTTCCAGCATTCACCGCTTATAATTTTGTACCAAATTTCGTTCAAATCGTTTCACTTGTTCGTGAGATATCGTCTCTACAGATTCTCTCACACACTCACAGAGACATAACTTCAATAACGTTTGATTCGTGTTCAGGGATGATTGAATCGTGCTCTCCTGTCGGAAACTCGAATTCGAATTTTCGACCCCGTCACAATACTCTCTTTATACATTAGACTATGTATATAAGGAATGTATTATACTTAGCAAAGATTGAAATCGAAAATTAGAAGGTAATTTGCATTTTCTTTAATTTTAATAGTTTATAACTTTCTCTTGAAAAATCGAGGCATCTAAGAAATTTCCACACATGCACTTCGGATAACGTAAATATTATCTAAAAAAATTAGCATCATATTCGACATTGAGATTTAAAATATATTTTAAAAAGTTTTAAAAAATTTACCTTTCTGCTCATAGGGTTGAACTTAAATTATTGAATTTCAATTGCAGAAACGCCATTAAATATAGATGTTTTATTAAACAAATTTTATTATTCATCTGAAACGTTACGTCTATTGGGATATATATGCATGTTTACGTTCAATAACTAACTTGAAGAGATGCCACGGTTTTGTGATACCAATTCTAGAAATTTAACTCAATTCTAAATCTATTACAATACAGCTACATTCAAAAACTTTTTACATCACTGCACTGACCATATATAATATTACAAATATCCGAGGACAATCCAACTTCCGAACACTTTTGAGCGGCACAAAAATACACTGCAAAAACCATGAAAACACCTATCTCATAATATTAAGGATGTGTAAAGTGTAAAAAATATTGTTTTCACTAAACCAACTTTCAGGGTAAAGTACAGGATTCCCCAATTTAAAACCACTACATACCATGAGATATATTAAATACGTCAGCTAATCCAACTTTTTATTTTATACAAACATGTTAACAGGGCTGACATTTAACATATAAACATTCAAACTAAACCCCAACAAATGTATATTGTAACTCTCTGCATCCCACACTTGGAAATCTTCTATACATCAAAATGCGACATTCAACAAATTCTATACTCATAAAACTCGCATAAATATCAGGCCGCGAGAAGGAGCTCAAACTTTCACTTACCAAATTTTTTTTCACTGCGTTTCTTGCCAGCTGTGTGGTGCCGCCATTACTGCGTGGCTACGCAGTTTGCCAATTGACCAAAATATAGTTAATGCGCATGTCTGTGGCAAAGAATTTAAGGTTCTGCAATCGTCACGACTTCAGTTTCCAGTTTAGCACTTCAAGTTGCAAGTTTTCAAATACTAGCTTGTTATGAGTAGGGGGAGGGGTCACGCCGGGTATGACCGACTTCATCTTTTTTTATTCAGGATCTGCGCATATGTTGTCACGAGAATTCGCCCTCACTGAGGAAGGTGTGCACAGCCTAATTATAAATCTCTGTCCAGGTTGTTTACGTCTGGATATTGCCACTTGAAATTTAACAATTTTATAATTTTTAATTGTTATTGTGGGAAAACTTGCTGTGTTTTGGCAACAACTCTCCTGGTACGTGGCGTCACTATGACGAAATACTACTTTCGCGACGTCAGGCTGATAAGTTTTGGATTGGCTGCCGGGCTCATAGTATCCCCCTAAATTAGGTTGCTAGTCAACTGAGCTGTATATACCATGGTAGTCTCGGCATGGTAATCTCGGCTCTTAAAGCCTCAGCATGGTAATCTTGGCTCTTTTCCTCAATGTAAATTCATTACGTTTTAGTTGAAGTTACTCTTTGAAGTTACTATAAATGTTGCTAAAGTTACTATAAATGTTGCTGAAGTTACTATAAATGTTGCTGAAGTTACTATAAATGTTGCTGAAGTTACTATAAATATACATGGGGCTATTTTAATATATTTATATTTTGATACATGGGTATATTTTAATTCAAAATATAACTTTCGGTAAATGAGATTCCAAATATTAGTCAGAATTTCGCAAATAGTCACTATTTTGGGAAAGATAAAGTTTCAGTATTTCATTTTCTTTTCGGTAAATGTGAAATCATTCTTTATAAAGCAACGTTTTTTAAAGGTTCTTCACTGTAGAAAATATGTACCCATCTGCACCAAGGGAAACGAAGCGTATCAGCTGTCTGGTAAGAAGGAAGTTTTCTTACTAAATAGAGAATTACGCCATGGAACTTTCTTTGTCAATGCTTGTAGCTCTCGGATTGAACTGGATTGGATAATTTTGATGTTATTTTGTTCTTTTTATGAGCACGAGATCTACTTTTACCAGGTGCTATAGTTCAAATGCTCACAATCAGAATGTTCATATGACAAATAAACAAGTATTTCACATTTTATTTATAAGTGGATTTTATTTATAAGGGAATTTTATTTATACATTTCTTTCATTGACAAGCGTCAGTTTTAAAAGCGATTTTGATGCTGTCAGTGATTTTGACGCAGTTAATGATTTAGACGCTTGCCAGGGCGTGTAATGATATTCGTCAGTTCTGTAGCAATAGCAGTATAAGAGTTTTATATGTAAATAGAGGGGGCCTTTTTTTACTCTATACTATAAAATATGTACCCTCTGCTCCATACAAATGCTGCGTTTTAGGAAGTTTAAACATTAGAGTGTCGTATAATAATTAATTATATTGATCAGGATAGGTGCGATACGTGTATGTGTGCGGAGATATTAATAGCGCAAGCGTTGGAAGAGAGAAAATTTGAATAGATATTTTACGTAATTTTATACACCCGTTCAAATGCCAGGTTTAACATGTAGTACTATACATATATCGGCATTCAAATAAAACCACACTTTCATTTTTTGATATTTTTTATTTCAATTTTTGTACAAAACTTCCATTGCATTTGAGTATCAGAACGATCACAATAAAGAACACAGCACTTTAAAATGAATTTATTCTTACTTCCTTATAATGAAATTCTTAATCGTATGAGTATCAAAACACCAGGAAACCACAATACATATCTTTCTCTTTTTGAAGTATTCACAACCATGCAAAGTTTCCTAGAAAAAAACTTTAGAACGAATCTCTATCAAGCCCTTTCTATGTTACAGCGTTCAGCAGGCAAAACTTAACATTTTTCGTTATTCATGTACAGTATATATAAAGTGCTTAGACTACCAACAGAACGGTTAAATTGATTTCAACATCAGCTATACATACAGGCAACAATATAATTCTACAGTCAACTTTCTTTCAAAGGGTTTTCTTTGTTATTCCATGTAATCATGGAGAAATGAAAGTCAGAATACCTTCCAAATTTAAAATATAAACTTTATATTCTAAAAATTTACTGACGTCAGTGATCGAAGATGGTTTGATTATGGTTTAATATGGAATAGTACCAAAATAAATCTAATCGCCTTGCTTGATAAGTTGCCAATGCCATAAAGTAAAATTTTAAAGTCATTTATAACTTAATTATTCACACACGAAACATCATAATGCAATTTCTAAAATTAATATGCTGGGGCATCTATTAACTAAAGTTGTCTAAAATATGAACAGTAAACTAGAAATTAAAAATAATGCATATATGTAAGCAAGATAAGATAATTGCACTAAAATGTTATGACCATTTTTGCAACTGCTGGGACTTTAAGTGCGAAATAATAAATACATTTATTAATAAATCGGAACAATCAAAGTATTAAAGTAGCAGAAAACTTAGAGCTCCATACTTTATACTAATAAACATTTTTGCACAGTGGTCACTAATAATCATGAAGTTTACTGTTTATAAGGGGAATAATTTGCTCACAGTATATGTTACATGTGGGTTGGTTTATGCTGTGTGTCGTATTCTGTATAAACGAGTATGCAGCAAAAAAATAATTAAAATAGCTTTGGGCTATGATCTTAATGCAAATAACAGCACACATAAACCGGTTTCCCTTTCTATGCGGGTGTCACTATCGATCAGCCGATATCTGCAATAGCAGCAAGAAAACTTGTACGTGTTTCGATTTTGCAAATATATGTAGGACTTGCAAAGGTCTCATCCGAGTATCAAATCGCTGATTTTTGGACTGGCTAACCGTTCTTCTAACCCTTGAACTATTGAGGACAGGTGTACACTTCTCATCGAAATGGACCATGTGACATCTTCCCTTAAAAGTGAGATCAGCGTATAACTGCCGACTTGAATAACTACATTCATATTCTCCGATTTCTTTTATTATTTAGGCTAGCATTCTGTGTAGTCGTGATGTTGAAACGAGTGCCATAATTCACGATGTCCACTGAAAATTTGTAACCGAGTCTTTTCCCGAATCCCAGTTACCATTGTATCCAGTAGAGTGCATTTGCTCTGACGCCATTGTAAAGGTCTCACTGTCCCGTTTGGGGATCGAATTGCAGATTTTTAAATTGGTCAACCGCTGCTCTAATGGGTGTGCTACTGGGACGAGGTTCCAATTTCTTCTCATCGAAGTGACTCTTATAAACCGACAAATTCAGTTCCATCGGCTTCAAAACTCCATGCTGATAAACATATAATAACCACCATATGGTTTATGAATACTGTTATCTGCAATGGGTGCACAATTCTAATATTGGGAACGATCCTTATAGGCGGGTTCTGTGATTATAAGATATCTTTAAGATCCTCTACAAATGTATTAGGAGGCTGAAACTCAAGCAAATATTGCGGGAACTTACTTTTAAACACGGAAAACAGATTTCTCGATACAAAATGTAAAAACTTTGAAATAACTATACGTAGTCAGAGTACTTACCAGGTATCTTGGCAAAATGTTATTTAGGGGTAAAACAGATGTTCATTCTTTTTTAAAGTTCATTGTATAATAACTTCATAAAATTGGGTAAATGACGTCACAATTATAAATGTATTCTTTAATGGAAAGTGGGCCTTACTTGTAGCCCTACTCATCAAATTTCACATTCATATAATTAGTTGCCTTGACGACTGACTAAAAAATGTTTCCTATATTAATAGATAATATCTACCAATACTTTCATAATAAAACGAACATTATATATTATTTTACAAATATATTCAGTTTAAAACTAAAAAAATTGTATAAAAATTTCGCAAAATTTATAAATCTTAATTATATATTCAAACGAATTTGAAATAATCTTCGAATGGATTCAACTGCTTGTTCAGAAGTACCTTTCCGCTTATGGACTTTTACTAATATTGTCAATTTCAGTTAATCTACACATTTTAGTGCAAACACAATAGTTTTTGTAGCTTCGCTTAAGAGCGCCCTCTATCGAAGAAATTAAATTTTTTTTTATAAATATAATAGAAAATCCTTAAATTTATACACCTAATATTATGAAACAATGGCATAATCAAAAGAGAGGGAGAAATACCTTCCTATTGCTTGTATAAATATCTATTAATAGTACTTTAAAATTAATAAATTTATTTAAAAACCAAAATATAAATTTCATAATTTTTGTAGTGTGTCGACATACGTATAATTTAAAACGTTTAAAATCTTATTCCAAAATTATAGCTTGTAATTCTTCTGAATAGCAGTATGGCTGTAGTAGTATGAATTTAACATTAATTGAGAAAAGATCCCATATACTTGTGGAATATGTCGCAAGTTTGTTGTTTATTAAACCACACAGTCCACCATTGGAGTTATAGAATTCAAATTTTTTTATATCCAAACTTGGTTGCAATCTCATCTTTCTGTTGTTGACCAACAAACAAAAAGGGCAGTCATTCCAGAATACGTAATCGATCATGTATGGGAATTTTTGTGGCTCTTCTGAACAGTATCATTAATATAAAAACGCGATGTCAGTACGTCAGTCAGTCCCACGACTGCAACCCTGATAACTGAAAAAACTTGTGTATACTAATTCGATTTGACTGAATCCAAATCGGAAAACCGTTTTTAAATTTACGCTTTGGATCTAGAGAAATAGCCTCTCAAAGTTTGAATTTTTTTTGCTATTTTTGTGTTAGAAAATGTTCTAGGAAAGTGATTTCTGAGTCTTTTCACAAGCTGAGAAAACTCATACCGGTCAGCTTGCTGATGCTGATTGAAATGCAAAAAAAAGAAAAAGTTTTTTAAATAATTCTCCCTAAATTGAGTTATTTCACATAGAAGCTAGTAATTTCTCACAAAATTCGGTCAAGTGAATGGTCAAAGGGAGTTGAAATCCCCAGGTTCCTGTTTCCTATGCATGGCTGTGATGCACTTCCTCCGTCGAAATTTTTTAAAACGCCAATCACACAACCGCGCATCACAGATGTCCACAATGGAAACAAGAAACTTTCCATTCAATTCAGTGTACACAAATTTTCATTTCAAATATAAAAAAACTTCGATATATCGTTGAGAACAAGTTTTCCTGGGGGAAACAGACCTGTTTAGTGTGATTTCATTTTTTTTCGTTAAAATGAAATTACATTTAGTAATACAGTTCGAAAGAAGTTTGTTCATAAGTTTGAGAGAATTTCTACACGCAAGTTTGAGAGAATTTCTACACTGCTATAGGTTACTTAGAGGGTTAGCTAACTCGTGTCCGCTCACGCAAATGTGTTTTATTATTATACACAAACATACTCTTGGTTTCAGTACCAATATTACTAATAGTACTAATAAAAACTTTCAAATATAATTCTGCGATTGTTTTATCAATACATAATATAATATTGTAGAAAAAGTGTTGAAAGACTGTTGACTGTACAAATTTCAAAAGCACCGCTTGTTTTTATATGAAATTTCAATATCAAACAGGGATTTATAGTGATTAGATTGATTATCTTGCAAATTTTGAAAAAACTTGTAAGAACTTTTCAATAGCATTTAGTTAGATGTAAATTTAATTTGGATATGGTTTAAATTTTGTACCCGTAACTACAATACTGTAAGGAGCTATGTATATTTAGACAGCTCTAAAAAAGTTAATTGTAATATTTGAACAAAAGCGCATGTTTAATGGAAAAATAAATGTGTGTTATGTACATCTTGTACTATCTCGTAAAATATTTATTGAAGTATCAATATACCTCTAAAATCTTCTGAGTGCTGAAAAAAGTAATTAAGAAAATATTTTGATTATACAGGCAGAAAAAAACTGCATAAATATTTAGCTAAACTTTCATACATACATAAATATTCAGCTCAATTTCCATGCATACATAAATATTCAGCTCCACTTCCATACATATATAAATATTCAGCTCAATTTCCATGCATACATAAATATTCAGCTCAACTTCCATACATACGTAAATATTCAGCGCAACTTCCATACATACATAAATTGGTATGCCCTGATATCACCATAATTGAACGAAAATGTATAATTTTTACGTTTGTATTTAAAAATAAATATTTACGTTTTTTTAGTAATTCTCGCTAAAATATTTAAGAACACCTGCAACTTAAAAACTATGCTTGGAGAACCCAAAGATATGTCACCATAATTGTAACATAAACGTATAATTTTTTCGCACTTATTTTAAAATAAATATGCAATGTTTTAAAGTAAGTCTGGCTAAATAATTTTAGAACACCTGCATCTTAAAAATATAGTTAGTCAGTTGCATAAAACTCTCGTTTATACAAGCAGAAAAAAGTATGTAAATATTTGGCTCAACTTTTATACCTACGAAGATTGGTGAGCCTAAAAATAAATCACCATGTTTAAAGGAAAATATATAAATGTTATTATATATGTACTTTAAAATCTATACTAAGATAATCAAACATGGTTCTTCATTTTCATTTTAAAAGGAAGTTATAAGCGGTCATGGCAGACAGAAGACAGACAGAAATATATTTGTAATTCTAGTTATTCCTCACTTCGTTTCAGGGTTTTAAAACTTGCATCATATTATTATACGGACGCAACTGCATTGTCTTAAAATAATTCATTAAAATATATCGCATGATTTAAAAAAAATTTAAGTTAGAAGCGTGCATTAAAATTTTTCGTTCATTATTAGATTATAATCAATCATTAAAAAACATATATCCATAATAATACATTTGCAACATTGTATTTTATTATAAATAAACATAATCTTTATTTTGTTATTATTAAATTTTACTATTATTATTTATCTTTTATTATTTTATATCTATAATAATCAAATATACTTATGTCAAATATTTGCAATATTATGAGTTTAACATCTTGAAAGTAGTTACATCAATTTTTCTTTTTCCAGCACCCAGAAAATTGTAAACTCTAGATTTATAATTTAGGGAATAATATTTTGTTAAAGATTTATTTTAAATATAATTCAGTTCTTGAGTGTAATTTTACATAAATAACATCGCTTAAACACTGCAGTTCACATTTAACAATGAAATATACACTACAATATAAAATTGGAATACTTAAGGCATTTTAGCATACGATATTGCTTTAAAAATTGTGAAGCAATTAAATTAAATATTACCCATCGATCAAATTTAAGCTACTGTGTCATCAAATGTTTTTTTACAGTTATTATATTGCAACTTCTGTACTTTGAAACATTTAAGAGTTCATTGACACTCATACACATTTCAGCAATTTATAGTTATGCACATAAAATACTGTCGACAGTTTATATATATATTTGCACATTTATTTGTAACAATCATAGTTTGAGGAAATGATTTTTACGTTATTTATTGGTATCTGGGGATTTTATATTTCTTTGTTAATTTTATTTGGAAGACAATTTACATAAATGCAATATGACAGAAGTACAAGCTGGTACCATTGTATTGTAGAAATTTTATGTAGAAACTTCTACACGAAAGCAGAGTTCAGAATTGGTACATATTTTATATTTTTTAAACACTCTCTGTTGATATAGGTTGATATAGTAGTTTTCATTAGATATGCACGAAATACTAAAAATGTATTAAAATATGCTCTTGAGAATTTTCCACCATAGTGTTATTCTAAAATTAACAATTGCTGTTTAAAATACTACTTCTATTTTAGAATTTCATCTAAACGTATTATAAATATGTTGTGTATAAACAGTACATTTTTGCTGATATTGGTTGATATGGAATCTCGGATATGTATTTTATAAGTATAAAATGAATTAGAAATTAATATTTTGTATATTACGTACACTATATGATCAAAAGTATCCGGACACTTTGGATGTGTTAGAATATTTTTCGAATTTCTAAGCAAATACTTGGTGAAGTGTTCTGTAACTTTGGCGATGTAAAGAACATGCTTGAACGCACACTTTCCAGTAAAGTTTCGGTGACTTGTGCATTTAGGGGACCACCAAAATATTGAAAAGGGGGAAAATATATTTGAACACCCTGTATCATAAAAAGTAGGAAATGATTTGTAACTTTCACAAAATAATTAACAAACTTTGTTCAATGTGTACAAGCATTTTCGTAAAACAAAAATGTATATTCATGAAGATATAAAAGTTTCTTTAAAAAAACAAACCAAATTTTGTTATATGCTTTTTGCTTACAATATCCATAGGTTTCAATCAAATTTCACGAAACTTACAGAAGATTTGTCAACGTCCAAGAAAAACATTATGCTCCAATTGAAAATTAAAGCATGGAATATATCATGAAATATAAGTATTTGAAGAGACTAAGTTTTTATTGCGCAGGCGCGAAACATAGCAATAGTTTTCTTTCATGATTTTGTAGTGAATACTGTAGGGCAACTTCTATAAAAAATCCACTGGAATACCGTGAAAATTCACAAAGATATCGACGATATAGTGATCAGTTTTTCTCTGACTATTTGAAAGTACCTGGATGATAAGGGGTTTTCCACAAATTGACATTTTACAAATTCATCGGACACCCCTGTTCTGAAAATGAACTAGTCCAATTTTATGCAAGTAATGATCAAAAGTCTCCGGACACCCCTGTACATGGTGATCATTATTTGCATAAAATTGGACTAGTTCATTTTTAGAACAGAGGTGTCCGATGAATTTGTAAAATGTCAATTTGTGGAAACCCCCTTATCATCCAGGTACTTTCAGAGAGTCAGAGAAAAACTGATCACTATATCGTCGATATCTTTGTGAATTTTCACGATATTCTAGTAGATTTTTTATAGAAGTTGCCCTACAGTATTCACTACAAAATAATGAAAGAAAACTATTGCTATGTTTCGGGCCTGCGCAGTAAAAACTTAGTTTCTTCAAATGCTTATATTTCATCATATATTCAATGCTTTAATTTTCAATTGGAGTGTAAAGTTTTTCTTGGACGTTGACAAATGTTCTGTAAGTTTCGTGAAATTTCATTGAAATATATGGATATTGTAAGCAAAAAACATGTAACAAAATTTGTTTTTTTTAAAAGTAACATTTATATCTTCATGAATATGTATTACGAAATGTTTGCATGTCAATTACGAAATGCAATATGATTTCATTTGTTTTACGAAAATGCTTATACACATTGAACAAATCTGGTTAACTATTTTGTGAAAATTACAAATCATTTCTAGCTTTTCATGATACAGGGTCATCAAATATATTTTTCTCCTTTTTTATACCTTGGTGGTCCAATAAATGCACAAGTCACCGAAACTTTACAGGAAAGTGTGCATTCAAGCATGTTCTTTACATCGCCAAAGTTACAAAGCACTTCGCCAAGTATTTGTTTAGATATTTGAAAAACATTCTAACATCCAAAGTGTCCGGATACTTTTGATCATATAGTGTATCTATATCCAAAGCATTTAAACTTGGCAAAATTTTTCCATGTTTCTTGTTAGGCATGAAGTTGTTTTCCACTTTTTTGTATAAGCTGTTACTAAACTATAATTATTTATCAAAATGACAACTTTAAACATGACAGGAACACAAACAAATACAATACAAATATACTGAGCAATTCATAAATTGTAAGATGGTAGAAATAGCCAAATTTCTAATTAGCTAACTAAAGATAAAGTTTTTCATTAACTACCAGAAATATAATGTTAATAATTTATATTATTTTTTTAAATATTACAATCACTTCAATTTTAATAAGTTCTGGTAAGATTCTTTATAAATTTGATTTTCCAGCTGTCGGTTAATAAGTAGAGGAGTATTACGATGCTAACTGATACATTTTGGGACAACAAATTGTGAACAACAAGATTATACAGTATTGATAGGCTACACGTATTAAATGTTAAAGTTTACTTTAGATATCATTAAAAAATATATTATTCAGGAAATGTTTAATGAATGCCATAGTTTAATCAGTAATTGCTTATGATTGCGATAGTTTATTCCTGGTTATCGCATAATATGATATCTCTGGTATTTGCATAAGTAGTTCAAAAACAGGCAGTATGTAACTGTATTTTTTGATAAAAAATGTTTGGCAGAGTATAATTAAAACACAACTTAAAATACTGCGTAATATTGAGTGTAGGCGATTGTTTCGAAAATGCTTGATTCGCCTTCTTCAGTATGAACAAACCTAAAGTGGAATGCCAAGTAAGAGCTATACCATGCCGAGTCAGTGAAATGGTTAAACCAACAAATAGTGTGGTAGAGCCACCTAGTGCGTCAAAAGCAGAACAAGACAAAAAGAACAGAATGTAGAAAGTATGAACTTTAATTGAGATGCAGAATAATAGTGAGAAAAAAAAATGATTACACGTGGTAATGTAATATCTCCGTAGAATATGGTGTTATAGGAAAATCATTAACTAAGATTGTTGGAATTTATATTGATATGAAAAGATTCAAAGAAATTCAAATCGAAAACAGAAGAGTAATTTTGTATAATTGAGGCAGAAAAAAAATTTAAACGGATGACAAGCGATCCAGCAATGACTACTTTTAATGTAAATTTGATTTTGTAATTTTTATTATTAAATAGACCATGTCCGCTTTTCTAAAAAAAATCCCCAAGGCAGTTAAATCAGTTTTATAGTTTCTTGGAGAACATAGTCTGATACGTTGCATGTTAGAAAAATCATGAAAATATATCACACGTAGTCTGCCAATGTCATCTTAGTGGAATGTCGAACTCACAATCCGCAGAATTGACTTGCATGATTCAGCAGTCTGCATTCTTGTCTTACGGTAATCGGTGGGACTCCTCCTGGTTTTTAAAATTATTTAGAGAAGAAAAATATATTAAAAATTTTAAATTCTTTGTCCATTCGCTATCAAATTTTTATTTTTATTATGTCAAAAATATTTTAAATTCATTTAAAGCGTTTCAGGAAAAATCAGCATTTAAAAATGATAAATGAACTCTTATGTATGTGTGCAAATTTATTGAAACGTTTATATTTTACACTATCTGACATTGAACACTGCTTTAATTGAAATTACCTCTAAATCAAACCTGGACTCATGATTTTATATATGTCGATCGATTGAACCAAATGTTTGTTTATATTATCACCGTTCTTGTAGTTGTGGCTTTTCTTCATTGAAAATGTAAATCCGTGAATTTTATTGTCAAATTTTTCAACGACATTTCTGATGAGACAGATAATGGCACGAATACAAGATATTTCCAGTTTTCTTTGTGTAATATATTTGTACTATATTCGGTTATATTTTCTAGCCAAAACATACAGCATAGACGAAATGTGCTAGCTTTTAATCTTTTCTCGAATAATTTCTTGACACTTCTGAATTGTAATTCAGTTTTCTTTTCATTTCATGCTATCAATGATAATTGCACGTCACGCAAGCAGAGACATAGAAGTTTCTTGTAACATAAAATGGAATGTTTTTTTAATTTCAACAGTATTTTAGCCAGTTAAAATTACTGATATTCAGTAATAACAAATATATTTAGGATTTTAAGGATTTAACAAAAGGCGGCGATGTATTAATGCATAAATTTCTGATTTATATGCCGCTTAATGCAAGTGCCAATGTCAGTTTTCCGTCAAACTGACTTCCCAAGGAACTTTAAATCATTTTCTATGCTAAAAAACTCTGATCTTACAGGAAGGAATCATTGCATACTAATGTCAAAAGGGTATTTGAACATCATTGCAATATATGTCATTTTTAACATCGGTTAAAAACCACCATTTAAAATAAGTTAGTTGTAAAATAATCAAGGTCAATTTTATGATTATGTTAATAGCAATAATAATCAAGGTCAATGCTATGGTTATGTTAATAGCTATAATAATCAAGATCAATGTTATGGTTATATTAATAGCAATAATAATGAAGGTCAATGTTATTGTTATGTTAATATCAATAATGACCAAGGTCAATGTTAGGGTTATTGTTAATAGCAATAATAATCAAGGTCAATATGTTATAGTTATGTTAATTGAAATTATAATGAATACTGTTATCCGTGAGGCTACGATATAGATTCCGTTTGAACGAAACTAACTTGGGAGCGCCAATTTAAACCAGCAATACCTGATATATCAAAAACCACCCAAAGTGATTGGCTAGGAACCTAATGTCGCAACCTTATGTATATGAATACTGAACTGGATTACAACGTAGTAAAATACTGCGCCAAAAAGTTTTTAAAAGCAGGCATACTTTTGGAAATAAGTGAACCTTGATCTTTAGCGAGAACCAGCTGTGACCTGCACGGCTAAATGAAGGCTGGAACACTGCAGTCTAAGTAGAAAATGACTCAACGACAGATTCAAATAAGGTAGACCCACCAACGAAGGGACGAAAGAAAAGTAAAACGAGAAATAATAATAATAAAATGCAGGGACAATGAACTTGAGAAGCAAACAAGAAAACATGAGCAAAACACAAAGTATATAAAAGCAACATGTGGAGCAGAAAAGAGCGAAAAAATATACATAGACATGGTCAAGGTTATGCCACACCTAGAAGAAATAGGAAGTCATTAACAAAACATTAACTAGATTAATATAATTTTTATTGATATGAAAAGCTTCAAAGAAATCTAAATTGAACACTAAAGACTATTTTTGAATAATGGAGACTGTAGAAAATCAAACCTGTGATTTGCAAACCAGTAGTGATTAGAGATTAAATAATATCCATTAAGTTCTTGGTTTTTGAGATAATTTTGATGTTATTCCAAGCGGTATTTTAAGGCACGTCTAGTTTGATCAATATATAATAGTCTGTTGAAAAGTAATTTTATAAATGCTCTAATTATGGGACTTAAGCGAAGAAAAATTTATGTTATTGATAGGCGAGAATAGCATTTTGAAGTCAAATTTATTGAGAATTCTAGCAATTTTTGACTAATTTTATGATAGAAAAATAATTCAAACAATATTGCTAAATGTTTTAACTAATACTATTTCTTGCTTAGAAAATTTGGATAAAGCATAATTAATAATTTTCGGCAAGAATTCAAAATCTAAGGTGACAGCTTTTAAATACTCTAACCATGATTTATAGAGCATAATTAATAAGCACGATAGATACAAGTATTGAATGCAGAAGGTTTTTGATTCGAATGACAGCAATTATTATGAGGGGGTAAGGTGACAACAGAAGTCTTACGGTACACAATGGTTACAAATGAATTTCCACTGCGCATTACCAGTAGATAATGATAATTATTATACAATAATAAAGCTAATTATGAAAATAATGGAAATACAGATAGTTATTACATTCTATACCTCTATTTCATGTTGTAATCTAGCTCATTATTTTTGTACGCACAGACACGTTCTTTAGATATGTATATGAGCTTTGATGTCGTGTTAGTAGCGTAGTGTTTTAAAGTTCATTAGGCAGATATCCAGAAATATTTTTGCGCATTATGACAAATAAAAAGTACATATGATAATATAGTTATAATATTTAACTGTCTATTGTTTTTAAATTGCACAATGTTTGCGATATAGCTTTTTATGAACATATTTTTGAACATGTAGATTTTTATGAACATATAGCTTTTGATAAACTTTATGATTACTGAGCATACTTTTATCAAACCATGAGTTAGAAGTTTGGTTGGTGTGTCAAATGCTAAACGTTGATCTGGAATAATTTACGTGCAATTCAGAGGCACAATTTCCCTTACATTTGAAAATAATTTATATAAAATTGTCACATAAAACACAAATTATATTTTTAATATAAAAGAAAATCTAAAATGCCATATTGATACTTGTACAATTGAATAGATTATTGAAATTCTTCATTATTTATGTTAGACATGTTTTCTATTTTATAAACATACATTACATATATTGTTCTAAGTGCCAGTATATAATGATATGCTATAATTTTGAATACGTTTTCCTATCTATAGACAACACTATTGACTTGGATATGTATGGGTAGTTTTGATACAAGTTTTTTTAAATCTACTTATTTAGTGATATTGAGTGTTTGATATTTAAATAAATGTTTAATCACAGATGATGTGTTTATTCATCACAGTGCTGCCATTTACATGCTATTTTAACGAATTACTTAAAAGTTAAGTTCGACTTTCACAGATTTACATATATACAGAAACAGCAAAGCAGTTTAGAAATTTTAAGAATTTAGCAAAGAAGATGTCATTTATAAAAAAAAAACAATACTACTATAAAATATCAGTATATAAATACAGCATAAAATGTAATTTAGGTCTTGGTTTTTTTAACAGCAGTTTTTGAGCATTTTTATATCGTTTTTGATATAATTTATGATATGAAATAGTAATTTTCTTATAATTTATAGTTACAGATATCTCAAGGCAATTTGACGGTTTACAAAATGATGCGGAATTTAGTAGAATTCAGAATAAGTGCGTCTTTAGTAGCTTTTCAATGTCAGATCATAAGAGCAAGCTTCAGCTAATAGTTTATAGCTTTTGAACAATTAATAAGTGTGATATAAAAAATTACCCTAAATTACTTGCGGTGTAAATAAATCTGAGAAATATATTTATAGTATTCTTCAGAAGCGAAAAAAGGGACAAATTATAATTTGACAATTTATTCCTTGTCTGTACTGGTGTCAGTATTTTTGCAATTCTTTATTCTTATATAACAATGTAATATTTTATAGATTATAAAAAAGGATGCAATTCATTATTCTAAGAAATAAAAAAAGTTATCCAGAAGGTAAACTGAATTATCATAAATTCTGAATTCATGAATAGAAACACAACCCACATTGTCACAAATAGAATTACCCTACATTGTTAAAAACACAATGAAAATATGTTATTTCAGTTTTAGACGTTCAAAGACGTTTAAGCGTTCAAAGTTTAAACGTTCATTTTGGGAGATATGTGACTTAAGTCACAGAAAGGTGTCATTAGTTATACTTAAAGTTACCGAAAGGCATCGTTAGTTATAATTATTATGATAGATTAAATCCGTTCTCTCTCCCTTGCGATCTTACTAGGGTTTCCACACTTAGATGGCAGCCGAAGGGGTTCAAATCTCTTAACGAGCGAGGTCAGCTGAATCATTCACAGGACGAAGTCCGAAGATGGTTCCGCTGAATCTCGGACCCAGTCGCCGACGGGTTTAAGCTCAGGTCATGAATAGACACAGACCATCCTTACGTCACCTGGGCAGCTGAGCGGAATGCCCAACAGTTGTGTTCCTATAATTAATTTCCCCCTCAGAGGATGTGGGTCAACGGCTACAGAGCCAGCGCCCGTCCGTCCTTAGAAGGGCATCCTCCCACACAGGGGTGGGGGTAAATAATAATTATGATAATTATTATGATAGTAAACACGGAAATGCAAGTGTTTTTTTTTGTCGACGGTTTGGAACTGAGATTTAACCAAGAATATTATATTACGGAGGAGTTACACTTAAAGTGTTAACTCCGATACCCCTGCGAAAGCAATGTATATTTCAAGATGACAAATCTATGTAATATTTCAAATAACGCTTAGCGCTGTTTTTGAATGATTTTCAACTACCATCTATAGAACAGGATTTCTTAAATTATGGTATACAGTATGTTTCAGCATAGTTGGCCTAGCTTTTGTGCTTCGGCAATTGGCTTTAGATATATACTTCCGAATTGGAAGTTTGTTTAAATTAAATGCGAAGTTAATTCGTATAATTTCTTTTCCGTAGGTGGTAAGTTCCAAAAAATAGGGAGTCAAATATTTTATAGGGTCCCCTATGGAAAAACGAAGTTCAATTAGTAAAAGTCTTGCTATACAGAAACAAGTCAAAAGAAATAAACTCGGTGCAATTATTTGTAATATTCGTGCTATACAGAAACTAGTCAAAAGAAATAAACTCTGTGCAATTATTTGTAATATTCATGCTATACAGAAACTTTTCGAAAGAAATAAACTCTGTGCAATTATTTGCAATATCCATGCTATACAGAAACTAGTGAAAAGAAATAAACGCGGTGCAATTATTTGTAATATTCATGAAGATATTTTATATAATAGTATAGTATGTTTGTCGGTGCAATGTGTCGTCTGTTGCTGGGAAATCTAAGCATCAGACAGCGACGTACTTCCGGACATGACAGCAACGTACTTCAGGACTTGGGCCGCGATTTTGCGCGATGTTTACACAAATCAGCTTCTTAGAGACCGTAAATATTATCACAGACTTTTCATCTTGATAACATCAACAAATTTTCAAAGTGGAAGTAAATCCAAATGCCCAAGCACGAAAAGCGAGGTTAACTATGCTGAAACACGCTGCATATGCAGTGAGTTTGCCAATTGCAATTGAAACTGCATTTATCTTTATTTTTGATAATAATTATAATATACTTAAGTATGGTAAAATACGTCTAAAATACAATATTTGTAGTCTTTACTAAATATATTAATAATAGTCTAGTATCAAGTCAAGGTTTACTGAAAGGTGTGAATATCTTTGTTGACCCAATAGCCGATGTGTTATTACAAATGGTAGAATTTATTTAAAATATGGTTAAACTTTTAATAGTCTATTTAGTGCTAATTATTAATCGGCTTAAAATATTATTTCATTTATGTTAATGTATCTTTTTATTTAAGACTAATAACATTAAGTTCCAAAATAATGACAGACTATGAAAAAACATTGTATAATAATAATAATTATCAATATTATTAATTATAATAATTTCTATAATATATGAAAATATAATGTTTGTCTATTATAACTTATAAATGAAGGTAATTCATTTTGTTGAAAATTAAGAATCTCATTCAACCCACCCGGCACAGAATTACCAGAAATTATGAAAACGTGATGCAATTACTAAAAGTGATAATAAGTCAAAAAATAATTCTGCAATTAAATCTGTGAAAGTCCAACGAAAATAAATTCCATGCTGAAAGTGCTATCTAGCTCAAAAGCATCTACCATTTTATGTATGGTTTTGAACACTCAAGAAGAAAGTTAAATTTCTTTTCTAATTATACGCAGTAAGGACACTCGTTGCATTATCTTCAAAGCACATTCATTTTTATTAAAGATGACATAAAATGCCATGTAAAATTTTAGATTAAAAGAAAGTAAAAGTAAAAAAATTCAAAATAAAAACAAAGCAAAAACAAAAATTAGAATTTTATTCAAACTTGAAAGAAATTAATACAGAAATTTAAAACATTAAAATAAATATAAAATAAAGAAATCTTTTTAAGGATTTAACCTATTCTATGTCTTTCATTGTAAAATAACTTTATACATCATAGGCTTAAAATATACTTCTTTAAAAACTCTACACACATAATGTACATCATTCACACCAATCACAAAAAATAGGATTAAAAATCATGTTTAAAATATTTATAAAAACGTTCACCATTGTAATAAATACTAAACTGGGATCACTTTTTAAATAATTACTAACTTTGAATGAGTCCAACATAAAACCACATGTCTATTTGAATATTACGTCTTCCCTGATTCCTCTTTAGAGCAATAGACAAACAAGTTTTGTTGCACCGTGTTTGTTTCCTCAGGTTTAGGTTCATGAGGACCTTTACAAAATACCTGACGTCCTGTCAACGTATTTTGACATGGTGGAGACGATGACGTTGAAGAACTGTAATCAGTCACACTAGGTGAGGTACTAAGCGAACTAGTTGATGAAGTCGATGACCTTGAGTCCCTATTTGAACTTAAGTTACTAGAAGGTCTGACTTTCAGCTCATCTTTAACTGGGTAACAAGGCTTATCGTGGTAAGAACTGCTGGAACTCGTTCCAGCAGAGGATGCATCCTCCATGTGGTTTCGATGATTGGTCACGCCATTTACTTCTCCAGAGGAATGTCGACTTTGATGAACAGAAGGAACTAATATACTGTTGCTAGGTGTGAAACTACTCTTTGGTGGGGGCTTGGGCATAGTCCTTAACACGTATAAATCTTCAGCTCTCACATAGTCAGCGCTACTCGTGCTTCCACTACTGCTACTACTGCTACGAGATATGAAGGATAAAGATTCCATATAGTCACTAATATCGGAAGAACTACAGCTGCTTGTGGCACTTCGATTATTTTCCATAATAGCATCTCGGTCTGTCAAAGGAGCATGAACGCGATTCCTCCTTAAGACACCTGTAGGAATAAATTTTAGAAATAAATATTTTAACTAATCCCGGTACAAATCCATTTAAATTTTTGAATTTTAAATGAGAGAAATGATTATAATTTTTTCTATTAAACATTAAAATGGCATATTCCTGTTAATACAGTAAATATTAGTAAAAATTAACATCATTCAGTTGAACTGCCATATAACTAACGACTATTAGGCAAACATTATTAGAACGTAATTCAACGATGAATGTATTATAGTATCTCCATGAAGCAAATATTCAAATTATTGGTTTTTATATGGGTTGTTTGTGACTTACAAATCAACTCACCATTAAACGAAGCATTGACTGCAATACTTCCCGTAATACAGGTATCTAACTGATTTCTTTCTCAAAGGGCGTGGACAATATAGTTATTTTAATTCATCAACATTAATTTTCCGGAACTTTATTTAGTTCAATCGATTGTTACTTATCGAAACTTATATAGATTTTTACTTTCCTTATATACATAATGTAGAACCCCCCCTAAATTTTCGAGTGAAATTAAAAAAAAAATCTTCAAAAAATCAAAACCGCTAATAAGGTTACGCAAATAGACATTTCTTATGTAATTTTTTATTAGAAAACGATTGACATAAATTTTAGAACGCTAACATGAACCGTTCTCGAGATATTGCACATTTTTCAAAAAAATTATCCAAAAGTCATATAAAATAAAAAAAATATATATTTCCTATTGAGAAACATGTTCACTTTTCATATGTAATACCATGCGATAAATTTTGTGATATCAGTCTCGTGGATCTAGCTCGTTCTATTCATGAGAAAAGATACTTCGAGTAATACTTCTGTATTTGAACGCCAATAGTCATTTATCTGCTATAAGACTAACTTATTTCTCCGTCCATAACGCTTGGTGAGATTTTGGCGATAAATTTGGCGGAATATCGCCAACTTGGCGATTTTTTTTTAAACGTTGCCAAATTAACGAAAATCTCGCCAAATGGATTAAAATGACGCTAAATCAATGAAAATGACGACTAATTGTCGAAAATTTAATATCTTGGAAAGAATATAAGTATCTACTACAAGAAAAACCTATTTTTTTTACTGTAAAAGTAGTAAATTCATTGCATTATATAAGGAAAGTCATGTGTTGTCCACATCAGATTTTTTTTGTATATATGACCATTCTAAAATTATAGTTGCATATTCGCATTTAAGTATAAGCAGATGAATTTTAAAGCATAGTTCTCATTTGACTGCACAATTAAATATTTCTACAAACAGTTTTTATAAGAACTATAGGAGGAAACTGTCCTAAAATAACCAAGTTGCATAAATGTAATACGTAGGCTCTTACGAATAATAGCAAGAAGAATAGTTTGTCCAGGATATTGTTACTGCACTATAGAATAAAAAATATATTATTTGTAGAAGACATGAAATATATTCCTCAACATTAGACACATGTTCGTCTGTAAGGTAATATAGTCAAACCTCCTATAACGCCATTAATTCGTACCGCGTTATATGGAAACCGCGTTATAAGAATCTCAGATTAGTGCAAATCAGATTAATTCGTACCGTGCTATATGGGAACAGCATACTTTGTTGTATGGAAACCCCGTTTTAAGAAACTCAGAATTAGTACTAAACAGAACAATTCGTACCGCGTTATATTAAAACTGCAATGCTGCATATTTCTGCATTTACAGGGAATTTCCCTAATAACTGAAATTGAAAAATGGTGATGTATGTGGATGAAAAAACAGGGGAATTCCCCATTAATTTCAATCGTAAAAGTGTAATAGAAAAATCCATGCTATAGGGGCACTGCTTAAGCTAATTGAATTGTATTATAGAGGAACCGGATTATAAAACTACCGCGTTATATGGAAACAGCGTTTTATGAGTATAGTTTTATGGGAGGGCTGTCGCAATTTTTGCTCAGTGTTATATGGAAACCACGCTATGAAAGTACCGCGTTATAGGAGTCCTGGCTTTGAAACAAAACTTTCTTATATAAGTATTAGAAAACTACATATAGCGATGTATTAAAATTAAATTTCGTGTTTAGAATAGTTAGATTTTACCTTTGAAGGTTATGTAATTATGATCAAAAAATGTAACTTCAAACTTTAGTACTACTTTTCGACAGAGCTTTCTGAAAGCAATTATTTTCTATCTTATATATTGATATATATTTAAGAAACATCAATACATTTAGTGATAACAAATCTCTGGAGAATCAAACGGATGCAATAAAAATTTTGCCACTGTAGGAAATGTTGCTACTATAATGATGCTATTGAAGACGAATCAGCATAAGTTGCTATTATTGGGTAGGTAATAAAGAAATCCTACTAAAGATTTTCGGCTATTGTAACGAAATATTAGTGCAGTATATCGTATAAAAATGGCCACTATGACAAATATTGCTTCTTTATATCGGTACTTGGGAGATCCGACTTGGGATATATATCACCAGCAGTCGTTATATTATCATGGGTGTTATATAAGTGGTCGTACTAAAGAGTTAAAACTATTCTATTCTCAAAATATTAGCACATTATATTGTGTAATTAAAAAATTACCTTGCATTTCCATTACAGTATCACATTCATCTAAGCATTCTTGTCTGAACATATCACAGTTAGATTTGACTCCATAAGCAGTTCTTTTCTTTGGACGCTCATGACTGTCCAAGCTGTATTTTCTCTGAACGATATCTTTATTATCTTCAGCTACTTCAATTGTCTGCGGTGTTGAATCCTTATTTAAATCGTTGAGCTCCATTATCGTTCCATGTGATCTTACAGGACTTGTGACAACAGTACTAGGTACACCGGCACGACAAGGAACACTTGATGATCTTTTCATTGCAGGGCCAGATGTGGAATCTTTAACAACGAAATCACTATTGTCAGAATTCAACTCATCATCTGAATTTCCATATTCCTCACTCAGTTTTAAACAATCTGCGGATCTATGAAGACCATTTTTACGAACGCTATTTAGAGTTGAATTTTCAGTAGGTATAATAGCGTTAGGGGCTATTTCATTAGTGCTCATAGATTTTTCTTTAGAACGTAAATTCAACTTTGAAAACAGAGAATGCTTTCGTTGAACAGTAGGTTTCGGGCTGCATACAGGTGATGCTGGTAAGGATTCCACCTCAGCACCTGAATCATTGGTTAAGTAACTATTATTTTTACCATCGACTGAACTCGAACGTTTCCTCATCAACACTTTCTTTTTAAGCTCACTTAAGGAATTTGATCTCATTGCTCGAAGTTGAAGTTCTTCATTGATCAGCTGATTTTTTCTCGTTAGAATTTCTACAGGATTTCCTTCTTGAGCACTAGTGCCATTATTTTCCGTGCTTGGATAAGAATATGGCATAAAAGGCCTAAGAGGAAGAGTGGGTTCTGTTCCATTTTCTGTTTCTTTATTACCCTGTTTATCTACAGATTTTTGAGCTAATTGCACCATTTCAAGCTGACCATTCTGAATGAGCTTTGAAGGAGACATGTTTTCAGTTTTTGTACATAAAGGTTGCATCATAAGGTAGTCTTCGTCACCATTTTCATGTGGGTTTTTTTCGTAGCACATCATTTCGTAAGCACTTCCGTTTGTTTGTTTCAATGGCGTCTTTTTGGGGCTCTTACGAACACATGTGCACTTTTCTCGAGCATCTTTCTCAGCATTGCTGTTTGAAGCACTTGAATTCGGATATGATCTAGGAGGAAGAGGGGGTTTCTCTGTAACAACCGGTTCCACCTTTGTATGATCTTCCAAACGGGATAGAACAAGGTTTGAATTTTCATACAGAGGTAGAGTTTCGGTAAATTCTATATTTGCGTAATTCACTGCAGACGGGTCATCTGTGACTTTCACAGCTTTTTCTTTGGAATCTCTAGCAAACTCTATATTTGCATAGTTACAGTCGTTACTATCTATGCTCATTTGACTAGATGGTAAAGGGTATGATACAGTGTTAGATCTCGGCCTAGATACTGGGCTCATAGTTTGAAATCGGCTTGCTTCTGTATCTACACTAGTACCACGAACAACATGTTTTACTTTGCCGTTAACTATCATAGCTTCAGCAGTTTTCGGGGGTTCACTGCAAACAGCAGATGCATTGTTATACCACGTTCTGGGGCAGCTTTTACCATCCGTGGTATGTGGTTTGTTACAGTGCCAACCCGTTTCTAAAGATTGTCTTTGAGGGCCCAGGCATGGTACCAAACTGCCTGCCCATAGCATTACCCTTTGACACGCGCACACTTGTAACGCATCAGCAGATGGAGGATTAACTGAACCGTGTTTGTGGTTGTAGGAATGTTTGGAAGCCATTTTGAAGAGTTCTATATTTTGAACGATTTTGCAGGCGCTCAAACAGGAACAAGAGGGACCATTAGCTACTGTTTTCATAGCAGAGGCTTTTTGGGTCATATCACAGTTAGACAGCAAGTCCTGTAAGAGTAAAATTATATTAACTACATTGTTAAAATATTGAAATTAGTGCATAGAATAATCTAATATATAAAAGAAAAAAAAGTTTATACACGCTTCTAACTTAAATATTTTTATTTTTTCGGGAAATGAGGCTGAATTCAGGGAATATTCTTTTGCAAGTTACATTACCTACAATGAAATGTGGAAAGCGAGAATTTACAAGTTGTCTATGTTTTTCACAATCGCTTATTACTCGAGAATGGGACAAAGGATTCTCAAAATTTTTGCTAGTTTATTAAGCTTAAATGGAGCAGGTGTATATTTTGAACTATTTCCAGTTTTGCGCCCCATTAATATATAAAAAGGACAATTCTTAAATATGTCCTTAAATATATGATTCCAAAATAAGTGATTGATTCCGATGAAATTTTTTTAGGTAATGTGATGGAATTTAGAAAATTCTTCCCCTTTTAAGTTTTATCCTGCTACACCTACCATCGGATTAAAAAGTAATTAATATACAAGAATTTATTTGTCCCTAATGACCTTTAACAATTCATGAATGGTTCAACGGATTTTCACAATTTTTTCACTAAATTTTTAAGATAAATTAAAAGCAAGTTTATGACAAATATTTTAAATTTTGCATAGTGTAAATTTATTTTAGTATTAACCTGGATAACGTCGAGTATTTCTATAAAATAAAGCAGAAACATGATGGCTGATTTTTAAAATGTATTCAAAATACAAAAGCAATTGTATATGAGACACATTAAAATGATTGAAAAAAGTAATTATACATTTACTACCAACTGATAAATGAAAGGTTTTAATTTAATAAATTAAAATAATTGTTTTAAATGCAGAATTTCTGCCTCACCGTAAATTTTTTAGGAACATCATAATCTTCCGTAGGGAGAGCAGGTACAGGTATTTTAGCATCTTTTACACCATTTGCTTGTGTTGAGCACTGTTGCATATCCTGCAAATGCAAAATTATATGTACCTGAATCCATACAATAAATTGTCTTAAACTACTATATTGCAAACTTAAAAATATTACTTCAAAAGAATCAAGAATATGTTTAAACGAAAAACATAAAAACGAAAACTCATAAAATCAGTCTTTCGGACTGATAATGAGTTTGATACAAATTGGCATAAACAATTTGAAATATGAATGTACCAGAAAGCAGAATGGAGGCTTTGATAAATTAGCTACTCTAGATGTTTCATTGGAAGCTAAATCATAGGAAAGAAAATTTACGACAGCCCCCCCCCCCTCCCCCACACACAATCTCATCTTACCAACTCGTTGAATCTCGGGCCTTTCCCTCATTTCCATAATCGGAGTTTCTTGACTGCTGGTGGAGTACTTAGAATCAATTTTAAAACGTGGCAAGTAGATACGAAGAAATTGAGCAGTGGGAATAAATAATGTTCAATAAGAATGAAGAAACTTGGGGGTGCGCAACAACGAATTGTTGGTAGTGTGAGTTTTCACTCGAATTTCTCATGCGTTTAGATCCCACAGCGTTAAGGTCTACTTGTATCATAATTATATTGTATCACAATTATATTACATCACAATTATTTTTCCGTTATTACTTTTTTCCGTTCCCGGCAATACATGATAATGTATAGGGAAAGTATTGGAATCGTGTCGAAAATCACAACTGGAGTTTTCGACGGATCTACACGTTTTGGGACCTCGAGGATACGATTATATTATTTTTAGCGTAAAGTCAGTGTGTGTGCGCGCGCATGTGTGTATGTATGTGTGCGCGATGTATGTATCCACTCTAACTCAAAAACTGGACAGAATTTCACAAAATTTTATAGGTGAGTTACTCATAGGTGACCTTGGTGCTGATTAGATTTTGATACGATTCGGGTTAAGAGAACCAGTTTTTTTTTAGAAATGGCCCGAAAAAATCGTATGTGTCCACTCTAGTTAAAAAAAACCTATTTGACCAAATTTCACAAAATTTGACAGATAAGTAACTTGGGGGATACCCTAGTACTGAATAAATTTTAGTACGATTCGGGGAAAAGGAATCTGCCTTTTTTGCGAAATGGCACGCAAAAATAGACAAATTCCCAAATAAAAGATTACGCATGCTCAAATGTATCCATTAAATGCTTGTTTAATACGTAATTTTTAACGACGAAAAGAATAAGACCAACCCCATTACACTAGGACTAGCCGTTCTCGAGATATTTTAGTTTTTCGTGTTTTCTCTACGCCACCTTTGAAAATAAGTCCTGTTACCGAATGAAAAAGAAAATTGTATAAAGTGAAATAAATTTAATTAAAATAAAGAGAACGTGTATATAAGTCTGCAGGGAAAGTCATGTGCTGCCCACATCAGATTTCTTTATATTAGCAGAATGAAAAAATGTTACCTTTCAAATTTAGCACACACGATATTTTAACACACGATATTCTCTTGACATATCGTATAAATATTCTGCAACCAAAAATTATCTGTTTTTACTTTGGAAATAGCTTAGCCTTTGAGTGTATTTGGATTATTTAAATTAATAAAAGCTATTGTGATACCATAAACATCTACAGTGTAGTTCAAATTATTATCTATTCATTCAGTATATGCTGGCTTACAACAATCGTTGTTTCGGGGCTTATTGTTTTCTTTAGAAATTAATGCAATGAAAATTTAAAAATTCTAATCATTTGAGTTCTAATCATGAGAATGACTAAAAATGTTGTCTAGTTATTTTTGCTAGAAATGTATAGAGAAAGTGTTGGAATCGTGTCATAAGTCGGAAATTGAATTTCGCTGGATCTACACGGATCGGGCATTCCAGAACATGAAACCACCATTTTCTGCCTGGCGTCTGTCTGTACAATGTTTTACATACTATATAGCTAGGACAGTAATTTTATGGCGGGAAAGAAAAGAAAGATTCGTTGGACGGTTGCAGGGTAAATTGCGAAATTTTGCGGTTAAGGTTTTACACTGATATTTAAAAAAAAACATCTAACAGTTACAAAGCAGTGAAGCAAGTAACTATACAAATCTATAAGCATTATAATAAAATATTTTTAAATTGATATTCGTATTTATAAACTGTTCAAATTCTGGCAATGTTATCAATGCCGTTACATGAGATCAAGATTTTCATGTAAATGCATAGCATTTCGATACATTATATTGTACATACACAGATTTTCTTTTTTTAATGCAGCCTCTGTTGCCCTGAAACACGTTTTTAAACTTAGAAAGTTTTCGTTTGACATCGACACTGCTTGTGGGTATTGAAGGAGAAAAAACAGATGACAGTTTTATGTAGCTAGGAAAGCATTTTTACTTTCCTTATATACATAATGTATAAGGAAAGTATTGTGACGGGGTCGAAAATTCGAATTCGAGTTTACGATGGGAGAGCACGTTTCAAGCATGCCTGATCACGAATCAAACACTTTTGAAGTGATGTCTGTGTGTGTGTGTGTGAAAGTATGTGTGTGTGTATGTGTGTGTGTGTGTGTGTGTGTGTCAGTGAGTCTGTGGAGACGATAACTGACGAACGAATGGACCGATTCGAACGAAATTTGGTACAAAAATCACAATTCGTAAACATTGGAAGCCTATTGTTTTTATACGCAATCGAATGTTCAGAACCCCCCCCCCCCCTAAATTTTCGAGTGAAATTTTGAAAAAATCTTCAAAAAATCAAAACCGCTAATAAAATTACGCAAATTGACATTTCTTATGTAATTTTTCATTAGAAAACGATTGACATAAATTTTAGCACGCTAACATGAACTGTTCTCGAGATATTGCACATTTTTCAAAAAAATTATCAAAAAGTCATATAAAAAAAAATATTTCCTATTGAGAAACATGTTCACGTTTCATATGTAATGCCATGCGATAAATTTGGTGACATCATTCTCGTGGATCTAGCTCGTTCCATTCATGAAAAAAGACACTTTGGGTAATACTTTTGTATTTGAACGCCCATACTCATTTATCTGCTGTAAGAATAACTTATTTCTCCGTCCATAACGCTTGGCGAGATTTTGGCGACGAATTTGGCGGAATGTCGCCAACTTGGCGACATTTTTAATTGTTGCCAAATTAACAAAAATCTCGCCAAATGGATAAAAATGACGCTAAATCAATGAAAATGACGACTAATTGAAGAAAATTCAATATCTTGGAAAGAATATAAGTATCTACTATAAGAATAACATTTTTTACTTTCCCTGCAATATATGGTAATGTATAGGGAAAGTATTGGAATCATGTCGAAAATCGCAACTCGAGTTTTCGACGGATCTACACGTTTCAAGACCTCTAGAATACGAAAAAACCATTTTTAGCGTGACGTCTGTGTGTATGTCTGTGTGTCTGTCTGTTTGTGTGTCTGTGTGTCTGTCTGTGCAGATTTTGTATCCACTCTAACTACAAAACTAATGGACCGAATTTTACAAAATTTGGTAGGTAAGTCACTTGTGAGCGAGTCCGGTGCTGATTAGTTTTGGGTACGATTTGGAATAAAAGAACCAGCCTTTTTTGCGAAATGGCCCGCAAAAGCTTGTATCCACTCTAACTGAAAAACTACTGGACCGAATTTCACAAAATTCGGTAGATGAGTCACTTGTGGGTTATCCTGGTGCTGATTAGATTTTGGTACGATTCAAAAAAAAAAATAATCTGCCTTTTTTTGCAAAATGGCTCGCAAAAATCGTCAAAATCTAAACAAAAAAACTAGGTATACTCAAATATATCCATTAAATGCTCGTTTAATACGTAATTTTTAACGACGAAAATAATGAGACCAACCCCATTACAACAGGACTAGCCTTTCTCGAGATATTTTAGTTTTTTCGTATTTTCTCTACGCCCACCTTTGAAAATAAGTCCAGTTACCAAGTGAGAACGAAAAGTGAATTAATTTTAATTCAAATTAAGAGAACGTAGATATAAGTCTGCAGGGAAAGTCATGTGCTGCCCACATCAGATTTTTTTAACTGTAAAAGTAGTAAATTCATTGCATTATACAATGAAAGTCATGTGTTGCCCACATCAGATTTTTTTTTCTTATTCCTTACTCGCATCAAATGATATCTTAGTTTCAGTGATCTAAATTATGCATCAAATGATATCTTAGTTTCAGTGATCTAAATTATGCAGCAAATGATATCTTAGTTTCAGTGATCTAAATTATGCATCAAATGATATCTTAGTTTCAGTGATCTAAATTATGCATCAAATGATATCTTAGTTTCAGTGATCCAAATTATGCATCAAATGATATCTTAGTTTCAGTGATCTAAATTATGCATCAAATGATATCTTAGTTTCAGTGATCTAAATTATGCATCAAATGATATCTTAGTTTCAGTGATCTAAATTATGCATCAAATGATATCTTAGTTTCAGTGATCTAAATTATGCATCAAATGATATCTTAGTTTCAGTGATCTAAATTATGCATCAAATGATATCTTAGTTTCAGTGATCTAAATTATGCATCAAATGATATCTTAGTTTCAGGGATCTAAATTATGCATCAAATGATATCTTAGTTTCAGTGATCTAAATTATGCATCAAATGATATCTTAGTTTCAGTGATCTAAATTATGCATCAAATGATATCTTAGTTTCAGTGATCTAAATTATGCATCAAATGATATCTTAGTTTCAGTGATCTAAATTATGCATCAAATGATATCTTAGTTTCAGTGATCTAAATTATGCATCAAATGATATCTTAGTTTCAGTGATCTAAATTATGCATCAAATGATATCTTAGTTTCAGTGATCTAAATTATGCATCAAATGATATCTTAGTTTCAGTGATCTAAATTATGCATCAAATGATATCTTAGTTTCAGTGATCTAAATTATGCATCAAATGATATCTTAGTTTCAGTGATCTAAATTATGCATCAAATGATATCTTAGTTTCAGTGATCTAAATTATGCATCAAATGATATCTTAGTTTCAGTGATCTAAATTATGCAACTGCTGTCATATGTTTCGTTTCTTTATTTTATTTTTTTGTGGCCGAGGTACAGAATATGAAACAAAATAGTTTATATATCTTTATACTTACTTTTAAGTGCACCATAGCAGATTTCGGTATTGCGTAGTTTGCATAGGGATCACTTTTTCCACAGGTACACATCATGTCACAGTCAAGCATGGAATTATTAGGCCTAAGAGTGCTAGCTCCAGCATTGTACTTTGTTTTCTTAGGCGAGGAATTCGGGGAAGCATTTGCACTCGCACTTTTTCTGCCATTGATCATTCTAATGTCAACTTCACTCTTAACAGACATCGAAAGCTTGTTCCAGCAGGCACATTCTTGAGGTCCAACCAACTTCTCCTGGGAAGTGGAAAGTGTAGAGTTTACCCAGTCTTTGATGGGCTCGTGGCAGGGGCAAAGGACGCAGTTTTCCGGTGGGTTATAGCTGGGTTTCTCGTTGGTCGAGTTTGTGCGCCGCTGTTCAGCAACTTTGGAGTTTGAGACTCCGTTTAGAGCGTGTTGAACACTTTTTGGTCTGAAAAAGAGATAAATGAATATTTAAGATACGTGGTTGGAAATTTGAAACTTATGAGAACTTATATTTCTTTACCTGGTTTGGTGATTTAGACTACATTAGCAATAGTATATATAAAAAAAAGTATACGTTGTATATCGGATTTCTGCAGTTTTCGTATATCACTCTGTATGAATTATATTTATGATATAAATTCAGATTGTTATCCTATTGGTATTATTCTTAGCACCATAATTATTGAAAAGATAATCATATGTATATACAGGGTGTCCAGAAAGTTCCTGAACGGCGCAATATCTCGAGAAATACACTTCGGATCAAAAAATAAAAAAACACGTATTCAATATTTTTAGAAAGACTATCCAATGATACCAAACTTTGAAATCATAAACTTTGAAATCTTCAATGGGAACCCCCCATTTTTTTATTGCAGATTTGGATTCTCCAGAAAAAATTACATACATTTGACCTACGATTTTTGATCCCACAAATGGCGCTATAATCGAGAAAAATGGAAGTGGGGCACAAACGTTTAAAAATGGGGAAGTAGCACAGTAGGGGCGATACTTTCCGTGTGTGACTGTATACAGGGGAAGTAGCCTGTAGGGGTTATTTTAATTTTTTTTTCAGGGAAAGTGGGAGCAAGCACCCCGAAGGGAACAGAAAACTACTACGTCCACATCGCTGTTCCTGGGCAGTGCTAAAAGTAGTTTTGAACCGTTTTCTAAACTGAAGTCAACAGTTGTCGCGGTTCAAAACTACTTTTAGCACTACCCAGGAACAACGATTTGGACGTAATAGTTTTCTGTTCCCTTCGAGGTGCTTGCCCCCACTTTCCCCGAATAAAAATTAAAACAACCCCTACAGGCTACTTCCCCTGTATACAGTCATGCATACACGGAAAGTATCGCCCCTACTGTGCTACTTCCCCATTTTTAAACGTTTGTGCCCCACTTCCATTTTTCTCGATTATAGCGCCATTTGTGGGAGCAAAAATCGTAGGTCAAATGTATGTAATTTCTTCTGGAGAATCCAAATCTGCAATAAAAAATGGTGGTTCCCATTGAAGATTTCAAAGTTGTCCCCCCTCTCCCTTGGAAGGGGTCAATTTTGGTATCATTGGATAGCTTTTCTAAAAATATTGAATATATACGTGTTTTTTTATTTTTTGATCCGAAGTGTATTTCTCGCGATATTGCGTCGTTCCGGAACTTTCTGGACACCCTGTATAACGGATATTACGCGGTATCTCAAACATTACAAGTTGAATAAAGGAAAACGAATGTCTTATTCCACTAATTCAATTGCAGCATTCTAGAGAGCACGAGCTGTGAAACGGACATATACCTTTGGATGCAAGAGTTAGAATTAGATAAGAAGCGATACCTTATTGTGAAAATTGCAAAATGATTAATTCAAAAGTGGAAATCAAATATATAAGTAAATAAATAATTAAAACTAGGCGTAGAGCGTATTCGGTTATAGACGATTGCGTAGATAAAACGAGCGAAAAGCCTTTCTTCCATTCAAAACTATAGAACTAATAAATACGATCCTACTTAAATGTAATACATTTACCAAATGCAATTATGGACTATGATCATTTTTCAAGGTGGAATGAAAGTACTTTTAAAGAGTATAATTCTACCATATTTCTACGATATGCTTTGGAATGTTCTATCAATGTCTATTAAGGGGACGGTGGACGTTGAAATTTTTTAAATTTATATATTGACTTAGAAACATGAAAATTTGTATAAATATTCTTCTTAACATTACTATATAAAATACCATTCATTTTTTTTCAATTTTGTTATAATTTTGTATTTTTCTTTTAAATTAAATTTTTTTAACGAAATTTGAAAATGCTCCTTGCGTGCCATTTGTTCACATTTTTGATTAATTTTTCATTATGATCACTCAAAAACACATTATGAACAAATTTGGGTATTTAGTTTTAAATCCCTTAGAAAGTTAATTTTTTAAAAATATTTTTCTGCATTAAAACTTCATTTTCATCATTTAATTGGGTTATTATTTACTTTTAATTACCTTAATAAAGTTCAATTATAAAATACATACTCAGTTTTATTAAAAGGTATGAAAGGTGTCTTCGTACCAAATTTCATGCATCTCAAACAAAAATTAAGATGCATGGAACATTTTAAAAATGCCAAACCTTTGAAAATTCCGTTTCGAAAAAAATGCATTTAACCTTTTGCTTACGGGTGGGACAGCGTTCATTCCAAAAGAAGAACCTCCGAAAAAGACAGGTATTTGACATACCCTATCCCAAACAGTTCGACCCCCCTTTGAAGACATTGGCGTCCATGGAAATCGCTGGCAGAAGTATTGCACCTGCTGCAGGTGCATTGCTTCTGCCGGCGATTTCCATGGACGCCAATGTCTGCAAAGGGGGGTCGAACTGTTTGGGATAGGGTATGTCAAATACCTGTCTTTTTGGGAGGTTCTTCGTTTGGGATGGACGCTGTCCCACCCGTAAGCAAAAGGTTAAATGTGTAAAACAATGTTATATATGAAAAAAAAAAATGTTAGTCAATTTTTGCTCATTTCAACGTCCACCGTCCCCTTAATTATAATATTCTCTCTAATTCTGTACCATTCAGGATCGTTAATAGAATATGCAGAGGCACTTTTACATCTGAAGGAACTTCTCAACATGTGTGCATGAAAATACGTTGTTAATCAACAGCTTTAAATAAACTTTTGATTTGGAAGTAAAACGAGCTTCTGTCAATTAACGCAGGTATACATCAGCAAATATGGAAACTGTTGTAATGATCTGCTTCGGAAATCGGATTTTACAGTTGTATTTTTCTTTAATGATGCTAATTAGCAATGTATTTTCATTTAAAGGCAATTTTACATCATATTTGGGTGTTTTTATTACACTTCACACGCTCTTTGACCACGAATTAAAAAGCTTAAGAGTTTTTACGCATCTTGGTATCAGTGGTGGCTCGTGATGTGACACAGGATAAACGCTGCTTTACTCAAAGTTATCGGCTGAATGGATTATTATTATTTGGCGAATTTTTAGACTCGTTTGGCTATTTTTAGATAATATTTGACAACACTTGTGCCAATAGTGTGATGTGTTTCGGTGATGTTCGTTGTTGAGGAGGAATCACACCGCTGAATCTACTTCACCCATTCGTGAAGTTAAGAGTCACCACTGTTTGGTATGTACTTGTTTAAGCTCCATAAGCTTTATCAAGCCCTTGTCTAATATATTTTAAGCTATTTTCGGTTATTGGTATGTTTCTGGATTTAGGTTTGGAAGTTACACCTTTGGTAGTATTGCATGACTATTTTACAACCTCTTCTATTAATTTTATTCTATACTAGCTAGATCCACGAGAATGATGTCACCAAACTTATTGAATGATATTGCTTATGTAAATTAAACATATTTCACAATAGGTAATATTTTTTTTTTATTTTATATAATTTTTTGATAATTTTTTTTAAATGCGCAATATTTCGAAAACGGTTCATGCTAGCATTCTAAAATGTATGTTAATCGTTTTCTAATGAAATACTACATAAGATATGACTATTTGCGTAACTTTATTAAAAAAACTGTATTAGACGTTTTAATTGTTTGATGATTTTTTCAAAATTTCACTCAAAAATTTAGGGGTGTTCTGAACATTCGATATTAAAACAATAGGCTTCCAGTATTCATGGATTGTAATTTTTGCAACAAATTTCGTTCGAATCGGTCCATTTGTTCGACAGTTATCGTCTTCATAGACTCACTGATACTCAAACACACATACATATATATATACACACGTATATATACACACACACATACTTATACACACACTAACATACTTTCACACACACACATATATATATATACACACACCCATACTTATACACACACACATACTTTCACACACACACATACTTTCACACACACACATACTTTCACACACACACACCATCTCAAAAACATCTGATTCGTGTTCAGGGATGCTTGAAACGTGCTCTCCCGTCGAAAACTCGAATTCGAATTTTTGACCCCGTCCCAATACTTTCCTTATATGTATATAAGGAAAGTAATAAATGAAAGTTGCATATTGAATGGAGGAAAATACAAAAACTTATTTTTGATTATTTTACTTCCAAAAACAGCAACAAATCTGAAATTAATTTACCTAGTTTTTGCACCAAATTGAATAATTAATTGTACATTAGACTAAAATGTAGTCTTATTGTAGTATAAAGTACAGTAATTACTTTTTATTACTCCAAATCACTTAACTATTCGTGATTGACTATATTGTAAAGGTTATCTTTGTCATGATTATCTTTTAACACGATAATGTCATTGTTCAACAAGATTGCGTGATACTGTATATAGAAAAAATAGTTACACATCCGTAGATTGAAATAACAAATATTAAAACTTTAAAATAAAGTTTATTCACAGCTGTATAGGACTTTTAAATATAAATGATTTTCGACGTGATACTTTCAAAAGTATGCACTTCCTTCATCAGAAGCATATGACGATTTATAGCACAATGGAGATACATACATATAGTCCAACTCACAGATGAAACTTATATCAATCATAATATCAATTGCCATACGGGAAACATCAATTGCCATATGGCAAAAGGGAATTTAAGGAGGGGAGAACCTAAGCTTAGATACACAATAAATAGAGATCTGAAGCCGAGCAGGTATTCAAATATATTTTAAGACTTTTGAAGTATTTAAGTATACGTAAATAATGGTTTGATTTTCATGGAATCTAGGATATCCAAGATACCAAGTGAAACTAAATTTTTGTGTAGGGCGGCAATACTCACGTCGTATTATAACATTTTATTTATAGCTTACCAAGCTTCTGTTAGAAGGGAACAGAATCTTGGTAAAATACAGAACTTGTTTTCTATAGGAGTGTATAATAATTTTTAATTCAGTATATAATTAAATATCACTGCATTTCTACAAAAAATGCACTATCTGTTATAAATAAACTTCATCATTATAGTATATAAGGTGATTCAAAAAAGATAGACCAAACTTTACGAGGTGATATTATATATCAAAACAAGCATTTTTCGTCATAGTTTATCGGATCGGAAATGAAACGTAAAGGCACCAGTGGGGGCTTAATAGTGAAACAGATGGAGTGAGGCGAAAACACAGGAATGACTTAGAAGTTATAAAAGGACATTTAAGTGCAGTAATGACTCAAAATGGAGGCTTCTAATCTGAATGCACGTCTCCCAGCGGCGATAATTGGCGAACTCTTTCGTAATAATTGGCGAACTCTTTCGTACAGACCAGGCATGTCGCGCACTTAGGCAGCAGCGGCCGATATTCTGGTGACGAGTTCCTCTTCAGATTCAAGGCGAGTATCATAGACGGGACTCTTGAGATATCCCCATAAAAAAAGGTCAAGACACGACAGATCGGACGATCGGGGGAGGGGGACAAGCTATGGGACCACCTTACCCAATCCATCGGAGCAGAAAAGTGACGTCCAAATAGTTCGTTACCTCTCGTCTAAAAATGGAGGCGAGAAGTAAGAAATTGTATAAGGGTTCTTCTTCTTCCACAGATGAAATCTGTATACGTTGTTTTCTTCTTCATCCAGAAAATAACAACCAGAATGACGCGTTTAAGTTTGCGGTGAAGATGATTCCCAACGAGTGGGCGCCCTGTAATGCCTTTAAGTTTCATTTTAATAAACTATGACGACACCATGACGAAAAATACTTGGTGTGGTGTATATTACCACTTCGTAAAGTTTGGCCCATCTTTTTTTAATTACCCTATATATATACCTATCATGCACATGACAGAACATCAGTGTACGATGGTCTGGTACAACAATGCTTTACGAAAGTCAACAAACTTTGGTAGCATATGACACTTGACTGTAACAAATATGACTGTAAAAATGCCTACACAAATCAATTCAGCAAGAATACAAGATATTACTATCTATCATGTGTATATATCAAATTATATACTATGTATACAACGTATTAAACTACATAAAAAAATCCTGTATTCATATACATACTGATTATAGCTGCTGTTTGCGAGAATATAAATTATTTGTATTTCCTTATTCTATATGTTTGTAGAATAAAAAAATATCATACATTCTAGACTTAGTCAAAATATTGAAGTTCCGTATCTTAATGCATAAATTTAGTATGCATGATAAAAGCAGAATATTACATGCATATTATAAGAGTTTATATTTATGAATAAAACATTGCAGTTCATCGTCCTTTTATTAAATTTTATCAAAACTGGCTTTTGAAATGCAATGTGAGTTTTCTCAAAAACATTTTCTTCTTTTTTATTGCTTTCATTTTTGAACTTTCAATTTAAGAAGAGGATAAAGGCATATGTGTATATGTTGAAACAATTCAATATTTATGCCGTATTTTCTCAAATAGGCTTTAGAGTCAAATTATTATTTTTAACGTGCGAATTCTTAGTAATTATTAGAAGTAATAAATAGTAATTAATAGTAATTATTCGAAATTAATTAATATTAGTAATTAATAGTAATTATTAGAAAACATTTTTAATGCCTTTAAACATCATTATAATATTTGTAATTATCAAAGTAAATTCCGTCTTCATTGAAAAATAGTGCAATGTAAAGCGCATAAGCACAATATTAATATCTGCATTAAATAGAGTTTAACTTAGTAGCTTACTAGTTTCAAACCGTAACACAAGATCAGTGTATGAGTGTAGGTATGACAGCATCCCACTTGTAAATTACCGATAAACTTGATGGTGTATAGAGAAAAGTGCATAAGGGACAGTACATAAGGAACAGTATATAAGGTACAGTGCATAAAGATGGTGTATAAGGGTACACTCCAATGAGTTTTTAGATAAAAGGAAGTTACATGAGGTGGTGCGTTAGAAATAGTACGCGGTTTGAGGTGCGCAAGGTAAGCTTGACAGAAATTTCGAAATTTAAGTATTTCTGTAATAAATCAATTATTTGTATAAATAGCGTATTTGTAAAAGAAAGTAAAAATGGCTTATTTTAGTTAATTTTCCTTTTTTAATGTAACTGCCGCAGGTCTTAGTAAAACACAATTGAATCGCCATAGACTGTCACGAAAGGACCAAGAAAGCGACGTGCTTTGGCGTAGACGAAGTTCTGCACTCAAGGTTATTTAATACTAGCAGCATACCCGTTCTTCGTACGGAGTATATAATATAATAAAACTTATAATTCGCAATCATGTGCAAATTCTGATAAAATATTAAATTTATTGCTCATAAAGAGAAGTTTAAGAATATCTGTTCTCACTATGCAAAATTATCTTCACGGGCAAATCTGAAGAATAAAATATCCTGGCCCCTTTTGTAAACAAATTCACACACAAAAAAAGAATTGAATCTATATATGCAACCACGTACTACTTATATTGTCGCAAATTAGAAAATATACCAGTGTGTTAGTAGAAGCTTAAACATATTGTAATATGAGTCTTAAAAATATTTACCAAAATAAAAAAGATGACGTAATAAATTGAAAGTATCAAAAATCCCCGTAATCTTAATACCAGAAGGTCGTAATTGATTCCAATATATGCCAATATATATAAAAATTTTGCCAATATACCTGTACTACTTATATTGTCGTAGATTAGAAGATATACCCGTGCATTTGTAGAAGATTACTTGTACAACGTACTATATATGAGTTTCAACAATTTTCGTCATAATGAAACAATGGCATAATAATTTGAAAATATCAATAATTCCTGAATCAACTGTCCCCGAAATATCAATAATAATGATGTTTAAACCTGAAGACCGTAATTGATATTATCCAGTCAAAAATGCAATGTCAATGACATTTATTTTATATACATATTTTTATTAGATTTAATAAAAATCGTATGACACATAACACATTGGATCCGTTGCTAAGCGACATGATATCATCTGCTTCAAATAAATTGATGGAAATCATGTCGTCTGAATAATGTGATCTCCATGGAAGGTTTGGCGACATTTTCGTCTCCATGATATTTTTATGGATTTACAAATATTTTTATCAATTTAGTGATATTAAAAAAATTAGTTAAATGCGTTACTAAGTAGGATGGATGGACTGCCCGACAAATACTACAGAAACATCATTTCAGTACTCTATTCTAAAAAAACAAATTTAATTTCATTAATTTGGGTCATTTTTATTAATTTGGAGATATTTCCTCTAATTTGGTAAAGTTTAAGAAAAGTTACCAAGTTATTTAGAGATATTCCGCTAAATTCGTAGCTCTAAATTTGCAGATCTGAAGAATAAAATATCCATATCCCGTCTGTATATATACTAAATGAAAACACTAAAATTGTATTAGAAGATACATACATCCGTTCTACTCTTTTTCTGCTTCAACAATCGGCTAAATGAATTTATTGGGTAAACACAATATATGAGTTTATTAGCTAAACACAATATATGAGCTTTGAAACCTCTTTGCTAAAATAAATAAAAGTGTGATGTACGCAGTTCGCAATATATATAATTAAAAGAACAATCAAACCGTTAATTTATTATGAGTTTATTAGCTAAACACAATATATGAGCTTGAAACCTCTTTGCTAAAATAAATAAAAGTAATGTACGCAGTCCGCAATATATATAATTAAAAGAACAATTAAACCGTTCATTTATAAAATATATTTTTACATCCATTTATTTATTATACAAATAGAAAAAATAATAATAATCATTAACAAACACATTTAATTCCATTCCTTTGCCGAGCAACATGATGTAAGATAGAATCTTCCTCATAAAAGGCGAAATTAAATAACCATTTTAATTTCTTTATACTTCTAATCGTTGAGTAAAAGCTTGTGAAATACATGGAGGTTAATACATGTAAAAACATGGAGGTAGATTTTTCCATTTAAATTCATGTTTCAAACAATTCATGCTTTCAGATAGTGACTATTTAATGCAAAAATCCTGCATCAAACTCAAAAATAAAGTTTTAATTCCTTTTGACGCTTTAAACAAACGATTTTTATCCTTTCCGTTTGGATAAACCACGGAGTTGGAGAGTAGAACTCCTATTAAAAAGTTCAGTTTTTCATTAATATCTCGACAACCCCTGGTCTTAGAAACTTGAAACTTGGGCAAAATTTATGGAGGGCTATTTCAAGGCAACCCACAAAATTTCATTAAATTCAGTTCAGCCGTTCTCTCGTGATGATGAGACAAACGAAAGTTTCGTTTTTTACTAATATCTCGAGAACCACTGGTCGTAGAAATTCCAACCATAGACTAAATTTTAAGTGGGGCTATTTCTAGGCTACCCACAAAATTTCATCTAATTCGGTTCAGCCGTTCTCCCGTGATGATGGGACAAACAGACAGACAGACAGACAGACAGACAGATTTTCAATTTTATTTATATAGACTAGCAGCATACCCGTTCTTCGTACGGAGTATATAATATAAAGAAACTTGAAATTCATAATCATGCCCAAATTCTTATAGTATACTAAATGACATGTTTAATCAAAATATTCTGTTAAAATATTTAATATAATGCTCCTAAAAAGAAGTTTAAGAATCTCTGTTCTCGCTATATAAAATTATCTTCATGGACATATCTGAAGAATAAAACATCTTCGACCCCTTATGTAAGCAAATATAAAAAAAATATGGAATTGAATCAATATATGCAAAATAAAAGCGTTAAAATTGTATGGGACCCGTACTAATTATATACGCGAATATTAGAAAATATAACCTGTATTAGTAGATTACATGTATAAATTGAAAATACCAATAAACCCGTAATCTTTAAATCTGAAGACAGTCATTTATTCCAATATATGTCAAAATTAAAGTGCTAAAATTATATGGGAAGATATACACGTACTACTTATAATGTCCGATTATTAGTAGAAGATTACCCGTTTTGCAATATGAGTCTCAAATGTTTTTTGGTAAAATACAACAGACGACGTAATAAATTGAATATATAATTAATCCCCATAATCTGCATACCAGAAGACTGTACTTGATTCCAATATATATGTCAATATATGTCAAAATATATGCCAATATACCTGTACTACTTATATTCTCGTAGGTTAGAAGATATACCCGTGCATTCCTAGAAGATTACTCGTACAACGTACAATATGCGTGTGTCAGCAATATTTGCCGCAATAAAACAATGGCGTAATAACTTAAAAATATCAATAATCCCTGAATCAATAATTCCGGAAAATATCAATAATAATAATGTTTAAACCTGAAGAGTATAATTGATATTATCCAGTCCAAAATGAAATGGCAATGAAATTTATTTTATATACATATCTTCATTATTCAAATCGGAAAGGATTTAATAAAAATCGTCTGCCGCATAAACACATTGGATTTAAATCCGTTGCTAAGCGACATGATATCATTTGCTTCAAATAAATTGGTAGAAAAAATATCGTCTAAATAGTTATATTTCTATGGAACATTTGGCGACAGTTTCGTCAAATTAGCGACATTTTAAAAAATCGCCAAATTTATCGCCCAGTGGGACTGTAGAATTAACAGTTCCACTTTGCGACAAATTGACGAAATTACATCACAATACTATCCCCTAACAAAAAACAACTAATATCATTTATGTAGCGCAATTTTATCAATTTCAAGATATTTTTATAGATTTGAAAACATTTTTATCAATTTGGTGACATTTTAAAAATTCGCTAAATGTATTACTAAGTAGGATGGTTGGTCTGACAGAGAAATGCTAACCAAACATCATTTCAGTACTCTCTTCTAACAAAACAAAAAAAAATTTCATTGATATGTAGAAGACCCAAGCCACACGACCAACCCGAAGGTTTATGGCAGCTGTTTGTGTGTCGTTTATATCAATTTGGCGACATTTCCGTCAATTTGGCAAAGTTTAAGAAAAGTTGTCAAATTAGCGATATCCCTCCAAATTCGTATCTTTGAATTTGCAGATCTGAATGAAACATTCTTATCCCGTTTCAATATACTAAATGAAAACACTACAATTGTATTAGAAGATATACCCGCTCTACTCTTTTTCTGTTTCAACAATCGGCTATATGAATTTATTGGCTAAACACAATATATGAGTTTAGTAGCTAAATACGATATAAGCTTGAAAACTCTTTGCCAAAATAAATGAAATTGATGTACGCAGTCAGCAATTAATATAATTAAAAGAAAAATCAAACCGTCCATTCATAAGATATACTTTTATATCCATTTATCCATTTATTTATTATTTAAATCGAAAAAAAAAATAATAAAAACATTAACAAACACATTTAATTTAATTGCGATGCCGAGCAACATGATATATCCTCCTAAAATGTTAAAATTTATTAACCACTAACAGCACACCCGTTATTCGTACGGAGTGTATAATTTAAAGAAACTTAAAGTTCGCAATCATGTGCAAATTCTGTTAAAATATTAAATTTATTGCTCCTAAAGAGAAGTTTAAGAATACATGTTCTCACTATGCAAAATTATCTTCACGATCAGATCTGAAGAATAAAACATCCTGCCCCCTTTTGTAAGCAAATATACAGAAGAAAAAATAGGAATTGAATGAATATATGCATCCCCGTACTAATTATATTGTCGCAGATCAGAAAACATGCCAATGTGTTAGTAGAAGATTACCCGTATTACAATATGCGTCTCAAAAATATTTGCCAAAATAAAAGAGATGACGTAATAAATTGAAAACATCAATAATATCCGTACTCTTTATACCAGAAGGTCGTAATTGATTCCAATATATATCAAAACATATGTCAATATACCTGTACTACTTATATTCTCCTAGATTAAAAGATATACACGTGTATTTGTAGAAGATTCGTACAACATACAATATATGAGTTTAAACAATTTTTGTCATAATAAAATAATTGCATAATAACTTGAAAATATCAATAATCCTTGAATCAATAATCCCCGAAAATATAAATAATAATAATTTTTAAACCTGAAGACCGTAATTGATATTATCCAGTCAAAAATGCTATAAGAAAAATCAAATCGTTCTTTTCTAAAATATATTTTTATATCCATTTATTTATTATTCAAATCGAAAAAATAATTATTAAAATTAACAGACAGATTTAATTTAATTGCGTTTCTGAGTAACATGATATAAGATAGAATCTTATAACATGTTAAATATGTCATGTCTTATAACATAAACTGCGAAATTAAATAACGATTTTGATTTCTCTATACTTCTCATTGTTCCGTAAAAGCTTGTTTTAAATAAACCATGAACCATGGAGATAGATTTCGCCTTTAAATCATGTTTCAAACAATTCATGTCTTCAGAAAGTGACTAATTAGCGCAAAAAATCTCCCATCAAACTCAGAGATTAAATTTTAATTCACTTTCAAACGATTTTCAAGCTTTTCGTTTGGATAAACCACGGAGTTAGGGAGTAGAACTCCTAGGAAAAAGTTCCGTTTTTCATTAATATCTCGACAACCCCAGGTCTTAGAAACTCGAAACTTGGACAAAATTTATGGGGGGATATTTCAAGGCTATTCACCAAATTTCATTAAATTCGGTTCAGCCGTTTTTCCGTGACGATGAGACAAACGAAAATTTCGTTTTTTACTAATATCTCGAGAACCACTGGTCGTAGAAACTCAAAACACGGATATAATTTTAAGTGGAGCTATTTCTGGGCTATCCACAAAATTTCATCAAATTCGGTTCAGCCGTTCTCCCGTGATGGTGTGACAAACAGACAGACAGACAGACAGACAGACAGACAGACAGACAGACAGATTTTCATTTTTATTTATATAGATAATATACTTTACTGCCTAATAATACACTGTAATTGATTAAAAAACTATATACCTGTCATATAATGTCTCTAGGTAGTTGGTAGCATTGCATGGCTATTTCACACTTCTTCTGTTAATTTTATTACGGGTAATATACTCTACTTAATAATAATACATTATAATTAATTAAAAAATATATACCTGTCATATAATGTCTCTAGGTAGTTGGTAGCATTGCACGGCTATTTTACAACTTCTTCTGTTAATTTTATTACGAGTAATATACTCTACTTACTAATAATACATTATAATTAATTAACAAAATATATACCTGTCATATAATGTCTCTAGGTAATTTCTAGGCACTGAGTACTCTGATCCGCTGCTACTAGCTACACTCGCGCTGCTACTGTGGCTAGCATGGGAGCAGAGTGAAGCCCTGTCGGAAAGCGGGTTCATCATCTGATATGAGGCGTCCTTCTTTGACTGGCATTCACTGGTAGAGCCCACCAAGGAGTCCATGGTCCACTGCGGACTAAATCCACTGCTGGCTTCGTTGGTTCCGTTCTCTGGAGATGGGATCTGCTTGTTCCGACAGCTTTGCAGGCTATTGCGGCTGTAGAATTGCCGCCCGCATTTTGTACACTGATTGAATGGCCTAGAAAATAAATATATAAAACAGTGCTAAACACAGTCGTAATCGAGGTTTATTATTAAAGGATTTCAAGAAATGAAAAAGTTACTAGTGTTAAATATTTTATTACAAAACAGAAACTTAAAAGCAGATACTCCGCTGAAACAGAATACATTATAACAATACTTATGTATTTATATTAGCTATAATATTTACGTATTTATATTTATCAAAATTATAAATTTTCGAGTTTCTAAAGTTGTCGGTGATTTTACTATTCATTTTCAGCTAATAATCCCAATAAAACCAATAGTTTGACATTTTTTTATATCGGTCATTTCCTAAAGCTAAAATTCTACAAATACATTTTCATATTTTGATAAAAATGTATTTTTAATATTCTAAATTAATATATAATAGACACTAGACATTATGTTACTAGATCTAGTATTTACTAGATACTTTATCTAGTAGACACGAGGTGTAGTAGACACTATGTTACTAGATCGTCATATGTTAATAAAGCCCCCCAGAGTAATGTATCAAGAAAACTGATATTACAGTAAAAATGGACTGGTTTCCAGAGTACGTAGTTTAGTATAAAACTTATAGCTGTGGATATAAGCTTCTTAATATATAGTTACTTTAAGCTTACTGTAACTTAAACAATCAGCAGAGAAGACATTTTTTTTTTTATTATAGTTAAAAGTTGAACATTTTTTTTATCAATATTTTGCAGTATTGTGAAAAAAAATTAGGAAAATTATACGCAAAGTTTGGCAATTCCTCTATTGATAGTACGACCTCTATTGTTAACAAACATGTTTCCAATAAAGTGCATTCCCCCATAAAAATAGTTCATTATCCAAAAGGTGTTCCCGATCCCAGTATATTACTCACGTAGTCAGTTTGAATTTTCCGAAGCCATATTAAATACATTTAATTTATATATATAGATTTCAATACTTTATTACTCTTACCAAGTGCCTTGACTGTCACACAGGCAAGAGAGCGATTGGCCATGTCCATTGGATTTTGATATGGTCGAGGAAGGTCCTTGAAAGTCACTTAACGTCACAGACACAGTGTCCATACTCTCCACATCACTGGCTGTTGTCGTTGAACTCTGACCCCACCTATAAGTGAAAGAAAGTTATAGTGTATAGATAGGTTTTTATTTGTTAAGCAATCAATGAATACAAGATGGAGATGTAACTTTGAGTTGCATTGGAAAGCGTGTTAAACAGGAAATTTTGTACACGGGGGATAAATATAAATAAATTGGTATACTAAATCAAGATTCGTTAATAGACAACTAGGTAGTAGGCCTTCTCGTAGTGCACCTTGATGTTAAATTTGTTATGGAACAGCCTTTTCCTGGCTGATTGGTATGAAGACTTGCATGGAATTGGATTTGCAGATTCTCCCGTCCATCCTACTTGAAGCGTGGAAAATATATTTGGTAACTAATTTTACTGGTATCTACCTGTCATATCAAGGGTGTAACCATTTGACTCTGAGGATTTCAACACCTTTCGAGTTCCGTGGTATTGGATTGCCAGGGGCCTATTAGCCGGAATGTTTTAGGTTGGCGGAGGACAAAAAAAGCAATTAGTATGCGAAAATCTGTTTGGTAGCAAAAACAATCACTTAGCATAATTTAAATAAATCGGATACATATAAACCCATAACTATGAAGAAAACAAACATATTATTAAAGCATATGGGTATTAAGAATTCCAATATAACTGTAAATAATTCAGTTTATATTAAACATGGATTTCAACAAATATGCATGGTTTAAACTTTCTGGAATATAAATAGAGTGTATCGCATTATATGAGTCTATGGAATATATCAGAAGTCGATTCGTGTTCTAGATCATTCAAAACATTTATTTGTTAAAATACTTTTTAATAACAGAAGTATTTACAGTAAAATAAAATTCTTAATATTTTAATGATTTAATGCTTGTTCTTATGGTTATGTTCCTATGGTTTGTTCCTATTGTTATACGTACCCAATTTCTTTAAATTCTGTATAGAAAATATGTTTTTCTTCAAAAGTAATAAACACGAGAGTTTGCTTCGTTTTTCACCAATACTGAAAATGTTATGATATACAAAAGATTTATATCTAGTTGGATTTATCTTATTATAATCTTCGGATAAAGTAAAATATAATTTAACCATAATCGTTATCTGGAATGCACTGGTTTTAGTATTTGCAGCAATAACGAAAATGCTGATTGAAAAAAAAAATAATGTTTAAGGAAAAACTAATGTTCTTGACTAATTAATTGTATCCTTAAAAAATCATACAGTTTACTAAAAATTGACTTTCGCCCCCAGTCATTCAAATAATAAAATTGCCTTTAAAACAAATATCTAGCTTATGTGCATGGACGTCTATAGGGGATGGCAAGGGAGACGCTTGCCCCCCAAACGGACATTCAAGATCACAAAGGCAACTATCAAGTTGGTTGACGCTGTTTTTCTTATATTTGAGTTTGCTCCTAACCCTAAATAGTGCTATGGGAGTCCACTCCTATATATTAGATATTTGACATCCAATTGCTCATACTAACAACAAGCAGTTAAATATGTTTTGGGATTTCAAACTTATTGAATATAAGAAAAAGGGTTGTTCTAAAACATTTAACATTACACTTGTTCTTAAACACTTAAAACATTTTTTCTAAAACAATGTCACCATTCCCTAACGTAGTAAGCTTATTCAGCAAAGGAAAGGTGCTGAGTCAGCTAGCTACTACTTACTTCCGTAGTAATAATTTACTTCAAATTAATTAGTTTTAGAAATAAAATAGGAAACTCTTGCACGAAATGGGGTATAGTTTCAAATTTATTAAATAAATCCATTGTTAATTAAGAACTATTATATAGGTACATTGAAAGCGCTGCTAGTTTGGCACTGCGTTAATCTGAGACGAATAAATCAATATTCAGCATACTGTTCTATCTATACAAGCGCTTTACATGCCACAGAGTTGGTGTTGGCCAGGCGTTCGACACTTTCAACGCAACTGGTGGCATTAACAACGCTGATAGCAGCCAAACTATACGTATAAAGCCTTTTCCAATAGTTTCAACGAGATGCTTATTGGGGACAAAACAGGCCATGAAGCAGGTTTACGCTAAATACGCCGTGTATATCTTGATTAGCGTTTTCTGGTCTCTTCGGTGCATTAATTGTCTAGATTAGATGATCAAATTAGCAGGGACGCGTCAGCGGTACATACGCGGCGTTTTAAACGTCCGTAAATAATAGGTCTCAGATAAATACGTTATAGAATAGGCTTCAGGCGAATAGATTATAGATTAGGTCCAGACCGGCCCGAGATTTAGATGCTCAGCCTTATAGGCGAGCCCTTGGGTCTGCGCTGCGGAAGATTAGGTCCAGTGGGATGGCTGGGCGTCTGATTCTTTCAACGCAAATGGAGACGTTAGCAACTTTGACACACTGGTCAAACTAAACAGAGAGTTTTGTCGACAACGTTTTTACCGAGAACAAAACGGAGTCTATCTGCTCTGAAAACGCTGTGCATATATTGATTAACAATTTTACAGCCTTTAAAGAAACACCACGCTTTTAATGTCTAATGCAGATGATTCAATTAACCGACAAGTGTCAGAGACACGGCCGTTGCATTTTAGTGTCCGTACAGAATAGCTTAAGTAGTCTAAGGTGTCCACAAACCTAGATAAACAAGAAGGCCACCGATAATGCATTCTACAAGAAGAAGCCTTCATGGAAGATGCACTGGATGTGTAGACAAGGCAATCATCTCCACATGGTTCTGCAGATCGAAGGATTTCTGAGCAAGCGTCGCAAGTGCTGCACTCAGACCCAGAACTCAGCAAGCGGTGTGAGTCGCTGGTTGTACTCTTGCTGCTGGAATCATGATGGCTCCTCTTGTGCAAAGGCATTCGCGAAGAAGACTCCAAAACTAAAATAATACATTAGATTAACATACAATGGAAATGGATTGTAAAAAACGCTCAATCAATCGTTAGTTATGCGAATATACTACTAAAATTTAATGCTGAAATGCACTGTCAAACATGATAGGCGATATCAATGTAAGTATACGAATATCATCACTATAACGTACAGTTGCGGAAAAAAGCCCTACCCCTTGTTATTCCAGCATGATTCATCATAGAGTAAATTTAAAGATTAGGAAGGATGTCTTCTATGATTTTATGCGCATAGAATTTGCATAAGGGGCCGTCTTCATATCTAAATGCGCAGAAACTCCGTAATTTTCAATGGCAATACCCGATTTTGACGTCATGAACAAATTCTAGACCCTCACATTAGTCCAAATATAATTTTTCACATAATTCCGATTTTTATATCTGGAGATATTCAGTATTCCGAAATGTGCAATTTTTCAGGGGTCAGCTTCATATTGAATACCTTAATTTGAAGAGTGAAATTTCGTTGATTGACCACAACTTTTCTAATAAAGTGGGTTATTTGCTATTTTACTGAAATATGTCACTGGTTTATTCTGATATCTCATCTTGATTTTGAGAACGTTAAACCATCTTCAAGAATCATCTTATGGGATTTTATAATGCTCGAATTAATGGATAAATTACGCGGATGATGGAATCAGCACATTGTAATAACATTCGAATATGTCAAAGTCGTGAGATTAGTTCATCGAATTTTAACGATGCCTAATGATTTTTAGGTTATTGTAATAAATCATCTAATTGTTAGTAACAATATACAGCATCAGTGTGAGAAGATAATTATTACATAAGATATGAATAACAGTTTGGAAACGAGCATTAGGAGCTCAAAATTTTATATACTCATAACTCTGAAATGCTCCATCCAAATGACTTGAAATTTGGTATCAGAGGCTAAATTTTGCACTAGAATATGCTGTTAAACTTGAGTGTTGCCATTATAAATTTTAAACTTTATGGGCGTTGTAATATAAAGTCTGCCCATTATACATAATTTATGTACAATACTTTGTAGAGGACATTATTCCAAATCGAATTACGATCTCTAAATTTGCTCTACGATGTACGAGGTTGACAAGAATTTATTCAAAATCGAGTAGTATTTCTAAATTTGCTCTATGAAGTACGAGGTATAACAAGAGGTGGGACTTTTTCTTTCCCTCAACTATACATACTTTTAGTGTGTGCAACACACTTTACTTTAAATATGTAAAGTAACATATTATTTCAAGCTGCTTAAGTTCAAAAAAATATTTAGAAATAGCTCTATTAAGTTTTAAAGAGCAGTTTATTAAAAAAGGAAGTTTATGTATTTGTGTTGCATTTGTGTACATGGTACGAATGTTTGTTTTAGAATTTTTCCTTTTTACGAATAGTGTTGGCGTAAAAAGGAAGCTTATTTTTTTTACTGCAGGTAATTATATAATAAAAGCATACGTTCTTAATAAGGGAACAAAAGTACAAGTTTATTTTATCAATATAAGCACAAGTATAGGCACAAATTCTCCTTATCAATAAAAGCACGTTCTCGTTTCAAAGTATCAATGTAATGCACATACTTATTATATGCGTAACATAGTTTTTGTATGAGATATAATTTTATTTTAGCTGGTTGCGTCCACACACACAAAAAAAAACAAATAAAATAAATATATAAAAATAGCACCGTCATGTTTTGAAGTTTCGTTCCGTAGAAAAGGAACCGTTTATATTTCTGTTGCATTTGCCTACATCGTACTAATTCCGACTCTAAATTTTCCCTTTCTTAGAATAAAATTCCTTAAAATAGGAAGATTATGCCTTTCTGCGACAGTGTTTCTCTTTTCAGTAGTTTAGTAAAATAATATTAAAATCTCTAGAGGAGTTATTTTATATTACAAATAAATGAAATTTCAAATGCGTAATTAAAAGAAATTCCTCGCAGAAGAGCAAGAGCCATATAGCCTTTAAGAATATATCCACACTCTTAAAACAGAAATCTCGCAGTTATTCCAAACAAATTTGAATTTAAATGGAATGTTCACGTCCGTATATCACTAGGGTAATAGAAAACGCTTTCAGAAACTTCCAGTTTACAGCAAATATTGCATTTCACTAGACGTAAACATAATAAGAAAAGTCTCTAACATGATATTGCTCATGGGGCCAGCGGGAACTGGGATTTCATGGCAAGAGTTATCAAATTTTGTTTCAAATTCCTCTTCAACGAAAACAATTGAATTTGAGCGTCTCAGAGTTAAAAGATGGGGCCGTGTCCATACTTACCAGAATTCTTTCTCGATAACGTTTTGCGTTTTCCTAGAAGTTTTCCCTTTGATGCCAGATCCATCGCATGCGCTAGGTCTGCTGACTGATTAGTGAGTAGCACATGTAGCCCTTCTCCTGAAAAGAGGGAAAAACAAGTGGTTTATAGGCAACTAGAGAATGAACCCGGTGTTGCCAGAGAATTAAGGCAGGGATAAATTCCATGATACATGCCGGAGGGTTCACCTTTCGGTTTATAGAGTGTATTTCTCCGGAAGGGAAATTAGGGATAAATTTAATTTAAAAACGACTAAACCCCTAATTAAAAAATGATCCCTTTCTCCCCTCAACCAATACAATTTAAAATAGCTACGATCAAGTGCAAGACGGAACAACGGAATCCTGTCTCAATTTCCAATTTGCCTGTTTTCCGCAAAAGCAAAGGAAAAATAAAATAAAACAAAAGAGATCAATCATACATAAATCATTGATCATGAAACACTTTCCAACTGAAATGCAATTTCATTTAAACATCTCTAAAATCAGATATATTCTGCGGTGATATATTTTAAATTATCACAGTACCACAATAATTTATTATATTTGAAAACTATAAATTTCATTGAAAAAAAAAACCTAACTTTATTCAAATGACGTCATCGAAATATAAATTGTCTATGTAAAAGCAATGAATATTTCATTCATATTACTTTTATTCCAGACTCCAGAGCTAAATAATTTAGAGTGAAAAAAAATGCAATTCTTATACAACTCATCGTGCAATCACTTGTTTACATTCTGCATCCATTAAAATTAGGCTTCGTTGAAGAAATAATCAAAGTTTGATGATCATTTAAACTAAAAAATATTGCAATTGCGTGGGCACAGAATATAGATGCATAGAAAATATGTAAAAATAAAGCGATTTTAGAACGGATGCAACGCTAAATATGAATTTAAAAGAACTTTAAAAATCACGATTTTAACACTGGGGAAAATGATGGATGCCATATTTTATTTTGAAGTGGGTCACGTGATCTCTTCATATAATATGGGTGCAATTATTATTTTAATTTTTATTTAAAAAACTACTGAACATATTTTGCTGAAATGTTTTTCTATATTTATGGGATAATTTGAATATTTCCGAAAACTTTCTAAGAACTTTAACTTCGCTTATAAAATATTTGAAAAATTAGGTCCCATAGGGTTCAATGTATTTCAGTTTTTCAATCCGAGTCCAATCCAAAACTAATTGGGTGATGTTATTTATTTACATTTCCATAGGTCCCACAGACCGTATGAAAAACATACTAAAATTTCATTTTCATAAAGTCATTTCTACGGCAGTTATCGTGCAAACGGAAAGACAGACAGACAGAATGAACAAATTCACTTTTCAACTCCGGTGGAAAGTGTTAATAAAATGAATGATGAGGAGAGAAGGATTATCTTAAATTTTCCAAGGCGGGCATACGCAGTAAAATTCAAGTGTAGAAAGGTCGAGCCTTGTAACGTAAAGATCTTTGAGGGAAATGCTTTCGGTGCTTAATGTGATCCCTTAAAAATTCGTCAAAATTAAAATTACTCATGAAATCGAAATAAAAATATAGGATCCGAAGATACACACGGTTTTATTGCAAAACTATAGAATTATGTCAATTTTTGTTTCTCGAATGTGACGGTATAGATATCTGATCACAAAAAAAAAAATGGAAATGTCGATATATTTAAGGGGACGGTGGACGTTGAAATGAGCAAAAATCGCCTAAAAAAAGTTTTATTTTTTAAATATATAACAATATTTTACACATCTAACTTTTGCTTACGGGTGGGACAGCGTCCATCTCAAACGAAGAACCTCTCAAAAAGACAGGTATTGGACATACCCTATCCCAAACAGTTCGATCCCCCTTTGCAGGCATTGGCGTCCGTGGAAATCGCCGACAGCAACATTGCACTTGCAGCAGGTTGTTTTTACCAACTTCAAGTTCAAATTTTGAGGAAGTTATATATTACTTTCCTTATAAGGTATAATGTATAATGTGACAGATTCGAATTCGAGTTTTCGACGGGAGAGCACGCTTCAAGCATCCTTGATCATGAATTCATGAATCGAATATTTCTGAGGTGATGTCTGTGTATATATGTGTGTGTGTGTGTTTGTGTGAAAGTGTGTGTGTGTGTGTGTGTGAAAGTATGTGTGTGTGTGTGTGTGAAAGTGTGTGTGTCTGTGAAAGTATGTGTGTGTGTGTGTCAGTGTGTGTGTGAAAGTATGTGTGTGTGTGTGTGTCTGTGAAAGTGTGTGTGTGTGTGTCAGTGAGCCTGTGGAGACGATATCTCACGAACGATTGGAGCGATTCAAATGAAATTTGGAATAAAAATTGCAATCCATGAATACTGAAAACCTAGTGTTTTTAAACACAATCGAATGTTCATAACTTCCCTAAATTTTCGAGTGAAATTTTGAAAAATTGATCAAAAATCAAAACCACCTTTAATAAAGTTACGCAGATAGACATTTCCTATGTAATTTTTCCTTTGAAAACGATTGACAAACTTTAGAAGGCTAGCATGAACCATTCTCGAGTTATTGCACATTCTTCAAATAAATTTATCAAAAAATTCCATAAATTAAAAAAAGATATTAACTGTTGAGAAACATGTTCTCTTTTCATACGTAATATCATGCGAGAAATTTGGTGACATCATTTTCGTTGATCCTGTTCGTTCCATTCATGCGAAAAGCTACTTTGAGTAATACTTTTGTATTTGAACGCCAATAGTCATTTATCTGCTATAAGAATAACGCATTTATCCGCCCATAACGCCTGGCAAGATTTTGGCAGACGAATTTGGCGGAATGTCGTCAATTTGGCAACTTTTTTAAATGTTGCCAAATTAACGAAAATCTGCCAAATGGATAAAAATGAAGCTAAATCAATGAAAATGACTACTATAATTGACGAAAATTCAATATCTTGGAAAAAGTATAAATATCTACTATAAAAATACTCTATCTTTTTTTACTGTAAAAGTAGTAAATTCATTGCATTATATAAGGAAAGTCACACATCAGATTTTTACTTTCCTTATATACATAATGTATAAGGAAAGTATTGTGACGGGGTCGAAAATTCGAATTCGAGTTTTAGACGGGAGAGCACGTTTCAAGCATCCCTGATCATGAATCAAACATTTTTGAAGTGATGTCTGTGTGTGTGTGTGTGTGTGTCAGTGAGTCTGTGGAGACGATAACTGACGAACGAATAGACCGACTCGAACCAAATTAGGTACAAAAATCACAATCCGTAAACACTGGAAGCCTATTGTTTTTATATGCAATCGAGTGTTCAGAACCCCTCAAAATTTTCGAATAAAATTTTGAAAAAATCGTCAAAAAATCAAAACCACTAATAAAGTTACGCAAATAGACATTTCTTATGTAATTTTTCATTAGAAAACGATTGACATAAATTTTAGAACGCTAACATGAACCGTTCTCGAGATATTGCGCATTTTTCAAAAAAATTATCAAAATGTCATATAAAAAGAAAAAAATTCCTATTGAGAAACATGTTCACTTTTCATATGTAATACCATGCGATAAATTGGGTGACATCATTCTCGTGGATCTAGCTCGTTCCATTCATGAAGAAAGATACTTTGAGTAATACTTTTGTATTTGAACGTCAATAGTCATTTATCTGCTGTAAGAATAATTTATTTCTTCGTCCATAACGCTTGGCGAGATTTTGTCGACTTTTTGAAATGTTGCAAAATTTACGAAAATCTCGCCAAATGGATGAAAATGACGCTAAATCAATGAAAATGACGACTAATTGTCGAAAATTCAATATCTTGGAAGGAATATTAGTATCTACTATAAGAGAAACCTAATTTTTACTGTAAAAGTAGTAAATACATTACATTATATAAGGAAAGTCATGTGTTGCCCACATCAGATTTTTTTTGTAATTATTCTCCATATATCAGGCTCAGTTCTCTGCGTGGACACAGGTCAGAAGAACTGAGCAGTGTCAGCATTACACCTTGGTGTTCGCAATCGCTATCTTGATATTCTAAAACCTAGTGTTTACAGAGATATCATCTCAACCAGCCAATCGGAAAGTTCCCCCATTTTCTCTCCCCCCTCCGCTGGCTAATCGAAATTACGGCCAGTCAGCTTCTTTCCAGTGGGCGATACTGGAAAGGTGTACAAATTTGGTGTTCTAGGTCTCCAGGGGGCTTCCGCAGAGCCCTTTCGAAAGCCCTCCCCCCTTTCCTTGACTCCGGTGATGGAGAAAATGGAGGATTTTCGAAATCCTATTTATTAACACTTTACAGCATATTGAAAAATGTTTATGACTTTGTTCATTCTGCCTGTCTGTCTGTCCTTTAGCACGATAACTGCCATAAAAATGACTTTATCAAAATGAAATTTTAGTATGTTGTTCAGACAGTCTGTAGGACCTATGGGAATATAAATAAATAATATCACCCAATTAGTTTTGGACTAAACCCGGGTTGTAAAAATGAAATACATTGAACCCTATGGGACCTAATTTTTCAAACATTTTTTAAGCAGACTTAAAATTCACAAATTGTTTCAAAATTTTAGGATATATTCAAATTATCCCATAAAATATATAAAAAAAATTACAGCGAAATATATTCAGTAGTTTTTAAATAAAAATTAAAATAATAATTACACCTTTTATATGAAGCGATCATGTGACCATTAAATGAAGAGATCACGTGACCCACTTCAAAATAAAATATGGCATCCATCTTGTGTCAAAATAGTGATTTTTAAAGTTATTTTTAATTCATAGAGTGTTTTATTCGTCCTAAAGCCGCTTTATTTTTGCTTAAATTCTGTGCATCTACATATTGAAACAACGTAATTATAATATATTTGAGCTTAAGTGGTCATCCAAATTTGATTATTTCTACAACGAAGCCTACTTTTCACTTATGTGGGATGTAAATACCAAAAGATGTAGAATGAGTTGTATAAGAATTGTTGCATTTCTTTAACGCAAAATTATTTAGCTCATGGAGTCTGCAATATAGCTGATATGAACGAAATATTCATTGATTTTACACAGAGAAGCAGACCCCGGCCGTCCAAATAGTTGCTCTTAGTCCTCTGGACGAGTCGGACGGTCTGGGTCTTCAACAGAGAAGCAGACGATTTTTCGATGAAGATTTAAGCATAGAGTTTAATTACTTGTACCTCCATGGTCTTAAGTTTTTAATTAAAATGAATTATTATAGTATTGTGATGAATGAAATGAATCGAAAACAGTTTATGAATGAAATGCTGCTTTTATAGAGAGAGACAGGTGTGTTATATTTCGATGACGTCATTTGAATAAAGTTCATTCGTTTTCGATGAAGTTTTCAAATATAATAAATTATTGTAGTATTATGATACTTATAAAAATATTACCGAGGTATGTATCGCATTTTAGAGATGTTTAAATAAAATTGCACTGAAGTTAGAAAGTGTTTCATAATCAATGCTTTATGCATGATTGATCTTTCTTGTTTAAAGATAATTTTGGATCTAAATCTGAAATATACAACATTTTCCCAACCCGATATTGATTGTGATATAAGTAAAGCTAAATACTGAAATATAAATACGTGAGAAAGTCGAGCAGAAGCTCATTCTAGATATTTTTATTCTGTTCAACCGTGCATCCAGCCGTGTTTCTGTTGTTACCGTTAAAATGTATTTTCAAAGCTCGGGGTCGCTGCTTTGGTCATCCATACTACAATTGTACTGAATTTGGAGTCAATCAGTTGAGTAGTTTTCGAAATATTGTAATCTTATATATATGCGCGAGGAAACAATATCTAAAACAGTGTTTCTCAAACATTTATGCTTCACATACCCTTTGGAAATGTGGATGGTATCTGACGTGCTCCTTGTATAAGTAGATAATATAGTTCAAGTATAACAATGGGAAGAAAACTAATCACACACACACACACGCACACATATATATATATATATATATATTAAGTTTTGTATTTATAAATTACATATATCGATATATTGATAAACGCAAAAAGTAAAGTGACAATTTAACAAATCTTATGTAATTATAAACATTTTACTGAATAATCAGTGAGATGAACGCTTGTTTACGCTTACACAGATCACCAATGGTAGGGTTTATCGCATGGCGTACCCCTCCAAAATATTACCGCGTACCCCCAAGGGGTATGCGTACCATACCTTAAGAACCACTAATCTAGAGTCGTTATGAATCGTTATTCAACTTTCTCATACATCTCTCTCTCTCTCCCTCTTTCTCTCTCCCCCTCTCTCACACACACACACACACACGAACAGAATCAAACAAATAAACACACCTTTCGAAATGTATATCGAGGTCTTAAACCATGCTTACATCCGTCAAAATTTCGAATTTTAACATTATCGTGAAAAACATTGCTCCTTTTTACAATAGTACTGGAAAAAAATAATAATAAATTACATAATTCAGAAATTATTCAAATGAAAATAAACTCAAAATTCTATTATAAACATCTTTAAGTTTTTTACCCATTACTGCGTTTACTTAAATATTCCATAAGCTCCACTTAAAATACATTTATTTAACTATTAAATAGTCACCTCCTTCATTTCCTTAATAGTTTGAAGTTGAGAATAAATAACCTCCAACGCCCATCAAACCTTAACTAGCACCATTTAACGTTCTCATAAACTTAAGTTCCCATTTATTCACTATCTCTGGGAGCTTTAAAAATGGCCCCCAGAGTGCTGTTAATTATGGCCCTAACATTTCTCCCAGCAAGTGTGGAATCATTTAGTCCAAGTTTTAAATTTTATGACTCCTGCAGGTTAGAAATAAATTTCTAACTACGCTTTGGCAACAGTTATGACCCTTATTTTCAGTCTGGTTGACATTTAGGCAAGAAAAATTAGCCTGTTTACGCTTCACAGTCTCGTAATATATAAATTTGCTTAATGTCTGGGGTATATAAATATCATTAGGATTTGCCTTGGAAGACGTGTTTTATTAAAATTGCGGCTATTTTCGAGTATATAAAACGTGTATAATTTGTTGGGCTACACTTATGGTATATTTATTACATTTTAATTTTAAATCAGATAAATTACTGTATGATTTTATTTAACTTATAATCATCAAAGTGTATGGAATATAAACAAATTTAATACAGGTTATATAAAAAGATTAAGTCTATTTTTTGTGAATTAAGAAAAACAAGAAAGATCAATCACGCATAAAGCATTGATTATGACACACTTTCCAATTGCAATGCAATTTTATGTAAACATCTCTAAAATGCGGTACATTTAGCCGTGATATTTTTAAAAGTACAACAATGAAAAAATAATTTATTATATTTGAAAACTTTATAGAAAACAAATTAATTTTACTCAAATGGCGTCATCGAAATATAGATCGCCTGGATTCCTATATAAAAGTAGTGAATAATTCATTTATAAACTTTTTTCCATTTCTTTCATTTAGTGTTGATATAATAATTTATTAATATTTGAAAACTTCATCGAAAACCAATGAACTTTATTCAAATGGCGTTATCGAAATATAAATCACCTGGCTCTCTATATAAACGTAGTGAATATTTCATTTATAAACATTTTCCCATTCCTTTTAATCAGCGGCGATATTTTTAAAATTATCACAAAACTACAATAATTTATTTTACTTAAAAACTTAAACCATGGAGGAAACTTTCTAACTCCATGCTTCAAAGTTCATCGAAAAAAGCAATTCTATAGAATCGTGTGCTTTTCTATGTAAAATCAATGAATGTTTTATTCATATCAGTTATATTGCAGCCTTCAGAGCTAAATAATTTCGCTTTAAAGAAATTCAGCAATTCTTATACAAATCATCTTATAGCTTGATGTGTTTACATTCCCCATACGTGAAAATTAGGCTTCGTTGTAGAAATAATCAGAGTTTGATGGTCATTTAAACTAAAAATTATTGTACTTGCGTTGGCGCAGTATATAGATGCACAAAAAAAATAAAAAATAAAGAGTTTTTAGGACGGATGCAACACTGAATATAAATTAAAAAGAACTTTAAAAATCAAGGTTTGTTACACAAGATGGATGCCATATTTAATTTTGATGTGGGTCATGTGATCTCTTCATATAATATGGGTGCAATTATTATTTTAATTTTTATTTAAAAAACTGCCGAATATATTTTGCTGAAATTTTTTTTATATATTTTATGGGATAATTTGAATATATCCTAAAATTTTCGAAGCAATTTTTGAATTTTAAATACGTTTAAAAAATGTTTGAAAAATTAGGTCCCATAGGGTTCAATGTATTTCATTTCTTCAACTCGGGTACAATCCGAAACTAATTGGGTGATATTATTCATTTAGATTCCCATACATTCCACTGATTGTGCCAACAACATATTAAATTTCATTTTGATAAAGTCATTTTTACGGCAGTTATCGTGCGAACGAACAGACTGACAGGCAGAATGAGCAAAGTCATAAACACTTTCAACTATGTTGTAAAGTGTTAATTAAAATATTGAACCCTTAATGACATGATGTATACAAAATATGATATCTAAACATAATGGCCTAAAGTGTATGTTTGTTTCCATGTCCTAAGAATGCCTCCTCGTGACCTAGAATCTTTGTATACTTACCCCTCCCCTCTACTGGGTGAAGAAAATGCCTTTTTCTATGCTTTTTTCCGGATTTTTGATTCACCCCCCCCCCCTTGCAGTGAGAAGAAAATGTGTTTCGAAAAATCTCTTCAGATACTCCAGAAGCCCCTTTTGTGAATTAGAAAACTGAATCCTTGCATACTTATGAACATATTAGATCCGGTATTTCGATTCACACAACCCATCGGAGAAAAAAAATTTTTTTTTTCGGAAAGTGTTTTCAGATACTCCAGAAATCCTGCGGTGAATTAGAAAACTGAATTATTGCATACTAATGAACATAATAAATCCATATTTTTATTCAGACCCCCCCCCCTCTGGGAAGGAGAGAATGTTTCTTTTTCGAAAAGTTTTTCAGATACCTTCTAGAAGTCCCATGGTGAATTAGAAAACTGAATCCTTGTATACTTATGAAAATATCAGATCCGGTATTTCGATTCACAGACCCCCTCAGGAGAAATTTTTTTTTTCGAAAAGTCTTTTCAGATACTCCAGAACCCTGCCGTGAATTTGAAAACTGAATACCTGCATACTTATGAGCATAACATATCTGGATTTTCTATTCAGATCCCCCCCCCCCCTTCCGGGGAGAATACTTTTTCTTTCGAAAAGTTTTTCAGATACTCTAGAAGGTCCATTGTGAATTAGAAAACTGAATCCTTGCATTCTTATGAACATAACAGACCTGGATTTTTGATTCATCCCCCACCCCCCTCCGGGGATAATATTTTCTTTTCAAAAAGTCTTTTCAGATACTCCAGAAACTCCGTGGTGAATTTGAAAACTGAATCGTTGCATACTTATAAACATAACGTATCTGGATTTTGGATTCACATCCCTCTACGGGGAGAAGAAAGTGTTTTCTTTTTCAAAAAGTGTTTTCAGATACTCCAGAAGTTCAATGGTGTATTAGAAAGTCAATCCCTTGTATATCTATGAACATAATGGATCCGAATTTTGGGGTCTTTCCAGATCTTCTAAAAGCCCTGTGGTGAATTTGAAGGCTGAATCTTTACATATTTCTAAACATAACGGAGCCGGATTTTTGATTTACACCCCTTTCGAGGGAAAGGTAATGTTTTTTTCTTGATAAGTTTTTCTGGTACTTCAGAACTTCGTGGTGAGTTATATTCATAAGTATGCAAAGATTCGGCTTTCTAACAGCGCGGTATTTTCAATATCTCCACTAAGACCGGAGAAATCGAGGAAATGGGTCGAAAAGCCTTTTGAAGTGATCTAGAGCTCGCTGATGACCTAGAAGGCAAAAAGTCTAAAGAGCTAAAGTATTGACCACTTGAAAGAAGCTTAACTGAGCCAATTTTCGATCACAATCCCTTGACACTCAGGGCTATAGAGTTAAAAAGTTATTAAAATTGCAACTAATTTCTAAAACCAGCCGTTCTCGAGATATTAGCGAAAAATGAAACTTTCGTTTGTCTCATAATCACGGGAGAACGGCTGAACCGAATTTACTGAAATTTTGTCGGTAGCCTTGAAATCGTCCCACTTAACTTTAGTCCAAGTTTCGAGTTTCTAAGATCAGGGGTTGTTGAGATATTAATGAAAAACAAGACTTTTCCTAGGAGTTCTACTTTCTAACTCCCTGGTTCCTCCAAACGAAAGGTTGGAACTCGTTTGTTTAAAACGTGAAAAGTGAATTAAAACTTTATCTCTGAGTTTGATGCACTTATTAGTTCATTTGGAGTTTATTACACTTATTAGTTCATTTTAAAAATCCCAGGTTTGAAACATGAATTTAAATGAAAGCTCTATTACCTTAGTTTATTTTTCACAAGCTTTTACTCAACAATGAAAAATATTAAGAAATCAAAATGGTTAATTATTAGCATTTTATGAGGAAGATTCTATCTTATATCATGTTGTTCGGTAACGAAATTAAATTAAATGCGTTTGTTAATGTTTATTAACACTTTACAACATTGTTATAAAGTGTTTATGACTTTGTTCATTCTGTCTGTCTGTCTGTTAGCATGATAACTGCCGTAAAAATGACTTTATCAAAATGAAATTTTAGTATGTTATTCAGACGATCTGTGGGACCTATGGGAATGTAAATGAATAATATCACCCAATTAGTTTTGGGATTGAACCCGGGTTGAAAAAAATGAAATACCTTGAACCCTATGGGACCTAATTTTTCAAACATTTTTTAAGCGAATTTAAAATCCACAAATTGCTTCGAAAATTTTAGAAAATATTCAAATTATCATATAAAATATACAAAAAACTTTTAAGAAAAATATATTCAGTAATTTTTTAAATAAAAAATAAAATAATAATTACACCCATTATATGAAGAGATTACGCGACCATTATATGAAGAGATCACGTGACTATTATATGAAGAGATCACGTGACCCACTTTAAAATAAAATATTGCATCCAGCTGGTGTCAAAATCGTGATTTTGACACAAGATGGTAGTTCTTTTTAATTATATTTGGTGTTGTATCCGTCCTAAAACCGCTTTATTTTTGCCTAATTTCTGTGCATCACTGTTCTGAAACAACGCAATTACAATATATTACAGTTTAAATGATCATTAAACTTTGATTATTTCTACATCGAAGTCTAATTTCCACTTACGGAGATTGTAAACACATCAAGCTGAAAGATGTGTTGTTTAAGAATTTCTTTAACTCAAAATTATTTAGCGCTGGAGTCTATAGTTGATATGAATAAAACAGTTATTGATTTTATTTAGAGAACAGACGTTTTTATAGCAGACTTTTTCGGTGAAGTTTTATGCACAGAGTTAAATTTATTTTACCTGCATGGTTTTAAGTTTTAAAGTAAAAAAAATCATTGTAGTATTGTGATGAATGAAAGGAATAGAATAAATATTTATGAATAAAATTTTTACTGCTTTTTCTTAGAGAGCCAGGCAATTTATATGTCAATGACGTGATTTGAATAAAGTTAATTTTTTTCGATGACGTTTTTAAATATTATCAATTATTGTAGTATTGTGATAATTTTAACAATATTACTGCTGAATGTATCGCATTTTAGAGATGTTTAAATAAAATTGCATTGCAATTGGAAAGTGTTGCTGACCCAGACCGTCCGACTCACCCAAGGGCAAGAGCAGCTGTTTGGACGGCCGGTTGGCAGTTGGAAATTGCTGTTGTTGAAATCCAGACCGTCCGACCTACCAGAAAGGTGTAAGGTAACTGTTTGGACGGTCGGGAAGTGCCACCCAATTTAGACCGGAACCCAGTGGGGGAGGCATCCACAGGGACCGTACCCTCCTTCCCCTACCACCAACCTCTCGGAAGGACTTTCGGACCCACATGTTTAACGTGATCGTACTCCGCATGAACACGGTGGAAGTTCATGATTGTGCCATAATCAATGCTTTATACATGATTGATCCTTCTTATTTTTTTTTTCGATTTTAATAATAAATAAATGTATATAAAAATATATCTTAAGAATGAACGGTTTGATTTTTCTTTATAATTATATTAATTGCGGACTGCGTACATCACTTTCATTTATTTTGACAAAGAGTTTTCAAGCTTATATATTGTGTTTAGCTAATAAAATCATATATTGTGTTTCGCCAATAAACTTAGCCGATTGTTGAAACAGAAAAAGAGTAGAACGGGTATATCTTCTAATACAATTTTAGTGTTTTCATTTAGTATATACAAACGGAATTAGGATGTTTTATTCTCCTGATCTGCAAATTCAAAGCTACGAATTGGGCGGATCTAACTTGGCAACTTTTCTAACTTGGCAACTTTTCTTAAACGATACCAAATTGACAGAAATGTTGCCAAATTGATAAAAACGATGTTAAATCAGTGAAATTAATTTTGTTTTGTTAGAAGAGAGTACTGAAATGATGTTTCGGTAGCATTTGTCTGCTAGTCCAACCGTCTTACTTAGTAACACATTTAGCGAATTTTTAAAATGTCACCATATTGATAAAAATGTTAGTAAATCCATAAAAATATCTTGAAATTGATAAAATTGCGCTAAATAAATAAAATTAATTGTAATTTGTTAGGAGATAGTATTGTTGTTGAGACCCAGACCGTCCGACCTACCAGAAAGGTGTAAGGTAACTGTATGGACGGCCGGGAAGTGCCACCCAATTTAGACCGGAACCCAGTGGGGGAGGCATCCACAGGGACCGTACCCTCCTTCCCCTACCACCAACCTCTCGGAAGGACTTACGGACCCACATGTTTAACGTGATCGTACTCCGCATGAACACGGCGGCATTTGTGGCAGCGTGCAAATCTAGCGCGCAAACCACGGGGATACCGCACCCGAGATGGCCAACAGCACGCGGTGTTCCGAGGTGGTCACCCACCAAGTACTAACCGCGCCCGATGCTGCTTGACTTCGGTGATCTAACGAGAACCGGTGTTTTCAGCACGGTACGGCCGTTGGCCCAGGAGATAGTATTGTGAAGAAGTTTCGCCAATTTGTCGCCAAGTGGGACTGTCAGTTCTACAGTCCCACTTGACGATAAATTTGATGATTTTTTAAAATGTCGCCAAACCTTACATAGAGATAGCATTATTCAGACGATATTTTTTCCACATGTCGCTTAGCAACGGATTTAAATCCAATGTGTTTATGCGACAAAGGATTTTTATTAAATCTTTTCCGATTTGAATAATGAAGATATGTATATAAAATAAATTTCATTGACATTGCATTTTTGACTGGATAATATCAATTACGGTCTTCAGGTTTAAACATTATTGTTATTGATATTTTCGGGGATTATTGATTCAGACATTATTGATATTTTCAAGTTATTATGCCATTATTTTATTGCGGCAAAAATTGTTGAAACTCATATATTGTACATTGTACGAGTAATCTTCAACAAATGCATGGATATATCTTCTCATCTACGAGAATATAAGTCGTAAGGTATATTGGCATATATTTTGATATATATTAGCATATATTGAATAAATTATGGACTTCTGGTGTAAAGAATACTGGAATTATTGATATTTTCAATTTATTAAGTCATCTGTTTTATTTTGACAAAGATTTTTGAGACTCATTGTAATACGGTTAATCTTCTACTAATACTCAGGCATATCTTCTTATCTACGACATTATAAGTAGTACGCATATATCTTCCCATATAATTTTAGCACTTTCATTTTGGCATATATTGGAATCAATTACTACCTTCAGCTTTAAAGATTACGGGTTTATTGATATTTTCAATTTATACATGTAATCCACTAATACATGTTATACCTTCTAATATTCGCGTGTATAAGTAGTGCGGGTCCCATACTATTTTAACTCTTTTATTTTGTATTTATTGATCCAATTCCATATATTTTGTAAATTTGCTTTCAAAAGGATCCAGGATATTTTATTCTTCTGATCTGCCCGTGAAGATAATTTTGTATAGCGAGAACAGAGATTCTTAAATTGTTTTTAGGAGCATTAAATTAAATATTTTAACAGGATATTTTGATTAAAAATGTTATTTAGTATACTATAGGAATTTGCGCATGATTGTGAATTTTAACTTTCTTTATATTATATACACCGTACGAAGAACGGATATGCTGCTGGTTTAGTATACAAATAAGTAAAAAATTATAAATCTATATCACAAAACCCACTCATATAAAGCGTTACAAAAGCTAGAAATAGAGCTCTGCCAGAGCATAGACTAGTATTCATAGGCCGGTTATGCCTTCCTCTGCTGTCTTCAGATCGTAATAGGCGGTAACAGGATTGACAATAAGAAAACTTGCTGAGTGTCGCAATGTTACAAATCTCAGCGGTGACCTATAAAATCCGTCATACCGTGCAGATGCCTAAAAATGAAATGAAGATTTACCTCAGACTTCAAGAGGCTCTAATAGCTAAGCAAAGTTACATAAATCACCGATTGGATATGTCTCCAAAGTTGGGGAACGAACTCTCTATGCAAAGATTGGCATCCATCATAGCAAGTTTTCTTACTGCTAGTGCAGTTATCGACTACTATTCCCTGCTGAAAGGCTCTTAAAAGGCGAGACATCGATCCAAGAATACTAGTCAATCTACTTGGAGTGCGTTTTCTATATATGCTTTCCCCCACTTAGAAACAACTATACATGATGAGCACGCGCGAAAACATTTTTTGTGATAATATCTTAAACCAAAAAAGATGGTATGTAATGAGATTGAGATAAAAGGTACAAAAATCATGGATAAGTAACAATTTTCATAAATTAGGCGATATGAAAGGGGAAGAAAATGATCACTTGGCATCATTTCTTTCTTCGTCAGGTTTAGCAATTTCTTCCATTCTTTAGGAAGAAGGCGATATGGTGCAATTGAACTGAACAAAATTCCCTTAAGTAATATAGTCTAAAGTTGTAACCTGGAACATTTACTTACACCCTGAGACAGAGCAAAACATTAAATATTGCACAGCAGTCCATCGATAAAACTCTTGGCATCAAAATTAACAATAAAATACGTTAGAAGAATAAGGAAGTCCCAAAGAAATTCGAGCCGTTGTTAGGCTGCAGTTGGATTTTGAAACTGACCGCCTCATTTTTACTCTACAAATTTGAAGATAGATGATAAAATGGTTCTTTTACTGATCCGAGTTGTAAAGAACGTTTTGCCCATTGCTAACTTATTACACGAAGAGGGTGCTATCGTAACGCCTCAGAAGTTTGTTGTTAATTATGGTGTTTAAGAACTTAATGGCATTTAAATTTTAAATCCGAAATATTCAACAACATTTGATTTTTTACAAGCATTAAGATTTTATTATCACTTTTATCAGACCAAATAATTCTAAATGTTCGTTTACCTCGACCGCACAGCGATCCTCCTTCGAAGCAGAACTTGCCCTCTATGACACCAAACCGTCTGAGCTCCTTGATGGGCCAGGTACCAAGAAGCCTTGGTGGTACGCTGGACACAAGACAGAAAGTATGGTCCTGGAGGTGAAGTCTGGCTGGACCACACGGAAGCTTGCTCTTTGCGGGTACATGAGCTATCTGGACCAAAAACTGTTGTTCTGTAAGGGATTATAAAGCAAGCGCTCAGTGATCATAAACCACTAAATGTGGAAGACATACATTTATAGCAATTATGTTTTGTAAACACTGAAAAACAATTCATCAGAATGTGGTAGAAATAATTTAAAGGGATTGGATACCATTAGAATCTTAATTATTTTCTGGATATATTCGATTCATCTACAGAATAATATAAACTATATAGGTAGCATTTATAGAGGAAATTGCCACAAACAGAATTGGTCGGATTGAATTCGGAGTTCTCGAAGATGTCATTAATGTAATTAATCTTTAATAAGTTGTCATTATTTTAAATACATGGTGTGTGATCTGATTGGGATATTACTTGTACAGTTTGAATCAAAATATTTCGAATTTCTTCGACATCAAGAGGATGGGTTTTCGTAGTTTTAATGGTTTTATGTAGTGATTGGATTTATTTATATATCAATTTGAGCTACAAAGATTATTTTCAGCGGAAATTACTTTTATCAGCATTGGTAGGATAAAATGCAGATTGGCATACATTAGAGATTACCATCCATAGAGATTGACAAAGTATTAATATTGACAATTGGCGACAACCAGAGAGTAGTGGACCAAAGCCCCTTGACTCTCGAAACTAGCTGGCAAGCGTCAGCGAGCAAGGGGTAGAGACTTTTAGTTTACCAAAGAGAAAAACGCCTCAAATCGTGAAAATCAAAGCCGAAAATGTAATAATTTACGACAATGGATTAGTTTTATTTTGTTTGATAACAATAAAAATTATCTAGACAATAGGGTCCTTTAGAAGTATTTTTTTGCAAGATCAGAAATATTGGCTTATTATTTACAAGTAGTTCTAAATGTACAGGCAGACTCAACAGCAGTTATCTTAACTCCCAATTGATTGATGACTGTACATGGTGGAAATAGTTTTACTTTCTTGTCTTTTTCTTAGGATCTCGAGAAAATCAAAATATTCTAGACTACTTTTTTGAATGATTGGTACAATTTTTTGAAAGCAGGCGGTCTTAATTTGCAGTTAAATTGTATACCATATATCAGTCAAGTACCATGCGCGCGTCATTGAAATATCACAGGCAGACGATAACTGACTGGACCAGTTGGAGACAAAATGGCGGTTGTGTCAGCCTGTTCATTTAGCAGCTTTCTGTGCTGGGCCTCACAAGGAAAGCACCTTCTAAGGTGGTGTTGTTGTTGTTGAGACCCAGACCGTCCGACCTACCAGAAAGGTGTAAGGTAACTGTTTGTACGGTCGGGAAGAGTCACCCAATTTAGACTGGAACCCAGTGGGGGAGACATCCACAGGGACCATACTCTCCTTCTCCTACCACCAACCTTTCGGAAGGACTTACCGACCCACGTGTTTAATGTGATCATACTCCGCGTGAACACGGCGGCAGTTTTGGCAGCGGAGGGAATCGAACCCGGGCCTACAGAGTGCAATTCCCGCGCGCTAACCAGTGGGCCACCGCGCCCACCTACTAAGATGTGTCTTTATTGTGTGGAGTGAGGTTATCGTTATTGCATGTAATCTTGGAGATATATTTAGCGACCTTAGTACAGAGTCTACGGATTTTGGGTGAGTTTTGGAACTGCGAGAAGTGCAGCGATTGTACTAAAAATTTCCAAGCCACATATGTTTTTAGGGAACCTTCTACAGATGGTATATTAGAATGCTTATTGCGCAGAGAGTATTGTTATGCGATACGAATAAAAAGGAATTGTGAATACATCAGTGTTCAGCCGAATTGCGAATATATCTGTGAATACTGTTTTCTTGCTGGTGAATTAGTTTAGAATTTAAAGTACGCGAATGACATATTTAACATTTGTTGTGGTTTCTGAATAAGTGTCTGCTAAAAATATGCATCTAACAAAGTGCTGGTTAAAACGGTAACAGCTTAAAGGAGTAACAACTAAGCTGTGAGCAGCACAGCTATTTATTCTTAGATTTGAGCAATTGAATCAAATTTACAAATGATACTGTTTAGTGTATTTGTTTCGCAGCATTTCAGGATTTTTCTGTTAAGAATTATATTAGTAAAAAAAAACTAATCCAAAAAATAATTGATGCTGCTGAAGCAAAGTAAAACTTTATTGTAAAAAATATGTTGCACAACCGTAGTTCCTTGTGCAGTGACATGTCATTAGTCACAGCAATAGAAAAACTAAATAAAGGAAAACCCATTCTTTTTGTTCCCATCTAGGGACCAGAAGATTACTATTACTTCATGAAGAAAAATATCACAACGGATGTGTACTTTCTGTGTAGTTCTATTATCGGTAATATAGTTTTTTTTTCTTTTTTTAGAATGCAGTTGTGATAATTATCTGAGTAGTGTAGCTAATGAAACGTGTATTTAGATAAGATTAAAAAAAATGGTGGTTTATCTCTAACGAAACTATCAGAAGTAAGTACTTCTAGTTATGCTTCAGTATAATATTGGAATATAATTTCTATTTATAATACTTATATACTTCATTGTTTATCAAAATATCCAAATACTTTTTTTTTATAAAACACAAATCCCACCCATAAGAGGTGTTTCCAAAAATATGGAAGACACCCCCACTGCAGATAACAGCATCCATGAACCGGTTTCGAGGGTTTTTTTTGCACTCGTTAGTGATAAAGCAATGATAGATTTTTGCTGCCATAGGCTCTGCGGACCTTCCTAGTATAACTCGTGTATATATGTGTAGAGCGAGAAATGAGAAAAAACACAGTTTTATTTGTGTAAATAAAGTGTTACTGTATAATAAATAAAAGTATAGCACGCTTTTATTTGTGTAAATGAAGAGTTAATGCATAATAAATAAAAGTATAGCACACTTTTATTTGTGTAAATGTAACTTTTATTTGTATGCGCGAAACCAGTCCATGGATGCTGATATCTGCAAAAGGAGTGCCATCCACACTCTATTTTTGCTTTCATAACATCTATGAAACTTTTAAGCATTTGTAAATGCTTAAAAGTTAATTACAAACTAGATAGTATTTTTTAAAAATAAGATCTTTATATTCGCCATTTTGTGTGTCGTTTAACATGTTCATTTCAAACAAGGTGCTGCACTATAACTTATACAACATTTGAGGCCTAATAAAAGATGAAACCAAGATTAAAAAATCTAATGTGGGCAGCACATGACTTTCTCTGCAGACTTAAATTCATATTTTCTGTATTTCTTCAATAATTCATTATATTGAGTTTAATTGCACCAAATAACACTAAATTTGCATTTTTAATTCAATTTTTGTTTTTATTTGGTAACTGGACATTTTTCCAAAGGCGACATAAAAAACCGCGAAAAATCTCAAATATCTCGAGAACGGTTAGTCCTAGAGTAATAGAGTTGTTCTTCTTTTCCTCGTCGAAAATTACGTATAGAACAAGCATTTAATTGATACATTTGAACATAAGTAGTCCTTTTTTTAGATATTGGTGATTTTTGCGGGCCATTTTATAAGAAAGGCAGGTTGTTCTTTTCCGAATCGTACCAAAATCTAATCAGCAGAGTATCCCACAAATAACTTATCTACCAAATTTTGTTATATTTGGTCAATTAGTATTTTAGCTAGAGTGGATACATGAAATTTTTGCGGGCCATTCCGTAAAAAAGGCGGGTTCTTAAATTTGCATTTTTAATTCAATTTTTGTTTTTATTTGGTAATTGGACATTTTTCCGATAGCGATGTAACAAAAATGTAAGAAATCTCAAATACCTTGAGAACGGTTAGTCCTAAAGTATAATGGAGTGTGTTATATATTTTCTTCTTCAAAAATTGCGTATAAAACAAGAATTTAATTGATACATTTCAGCATACCTAGTCTGTTTTTTAGATTTTAGCAATTTTTGTTGATCCTTTCGTAAAAAAAGGCAGGTTGTTATTTTCCGAATCGTACCAAAATCTAATCAGCACCAGAGTGTCCCACAAGTAACTAATCTACCAAATATTGTGAAATTTGGTCAATTAGTATTTTAGTTAGAGTGGATAAATGGAATTTTTACTGGCCAGGGTTTTCTTTAACGAATCGTACCAAAAACTAATCAGCACCACGGTCACATCCAAGTGATTTACCTACCAAATTCTATGAAATTCGGTCCGTTAGTATTAGAGTGGATACATACATTGCACAGCCACACACAGACAGACAGACAGACACACACACACACACACACAGACGTCACGCTAAAAATAGTTTTTTCGTATTCTAGATGTCCCGAAACGTGTAGATCCGTCGAAAACTCGAGTTGCGATTTTCGACATGATTCCAATACTTTCCCTATACATTACCATGTATTGCAGGGAAAGTAAAACTTGTTTACAGTTTTTCGACGCTAATAGTATTTTTGTAGGTATAAGCGTTGAAAGCATGCTGGTCTTCCTTTCGTTATTCCGACTTCTTCTCAAGAAAATGACGAGAAAGTTTTTATTAAGATAATATAATGTGGTAATAACAATTACTTATACGACAAAGCAATGCATGTGTCAAAGTTTTATAATCTTTAATTTTTTAATGTTTTGAGGTATTTGGTATTTTAATAAACGCATATTTTGGTGTGTTTTGTGCTATAGTTTTTTTTTTCACATCGTTTAGTAAATTTTCCCAAACGACATAAAACAGATATTTACTTAAAGGAGTCAACAATATAATGATGTAGTTTACAAAACTTTTTCCATAAATAAGCGCACTAAGATCAGCTAGCTCACTTTAACACATTTATTAAAATAATGATACAACAAAGTTTATTAAATAAAGGAGAACAAAAGCTCTTAATTAGCTAGAGCACAAATAGTCAATAATTCGACTAGTAGTTAGTTCAATCAGACTAGTTGGCGCTGGTTTGAAACAATAATTCATCTTTGGAACTGAAATCTCATAGCCCCGTCCTCACTTATTACAACTGGTTAGAGTGTGTTCGGTCATTTTGACTGAAGTGGTAACTTACTTTGGTAATGAAAGAAACTTAGTTATTTTCTTTCAATTTATATTTCACTAGATGGCAACATTACATTTCCAAGGCCACAAGTATAATTATATGAACGCCCTCTGGTGAGAGATGTCTCGTATTTCGCCAGAGTGACTGGGGACTGTTTTGATTGAAGAAGAAAGTTGTGTGTTTCCTCCGAAATAAGTAGATAATTTTTATTAATTAATTACTGTACTTAACGATGTTTTATTTTGCAGCTTAAACACTTTTAGTTGAGTCTAGTCAGGTATTGTGATGGAAAAACGACGAATTTTTAAAAACATTATTTTGAGAAAAATATGTCAAAGTGTTTCCAAATATACCTATGCTATTTAAAATTATAACAATATACGTATACTTTTATGTTGGTGAAACACAGGTCTAAATAATAAGTTTTTGCGTGTCTCTGCTTTTTGATTAATTTTTTTATATAATTTACATGAATCTCACATTTAGGGCATTTTGTCATATCAACTATAACGAAATTTAATCAAAAATAAGTTGTGTACTCATTTGCAACGTTTTGCCATATCAAATGTGAGAAAATTTCTAGGACTAAGTAGCGTTCTCAGTTTAATCCTATCAATTGTGAGATATATTTAAAAATATTTACAGCAAAGCCTACAAATTTAGTAAAAAGTCACAGCATCCTTCATCAGAAGGACGTTATGATGTCCGAAAGCGCTCTGGCATTTTTGTAACTTTGTTTACGTCCTTAATGGTGTTTTATTAAAACTTTTTACTGAATTTGTAGCCTTTGCTGCAAATATTTTTAAATATTTTTGGACTACCATGCTTATTGATGCGAGAAATATGTTTGAAATATGAAGAATTATTTGTTTTGACAAATTGATAAGTTTATATACAGCAATCAAAAGTTGGTATCACGTCTGTATTCAACAAATAAAATTAAGGATAACACGTTTTTAAAACGAAAGGTCATTTATTAAAACATATTAAAAGCCGTACAAAGCATTTTAAAACCGCCAGAGAGCGTTCGGGCGTTAATACGCCCTTCATTAGTGGCTACATGAATGGTAAAACATGGAATGTTCATATATGGAGACTAGTTATACAGCAAATTTGCATAACAATAGAAAATGGTAAATGAACATACTATTAATTAATACAATATAATCTAAGAAATATACACGGAAAATACAAAATTTATTTTAAACACTTTCAAATTGTAAAAATATTACAAGAAAAGTATTATCAATACATTATTTAGTTACAGGAAAAGCATATATGAACCAGCATATCAACATTCCATGTTTTACCATTCATGTAGCCACTGATGAAGGGCGTATTAACGCCCGAAAGCGCTCTGGCGGTTTTAAAATGCTTTGTATGTCTTTTAAGATGTTTTAATAAATGACCTTTCGTTTTAAAGACGTTTTGTCCTTAATTTTATGTATATACAGCGTTTTCGCATAACAAGAGACTGTATTTTTGAAAATACGTTATATTTGTATTCTCATATTTGCTTTGTTAACTTAGATATGTCTTAAAATGTATCATTGAATTAAGGCATTAAAAGAAAGCCCAACCAGATTTGTAAACTCAATACGTCCTTCTGTCATCAAAAGGCAGAGCTACAATAAAGTAAATTATATGTTCTAGACCTTTTTTACGCGATCCTTTTCTTTTTTTAATAACAAAGATTTTTTGTTTAGAATGGAAGATAACAATTAATAATTCAGTATATTTTTCGGTTTAAACGTAATTTGGTGGTGGTGGGGGAGGCATACATAAATTTTTTATTGGAATATTTTCATCAGTATTCAAGTTAAAAACCCTAGGCCTAGTAATAAATGGTGTTACTGCGTGTCATCTGGAATCGTGGGTGTGCCCTCAGGATGCAAGAATGAGTCCAAACTTCTGGATAACTAACACGCTTATTCACAAGCACAGCATAAACAGGAACAATATACAATAAAACAGTACTTAAATGCTCCACTCATTTTACAAAGCAACCGATACTATTCTCGAAACATTGACGGAAATAATTTCACGAAACAGCAGCTACTATTCTCAAAGCATTGACGAATATCAGAGTTCAATGTGGATAGCATCACTTCAACTGCTTTCCAATCGAATGATGACTCCTTTTATAGAACTTTCTGTAGAAACTTCCAAAAATATCTCATATCTCATAGAATATTCGTTATTTCGAGGTGTCTCTCAAACCCCCTAAAAATCGCCAAATGTCGCCAAATTGGCGATAAATCGCCAAATCTGATAACCCTCTTTTAAACTCCAACATCTAGCAACCCTAGATTCACGTCATAGGAAAGATTCCCTGTACGGATGTTCTCTCCGTCTGGTTTTTAAAAGCGACTCCAGTGAGTACATATTCCCCGTTGGTAACAATATTCTGTTTTACAGATATAAATTCTCAAAACTATTTCTAAATTAATTCCAGCAAGTTAAACGAAATATATTTTAAATCACTTTAGTACAAAATCGTTTCACAGACATCATAACAACAAAATGAATCGCTGGTTTCCTCTATAATTACGGGGGAAGTAATTTATTCAGAATATAATAGAAGGAATATTTCATTTTGAGAAAACCCAAGCGATTTCTTGATTACATTAAGTTTACCGTTCTCGACTCGAAAGTTTGATGCATTTAAAGGCCAGACGGAGTAATGAGTCCCACAACGAAAATTTATTTCATCGAAAACTTTCATTCCAGAAGTAGCTGATACCATTTAATAGTAAAGATTCGAAAATTATGCTTCTTTCCCCAAAAATGTTTTGCTTTTTATGCAATTAAACCTAATTGAAGCATTAATGAATATCATGCTGAAGAATCTTTAAATTCCCAAGTACGTAATTACAATGTTAAAAGTTCAGCTCGTTTCATTGTTCGATTTAGAAAATCAGCAGAGGTTAGTTCATTCAGTAATTTATGAAATCTGAGTAGATCTCGAATTCAAATTTCATTGGTTTCACTGCCGAAAATGTAAGAAAAGTATATGCATACCGCTTTGTGGTGCAGCGAGACATTGTAAAACAAAAATTTTAAATAAATTTGTGGAGGAACTTTCATATGGTGACGTATAATGTGTACACTGTACACTTAATTTACCAATTTATTTTGTATAGTAATAACATTTTTTGGGTAAAAAAACCGGAATTCACATCTACAGAATCAAAAATATAAATCCTTAGTGAATTCTCTACCTCCTGTGGAATTGAATCTTAAATTCATATCAGTGATCATCTCTAAGCGTTATCTGTGACCAATCTTGATAAATAGATGTTTTAAAAAAAAATTAAACCGAAAGTGGATAAAAAACCGAGCGATAAAATCTTTACTGAACCCTCCTTCACCGGAATTTGATGCTGGATCCATATCAATCATCATCCATGCTGTATTTATAGCAGATTCCGAGAAATAGATGTTTCAAGCAAAATGTAACTATTTGAGTTGGAAGTGACATCTCCAGAATCAGAATTGTAAATCATTTGCGACTACCTTCAACGTCTCTAGAATTTAATACTGAATACACACCAGTAACTGTGTAAGCTCTATTTATAGCCAATCTTGAGAAATTGATGTTTCAAAGAAGTTTTTTTGAACCATCTAAGTGAAAGTTCTTAGTGAACCACATTTCTTCCTCCAGATTTTGATGCTAAATCCATACCAGTTAAGATTTAAGCTCTATTTATAACAAATCTTGTGAAATAGATGTTTGAAGTAAACTGAAAATTTTTAAATAAATTATTTCGCAAAAACAATAGCATAGCAGCATTTTTTGCCGTCAGTAATGTATGTGTCACAATGCTAAACCCGATATCCAGTAAAAAAAATCCAGAATTATTTTTATGCTTTCTGGGAAAAGTTCCTATGGTACTCAAATGTTCCTGTATACTGTCTGATTTTGTTACACATGTTTGACTAAAAGCAGCTCCAGGAACCGAACTATAAACCAATGCATGATGGAAGCACATTATTTTACCTTCGAGTCAAACAGAATTTAAACGTTCAAGAATTTAATACCACCTCATGAAGATTATACTCTTATCTTTTCAAATAGAATAAATCTATATATTTTGTGTGAACTCTTCGATGGATCACATTTTAGATGGATCAAGTTACAATGAGCAGAAAGTTAAGTAGCCTTGTCAAAATGCAACGTATTAAGTTATCTATTTGAGTTTTGCCGAGTTACTGCAATTTGCTTGGGAGTTTGTCAAGTAGACTATGACGTGTTAGACACGTTGCCACATTTGCATACAATGTACTTCAATTAATTCACTTATTTTTATTGGAACTACATGGCGGAAAGCTTAGACATTTTAGTCAAAGCCTAAAATACTGGATTAAAGCAAGCACAATTTTGTCGAAATTGGACTTCCAACGGGTAATTTATGGTATCTTCTAAACCGTGGGGATAAACTTGGTTTAACATGATACCATTGCGTTACACTAGAATGTCAAATGAAGCAAGCAAATTATATTTTCTTAGCTTGTGGGATAAAATTGTAAAGGAGTGATTTCGTGAGGTTATATGCTTCTTTTCTGCTTGCTATATACGTACTTGACTTATTTTCTTCTTTGTCATTAATATGTCCTATAGTATGTTATTAACAAAGATTTTGCTTCGCATGTAGTATAATGATATTTACCTTCGACTAAGTTGGCTCTAATTTTGACTTGCCACTGTATGAGAAGCTCTCTATTGTCAAAGGCGAGCACCACCACAAGCTCGGAGCAAATGAGGGCCATGGTATTGCTCTCTTTGTCCAGGGTGAAGCCGGTCTCCATGCCCAGAAACTCCTCCAGGGAAAGAGATGCTTTGGTGGGACCATTCTTACAGCGTTCTTTGCTGTCCCGGTACAGCTGGATGTGCAGGCAATCTAAAAAATAAAATTAAGTTATTAAATACTATCGACTAAAGTGCACACGTATTGTCTATGATTTTAATTGGTTCGCTTCAATAAAGTCATACAGGCAGTGGTGAACAGTTAAATATTTTACAAGATGTTCTTATAGGTTCACGTTTTGTTAGAAATAACTAACAAGCATATATTCAGTTCTGTAACATGTGCATTTATTGTGCACTTATAATTTGAAATTGAGGCTATTCCATTTAAATTCATCCCACTAAAGTCCTCCGACCTGCTTCCTATGGATTACTATGCATTTGTACTTTTAAAATAAGCACTTTATAAGCGGTATTCCAAAACATTGGATGGACTCTGGAAGATTGTGGCGGAGGAATGGAACAAAATCAACCTTGATATTTTAAGAAAAGTTCTTTTATTTTGGAAATCAAGATGTAATATGATAGTTCAACAAAAGGACTATTAGACTGAACATATTATAAAATAAAATTCTTATCTTTGCTTATATATATTTTTTTCCAAAATCGTTACAAAAATGTGTGAACACCCTCTGTAGTAGTAGATATTTTCAAAGCTATTTTATATTCTCACTGTCGCAAGAAATGTAGATGACACCTTGTGTCACTACGTCACTTCACGCTGCTTCAACTGTTCCACATCTAACTGCTGACTAAACAAAATCACACATTCAGTGTTACCATTCGTTGTTTCAGAAACTGACGGATTTGTGTCACGAAAGTCAGAAAATAGGATGCATTCTTTTTTCAAGTGTAATGCACAAGAAAATCTGATGATGGCAGCACATGACTGATGACAGGACAGATTTCCAGTTGTTTTCTTCTCCTTCGTTATTTGAATTAATTTAAATGATATATTTTTTACTATTGCACAAAATAATATATCTATTAAATTCACTACAATTAACTAAATTGGAAAATTTAAAATGGTTTTATTTATTATTTGGAATATTTTTAAATTTAGCTAACTTTAAAATTTCGGAATTTAGAAATAGTCGAAAACTATTTTTACTATTGAATATAGAGAACATATTTTGTTTTCACGAGAATTTTCGATTTCAAGATTTTAATGCCGATACAGGATTTGGAACCCCTGAACACGTTTTAATTATTTTTAAAGTGATGTCTGTCTGTCTGTCTCTCTACAGCCGATTTTTTGTGTACACCTAAATATGAATAGACTTTTACTAAACTTCATATCTGTCTTTTTTCCAAGAAACCTAGAACTAGATAGAATTTTTTGAAATTTGAACGTAAATTTCAAAATTTATTCAAAATTTTATATTTTCTTAACATGGCAGTATAGAATATAATTTGGCATACTTATAAAAGAGATTCTTTATGGCTCAATGATAACGAAACTTAAGAGTTTCAATCATTGTAGTGAAAAATGTACACGAGACAATTTTTGTGTTTGTGTCGTTATTAGTCCCCCCCCCTTCGGGGAGGGAGAGAGCAAGTTATGCCTCCGAGGGGGTACAATTTTAAATTTAGTAGCAATGTGAATTTTCCTTCAAGCACTTCATAATGGGTAACGTAGTATAATTGTGATCATTTAGACCAACTACCAATGATACAGATTTAAAAAAATGTTCTTGCAAAAGAAAAAAAATCGTACGCTACTTAAAAATGGATTCTGGTTTGAGAAAGTCGAGTGGAACTACAACACTCCAGTTAATTTTAGCTTATTGGGATGAAAGTGTCCTGAAAAATAATAACTCGCTTAAAACAGTGCTTACTTATACTTCCCTTATCATTTTCAATTTTACATGAATATTTATAGACTCCTCACTTCTGCGATGAAAGTAAGATATTTAACACATGTAAAAATGGGGGTATAACCCAGTGGTAAAGCGTTTACTTAACATGAATACTAATGACTACTAACGGAAATGCTGAAAGAATTTTCTTCATAAATGTTTAGTTATCAAAGTTTTTTTTTAATTAAAGACACTTCAGTTTAACAATTTTATGTACACATTTAGTCAAATGGAACATCTATAGCTATTAAAGAACGAAAAATTCTGCAGATTTCTGAGTTATTAAACGATATTGCTTCTGCGATGAAAATGAGATCAATTACAGCTGTTGATGCGGGGATGTAGATCAGTGGTAGAGCGTTCGTTTAGCATGTGAGAGGACTTGGGTTCGATCTCCAGCACCTCCATTGTTTTTAATCTTAGAAAATAATAATTTAAAACAACCTTCTTAATAAATATTTAGCTACACTATCTCAGCATTTGTAATGTTACCTTCATGGTTTTGTGCATAAACTGATGAATATGAGCGAGTGCATATATATATATGTTTAAATACTCCATAAGGACTTAGTTCTGAAGTTAACTTAGTTAACTTTCAATTACAGACATTTCAATTCGTCAGTTTTGTGTATGTATTCAATTACATTAAAGAACTATAAACCTGCAGCATCCTGAGTTATGTAACAGTATTAGTTCTGTGATGGAAATCAGATCATTAACAGCTGTTGATGTGGGGGTGTAGCTCAGTGGTAGAGCGTTCGCTTTGCATGTGAAAGGTCCTGGGTTCGATCCCCAGCACCTCCAGTTGTGCTTGCTTTTTTAACAAGTGTACTAGGTCCTGTTCTGCTTTCGTTTTTAAATGTTAACAAGTATACCAAAAATAAAATTTGAAATCTAACACTAATAAATAATCCCATTAAAATTCCAATTCTCTTGTTAATGTAAATGCTCCTTCAGAATTTTGAGTGAGCTTACATTGATAGAAGAGAGTAATGTCATTCTTTTCTATCTACATTGATGTTCTTAAACTCTTTAATTTTAAACAATGTTTTGATTGTTAATTATTAATTATTTGCACGTAATCTTGACGTTTTATTACCCATTTGGTCGAAGTAAACGTATACTACTACTAACGGAAGAGAAACACATAGACAGAAGAGGTCGTATCAGGAAACAAAATGAAATGAGATCATGAACAGCTGTTTGATGTGGGGGTGTAGCTCAGTGGTAGAGCGTTCGCTTTGCATGTGAAAGGTCCTGGGTTCGATCCCCAGCACCTCCATTTTTTTTAATCTTAGAAAATGATAATATATAAAATAATCTTCTTAATAAATAATCATTTAGTTACACTACATCAGCATTTGTAATGTTATTTTCATAGTTTTGGGACAGGAACTGATGAAAATGAGCAACAACGTATCTGTGAATCTAGATACTCCATAAGGACTTCCTGGTGAAGTTACCGTAGTTAATTTTCAATTACAGACATTTCATTTTGTCAGTTTTGTGAATGCATTTAACTACATGAAACATCTGAAAATATTAAAGAATAATAAACCTTGCAATATCATGAGTAATGTAGCACTATTGCTTCTGCGATGGAAATCAGATCAAACAGCTGATGATGTGGGGGTGTAACGGGGGTGTAGCTCAGCAATAGAGCGTTAGCTTAGAATGTGAGAAGCCGTGGATTCGATCCCCAGTTCCTCCATATTTTTTTAATCGTAGACAATAATAATACAAAATAATCTTCTTAATAAATAATTATTTAGTTGCACTATCCCCATTTGTAATGTTACCTTCGTAGTTTTGTGCAGAAACTGGTGAAAATGAGCGACTACTCATCTGTGTGTCTAGATACTCCATAAAGACTTCCTTGTGAAGTTACGGTAGTTAATTTTAAATTGCAAACATTTCATTTTGTCAGTTTTGTGAATGTATTCATTTACATTTAAAATCATTAAAGAACTATAAACCCTGCAGTATCCTGAATAATGTAACAGTATTACTTCTGTGATGGAAATCAGTTCATTATAACAGCTGTCGATGTGGGGGTGTAGCTCAGTGGTAGAGCGTTCGCTTCGCATGTGAGAGGCCCTGGGTTCGATCTCCAGCACCTCCATTTTTTAATCTTAAAAGCTACTAAAAGATAATCTTTGTAATAAATAAATGTTTAGTTACATCATCTCAGCATTTGCAATGTTACCTTTATAATTTTGTGCAGAAACTGATGAAAATGAGCCACTTTTTATCTGTGTGTTTTAATACTCCATAAGGACTTCCTTGGGAAGTTAACGTAGTTAATTTTCATTTACAGACATTTCATTTAGTCTGATCCCTGTATGCATTCAATTACATTAAAGAACTAAACCTGCAGTATCCTGAGTTATGTAACAGTATTACTTCTGTGATGAATATCGGATCATTAACAGCTGTTGATGTGGGGGTGTAGCTCAGTGGTAGAGCGTTCGCTTAGCATGTGAGAGGCCCTGGGTTCGATCCCCAGCACCTCCATTTTTTAAATCTTAAATGATAATATAAAATAATCTTCTTAATAAATAATCATTTAGTTACATTATCTCAGCATTTGCAATGTTACCGTTATAGTTTTGTGTAGAAACTGATGAAATTGAGCGAGTTCTTATCTATGTGTTTTAATACTCCATAAGGATTTCCTTGGGAAGTTAACGCAGTTAATTTTCATTTACAGACATTTCATTTAGTCTGATCCCTGTATGCATTCAATTATATTAAAGAACTAAACCAGCAGTATCCTGAGTTATGTAACAGTATTACTTCTGTGATGAATATCGGATCATTAACAGCTGTTGATGTGGGGGTGTAGCTCAGTGGTAGAGCGTTCGCTTAGCATGTGAGAGGCCCTGGGTTCGATCCCCAGCACCTCCATTTTTTTAATCTTAAAAAATGATAATATAAAATAATCTTCTTAATAAATAATCATTTAGTTACATTATCTCAGCATTTGCAATGTTACCGTTATAGTTTTGTGCAGAAACTGATGAAATTGAGCGAGTTCTTATCTACGTGTTTTAATACTCCATAAGGATTTCCTTGGGAAGTTAACGCAGTTAATTTTCATTTACAGACATTTCATTTAGTCTGATCCCTGTATGCATTCAATTATATTAAAGAACTAAACCAGCAGTATCCTGAGTTATGTAACAGTATTACTTCTGTGATGAATATCGGATCATTAACAGCTGTTGATGTGGGGGTGTAGCTCAGTGGTAGAGCGTTCGCTTAGCATGTGAGAGGCCCTGGGTTCGATCCCCAGCACCTCCATTTTTTTAATCTTAAAAAATGATAATATAAAATAATCTTCTTAATAAATAATCATTTAGTTACATTATCTCAGCATTTGCAATGTTACCGTTATAGTTTTGTGCAGAAACTGATGAAATTGAGCGAGTTCTTATCTACGTGTTTTAATACTCCATAAGGATTTCCTTGGGAAGTTAACGCAGTTAATTTTCATTTACAGACATTTCATTTAGTCTGATCCCTGTATGCATTCAATTATATTAAAGAACTAAACCAGCAGTATCCTGAGTTATGTAACAGTATTACTTCTGTGATGAATATCGGATCATTAACAGCTGTTGATGTGGGGGTGTAGCTCAGTGGTAGAGCGTTCGCTTAGCATGTGAGAGGCCCTGGGTTCGATCCCCAGCACCTCCATCTTTTTAATCTTAATGATAATATAAAATAATATTCTTAATAAATAATCATTTAGTTACATTATCTCAGCATTTGCAATGTTACCTTTATAGTTTTGTGCAGAAACTGATGAAATTGAGCGAGTTCTTATCTACGTGTTTTAATACTCCATAAGGATTTCCTTGGGAAGTTAACGCAGTTAATTTTCATTTACAGACATTTCATTTAGTCTGATCCCTGTATGCATTCAATTATATTAAAGAACTAAACCAGCAGTATCCTGAGTTATGTAACAGTATTACTTCTGTGATGAATATCGGATCATTAACAGCTGTTGATGTGGGGGTGTAGCTCAGTGGTAGAGCGTTCGCTTAGCATGTGAGAGGCCCTGGGTTCGATCCCCAGCACCTCCATTTTTTTAATCTTAAAAAATGATAATATAAAATAATCTTCTTAATAAATAATCATTTAGTTACATTATCTCAGCATTTGCAATGTTACCGTTATAGTTTTGTGCAGAAACTGATGAAATTGAGCGAGTTCTTATCTATGTGTTTTAATACTCCATAAGGATTTCCTTGGGAAGTTAACGCAGTTAATTTTCATTTACAGACATTTCATTTAGTCTGATCCCTGTATGCATTCAATTATATTAAAGAACTAAACCAGCAGTATCCTGAGTTATGTAACAGTATTACTTCTGTGATGAATATCGGATCATTAACAGCTGTTGATGTGGGGGTGTAGCTCAGTGGTAGAGCGTTCGCTTAGCATGTGAGAGGCCCTGGGTTCGATCCCCAGCACCTCCATCTTTTTAATCTTAATGATAATATAAAATAATCTTCTTAATAAATAATCATTTAGTTACATTATCTCAGAATTTGCAATGTTACCTTTATAGTTTTGTGCAGAAACTGATGAAATTGAGCGAGTTCTTATCTATGTGTTTTAATACTCCATAAGGATTTCCTTGGGAAGTTAACGCAGTTAATTTTCATTTACAGACATTTCATTTAGTCTGATCCCTGTATGCATTCAATTATATTAAAGAACTAAACCAGCAGTATCCTGAGTTATGTAACAGTATTACTTCTGTGATGAATATCGGATCATTAACAGCTGTTGATGTGGGGGTGTAGCTCAATGGTAGAGCGTTCGCTTAGCATGTGAGAGGCCCTGGGTTCGATCCCCAGCACCTCCATCTTTTTAATCTTAATGATAATATAAAATAATCTTCTTAATAAATAATCATTTAGTTACATTATCTCAGCATTTGCAATGTTACCGTTATAGTTTTGTGCAGAAACTGATGAAATTGAGCGAGTTCTTATCTATGTGTTTTAATACTCCATAAGGATTTCCTTGGGAAGTTAACGCAGTTAATTTTCATTTACAGACATTTCATTTAGTCTGATCCCTGTATGCATTCAATTATATTAAAGAACTAAACCAGCAGTATCCTGAGTTATGTAACAGTATTACTTCTGTGATGAATATCGGATCATTAACAGCTGTTGATGTGGGGGTGTAGCTTAGTGGTAGAGCGTTCGCTTAGCATGTGAGAGGCCCTGGGTTCGATCCCCAGCACCTCCATCTTTTTAATCTTAATGATAATATAAAATAATCTTCTTAATAAATAATCATTTAGTTACATTATCTCAGCATTTGCAATGTTACCGTTATAGTTTTGTAAAGAAAGTGATGAAAATGAGCGAGTTCTTATCTATGTGTTTTAATACTCCATAAGGAATTCCTTGGGAAGTAAACGTAGTTAATTTTCATTTACAGACATTTCATTTAGTCTGATCCCTGTATGCATTCAATTACATTAAAGAACTAAACCAGCAGTATCCTGAGTTATGTAACAGTATTACTTCTGTGATGGAAATCAGATTACTAACAGCTGTTGATGTGGGGGTGTAGCTCAATGGTAGAGCGTTCGCGTAACATGTCAGAGGCCCTTAGATCGATCCCCAGCACCTACATGATTTCAATCTCAGGAAGCAATTATATAAAATAATCTTCTTAATAAATAATTATTTAGTTACATTATCTCAGCATTTGTAATATTACCTTCATAGTTTCGTGCAGAAACTGATGAAAATGAGCGACTACTTATCTATGTGCTTTAATACTCCATAAGGAGTTCCTTGGGAAATTATCATAGTTAATTTTCAATTACAGACATTTCATTTTTTTAGTTTCGTCTATGAACTTAATTACATGAAACGTCTAAAGCTATTAAAATTTTTTTAAAACTTGCAGAATGTCTGAGTTATGTAACCGTATCACTTCAGTGATGAAAATCAATCATTAATGTTTCACATTTTTACCACGCTCCCTTTGAAAATACTCCCAATTGCCAAATGAAAAGTGAACTAAATCAAAACCACGAATTCAGTGAAATTTAAAATGTTTTTCTATGTGATTTTGTGCAATTACACTCAATTTAAATAACTGGAAAATAAAGAACAGGAAATGAATTTGTGTCTTTAGGGAAAGCTATATGTTGTCCACATCAGATTTTTGCATAATGTTGTTTCAATAAAAGTGACGTTACTGAGTGGTAGGTAGATAAATACTTGACAGTTTTTTTTTTAAGTTTTTGTCAATCGCTCATAGGAATTCCAATGACGCCAAAAGTGTCGTGCACAATAAGACACATCATACAATTGTAAGAGATGATTGGAAGATCAAATGATTCACAGTGATTGAATGATTTCCACCCGTTGATGTGATTATATGACAGATTGCTACCTAAATTTCCGCACTAAATTACAAAAAAATCTGATGAGGGCAACACATGACTTGCCTTATATAATGTAATGAATTTACTACTTTTACAGTAGGAAAATAGGTTTTTCTTATAGTAGATACTAATATTCTTTCCAAGATATTGATTTTTCGACAATTAGTCGTCAAATTCATTGATTTGGCGTCATTTTTTCCATTTGGCGAGATTTTCGTTGATTTGGCAACATTTCAAAAGTCGCCAAGATGGCGACATTCCGCTAAATTCGTCGCCAAAATCTCGCCAAGCGTTATGGACGGAGAAATAAGTTGTTCTTACAGCAGATAAATGACTATTGGCGTTCAAATACAAAAGTATTACTCAAAGTATCTATTTTCATGAATGGAAAGAGCTAGATCCACGAGAATGATGTCACCCAATGTATCGCATGGTATTATGAAAAGTGAACATGTTTCTCAATAGGAAATATTTTTTTTCATTTTATATGACTTTTTAATAATTTTTTGAAAAATGTGCAATATCTCAAGAACGGTTCATGTTAGCGTTCTAAAATTTATGTCAATCGTTTTCTAATGAAAAATTACATAAGAAATATCTATTTGCGTAACTTTTTTAGTGGTTTTGATTTTTTCAAAATTTTATTCGAAAATTTTGGAGGTTCTGAACATTCGATTACGTATAAAAACAATAGGCTTCCAGTGTATACGGATTGTGATTTTTGTGTTAATTTTGGTTCGATTCGGTCCATTCGTTTGTCAGTTATCGTCTCCACAGAGTCACTGACACACACACACACACACACCCACACACAGACATCACTTCAAAAATGTTTGATTCGTGATCAGGGATGCTTGATACGTGCTCTCCCGTCGAAAACTCGATTTAGAATTTTCGACCCCGTCACAATACTTTCCTTATACATTATATATATAAGGAAAGTAATAATATAAATACAAATTACAAATTCAAAGCTGCCAATCTGTAGGAAAAGTCTTCTGTTGGTCACATTCGATTTTATTTTATTACATACACCGTATTTGAGTAATTTACTCCAGCCGTGACCAGAGGTAATTCACGGGCTGGAAGTATCAAAGGTTGGTGCTCCAGTAACTTCATTTTCCGATGTGTTGACTGATCTTCGCGATGTGATTAATCATGTGACCGTATAGGAGAGAGAGAAGGGGGGGGGGGGAGTTAGTTATTTTAGTCGCAACTAGATTTTCTCCCACTTCTTTCTAAATACGACGAGACTCAAAGAGGACCGTATACAAATTGCAGTTTTTAATGACTAGGCTTCACCTTTCAACAAAGTTCTGTTTTATATAAACGGGAATATATGTTGTACTCTATGAGGCTTGTAAATATGATTTTAATACCTGAATATGTCACAAAAAGAGGATGTTTTGCATTAACAGGAAATGCGTCCTATGAGTGTTATAAATATGGACTTATATCCTGGATTTGTCACAGAACAGCATGTTGGTTTACATTAACAGAAGCATATGTTTTTTACCTGAATAAATCGCAGGAAAATAAAGTATGTTGTTTTATGATAACAATAATATATTTTCTATGAGTGTTGTGAATATGAATAGAATACTTAAATTTATAACAGAAAAGTATGTTTCAAATTAACAGGAATATGTAATATTTTCTATGAGTATTGTAAATATAAATTCAATATCTGAATTTATATTTACAATGATGTTGCTTTAAATTAACAGGAATAATGTTTTTTATGAGTGTTATGAACTTAACACCCTAAATATATCACAAAAAGTTAGATGTTTTATATTAACACGAATCTATAATATTTTCTAAGGGTGTTGTATGAATTTAATACTTGAATATATTGTAGAAAAGCTTGTTGTTTTACAGTAACAAGAATATATAAAGCTTTCAATGAGTGTTTTAAATCTGAATTTAATTTCTGAATATGTTGCAGGAAAGCAGGTTGGTTTACATTTACTGCATAAGAAATTATTAATTGGAGTGTGTCTCAACTCGACTTAATGAGAGTAATCCCCGGGGAGTCATTTCTCTCCAAGGGAGCTAATGACGTCACGAACAAAATGAATTTGTATTGTGGCTATTTTTTACAACAATGATTGAATCTGTTAAGTTTCGTGATAATTGAACCTATAAAAAAACCCATTTATACATGATGATGTCAAATTTTGCCCTACGATACCATGTTAAAAAAATTATCTAATTTCGAATTAATTACCGAGTTTTTACTCAAATGAAAAAGCATTCTATCTAGTTCTAGATTTTTTGATAACAACGCAGGATACAAAGTTTCGTAAAAACCCATTAATATTTGTGGCTGCTATCATGTACACAAGAAATAGACCACAGACACACAGACGGACATCACTCCAAAAATTGTCAAAACGTGTTCAGGAGGTCTTAAAACATATATTGACATCAAGATCTTGAATTCGAAAAACTTTCGGGAAAACATTATTTTATACAATATTAATAGTGTGAGGAAGTAAAAATTTTATCCATTCGATGAAAAAATAATAAGTTAGCATATGAAGAATCTAAATATTTTGAATCCGGTGCAAATATAAAAAATACGATAAAATTAAAGAAATAACTAAATTTTTTGTACGATAGTAATTCCAAAGGGTTAAAAGTTGCCAAAGTAACTAAGTTTTCTAAATTGAAATACACCCACTCTATAAGCTGTGATGTTCTCTCTTTTATTACCAAAAGATGATATGACTTGTTAATTTACTCTGTGCTTATTTTATTTAACCTTTCTATTAAAATTGCGATTTTTCTTAATGTTTGGAAATGCGGTAAAGTTATTCATGCACATAAAAAGAAAAACAAACTTGAAATTTCTAACTACAAACCTATTATCATACTGTCCCCCTTTTCCAAAGTACTTGAGAAGCACTTGAGTGATTTAAGCATGAAAAAATATTTTCCCAAATTAAGTAATGGATCTCGCCTTACCGACAGGGATTTATGCCAATACGCTCCATCTTATCTAATTTGACTTGTTTTACCTGAGGCATTATTGATGCTACTGAAGACAAGAAGCAACTGGATGTTCTCTATATTGATTTTAGTAAAGCATTTGATCACACTGATCTTGGGTTATTATCCCGCAGACTACTTATTTGTGATTTCAGTATTGATTTATCGAATTCGTTGTACTCGCACAATACAAATAGATTTTATTCTGTAAAGTATTTTGGCATTAACGCTAGATTATATAGTTATTCTTCTGGTGTTCCACAGGGTTCAAATTTGGTCTAATCTTTTTTTATTTTTGTTAATGGAATACCCCAAATTTTTAAAACTGCCAAATGCCTGATGTGTTGCTGTTGAGACCCAGACCGTCCGACCTACCAGAAAGGTGTAAGGCAACTGTTTGGACGGCCGGGAAGTGCCACCCAATTTAGACCGGAACCCAGTGGGGGAGGCATCCACAGGGACCATACCCTCCTTCCCCTACCACCAACCTCTCGGAAGGACTTACGGACCCACATGTTTAACGTGATCGTACTCCGCATGAACACGGCGGCAGTTGTGGCAGCTTGCAAAAATGTCTTATGTGTGACAATGATCTGAAATTTTCTGTGAAAATCAACTCTTTAACTGATTGTGCTTTGCTACAGCGTGATCTTCATAAACTGCATAACTTGTCTGCCTTAAATAGACTCCATTTAAATATTTCTAAGTGCTATGTTATGAGTATTGCTACGGTTAATAATATCCACGAATACGACTACAATTTAAATAATTTTCCTGTATTTTAGGGTACTCGTTTTATTGATTTAGGTGTCACTTTTGATGATTCACAACTTTCAAAGGCATATTAACACTGTTAAAAGAGCCTATCAAAGACTTGCCTTCACTTTAAGATGATCTCAATTTTTTGTCAGGGCTGATACTATTAATTATAATACTTTTGTTAAACCTATTTAAAATATTGTTCCATGATCTGGGATCATATTTGCCATCCGCATTTTCAGCAAATTGATATAGTTCAAAATGAATTTTTGCGTACTGTTAATTACAGAATTTCCTGTTATTATCCTTTTGATATGCATACTAGTCAACTGTTATCATTTTGATATGCATACTAGTCAACTTGTATCCTTTAGATATGCATACTAGTCAACTGTTATCATTTTGATATGCATACTAGTTAACTTAGGCAAAGATTTAATTTATATTATTGTTAAACCCATTTTAGAATATCGTTACATGATCTGGGATCATATTTACCATCAGCATTTTCAACAAATCGAAGTACTCCAAAATTAATTTTTACGTACAATTAATTACAGAATTTCCGGTTATTATCCTTTTGATATGCATACTAGTCAACTGTTATCATTTTGATATGCATACTAGTCAACTTTTATCCTTTTGATAAGCATACTAGTCAACTAATATAATTTTGATATGCATACTAGTCAACTTTTACCTTTTTGATAAGCATACTAGTCAACTGTTATCATGCATACTAGTCAACTTGTATCCTTTTGATATGCATACTAGTCAACTGTTATCATTTTGATATGCATACTAGTTAACTTAGGCAAAGATTTAATTTATATTATTGTTAAATCCATTTTAGAATATCGTTATATGAACTGGGATCATATTTACCATCAGCATTTTCAACAAATCGAAGTAGTCCAAAATTAATTTTTACTTACTATTAATTACAGAATTTCCAGTTATTATCCTTTTGATATACATACTAGCTAACTTAGGTAAAGATTTATTTTATATTATTATTTTTTGATTTATATATTATTGTTTTGAATTGAATTGCAGCCTCAATTTCGTCCGTGATTAAAATGAATTTTTTTTAATTTTCCGTCAGCCACTGTTGTTGTAGGGGAGAACATTGAGAAACTTGTTTCTTTACCTCATCACTATTTATTTATTTTTACATTTTAGGGCAAAGTACTAGGTTAGTGGTAGAACTCGTCATAACATATTACAGCCACGTACTTCAGCAACATTAGTACCTGCCTCTGGTATTAGAGAAAATGATACAAAGATAATCGAATGCGGCCCTTGTGGTTTGGGGGTAAAAATCTCGTATTTCACGGTGTCATCTTTTTCAAGTTAAGTACTTGACTGGGGAAAATGACAGACGGTATTCTGCTTCGAAGGATCGTTTATGCGTTCTTGACACGATTAGGATGATACGTATTCATTTCAGTCGAAAGTAATGTAACGATGTATCCTCTGAAATCGTGGATGTACGCTCAGGATACAAGAATGATCAACATCCTCTTGTATTTTTCTCACGCCCACTTGTACTGCTCTTATGCCCTCTTTCATTTTTTCATAGGTCTCTTCTTGTACTGCTTTCATTCCGCTTCGCATGCTTTCATTTCTTTTTTAATTTCAGCTTGAACGGACGTAATTCCTTCTTTCATCTTGGATTTCATTTTTTCCTTTAATTCGGCTTGTCTCCTTTTCAATCCATCTTTAACCTTTTGCTTAAGGGTGTGATAGCGTTAATCCCAAACGAAGAACCTCTCAAAAGGACAGGTATTTGACATACTCTATCCCAAACAGTTCGATCCTCCTTTGCAGGCATTGGCGTCCATGGAAATCGCTGACAGAAACATTGCACCTGCTGGGGATTGACGTTGTTCCACCCGTAAGCAAAAGGTTAATATCGTCTTTCAAGCCTTTAATATTTTGTTTAATTTCTTTTTTCAGTGTTTCTTTTCCGGCTTCAATCTCTTCTTTCTTCATTTCTTGTCCAGATTTCATCTCGTTTTGAACGGCTCTCATCGTTTCTTTCATTCCGCTTTATCCGACTTTAATATTTTCATCCATCGTTTCTTGTCCGGCTTTCACCTCGTCTTTCATGGTTTCAATCAAACCCATCACCCCTTTCAACTGTTCTTCTATTGTTTTTCTAGTCACTACCATTTACGCTTTTCAAGTTTTCAGAAATCTCACTTCTGACTCCAATTTGTTACGACGTATCCTCTGGAATCGTGAGTGTGCACGCAGGATACAAGAATGAGTCCAAATTTCTGGACAACTAACACGTTTATTTATAAGCACAGCGTAAACAGGAGCAATATACTGCAAATAGCTTTATCTCACAAGATAACTAAATAACTGCTAAGTACAGTAAACAACAATTAAATACTCCACTAATTTCCCAAAACAGTCGATAATATTCTTAAAACACTGACGTATGTCATAGTTCAATGTAGCTCGTATCACGTCAACTGCTTTCCAGTTGAGTGATGACTCCTTTTACATACTTTCTGTGGAAACTTCTAGAACTCTCTCATATCTCGTAGACTATTCGTTATTTTGAGGTGGTTCTCGAACCTTCGAAATGTCGCCAAATTGGCAATAAATTGCCAAATCTGGTAACCCTTACGAACTTCAACATGTGACAACCTGAGATGCATGTCATAGGAAAGCCTGTACGGGTGTTTTGTTCGTCTGGTTTTCAAAAGAGACTTCAGTGACGGAATTTCACACGTTCTCAACAGTAAACAGAACAGACGCAGTCCAGAGTTGCATTCGACGATAATGAAGTAAAAATAATATGCAGGTAATAAAAACAGAGGAAGAAAAATGCACTCAATTTCCTTTTAATTGGGAGAAGTCAGTTAAGGGCAACATATGACTTACTGCATAAAGACACTGCTTATTTCTTTATGTACATTAATTTAAAATGTATGTTTTATGTATGTTTTATGTACATTAATTTAAATTCCGGTTTGCCTTATAGAATAGTACAAACGATGTTTTTTCCTTAATACTAGCAGATGAACCAGACGTTGTTCTTCATTTACAATATGTGCAAAATTTAATAGCAATCTAAATCATATTGTTCTAAAAATTTTATTAAATTATTTAATTTAATAAATTATTTTTTATAACTTAATTGTTAAATCGGTTATTTAATTTAATCTACCAATAAAAATTAAAATAATATTATCTGTACTCGCTATACAAAATTATCTTCGGGAAAATCGTTGAATACAACATCTTCATTCCATTTGTAAACAATTTACAAATATTTAAATGTTGGTCAACATCTGCCGAAAAAGAGGCGCTGATATAGCATAGAGAAAAATATTCCCATATCATATTTTATTCCGTTGCAATAATCAGTTATACATAATTGGAAATATATAAAATTGAAAAATATTTGCCAAAGTAAAACATACGATTTAAGAAATTGAAATATTAATAATCATCATAATCATACTTTATTATGCAGCCGCAACTCGATAAGACACGATTCAAAATATAATAAAGTCCATTTATTGCATTTTTATATTAATTTCTCTATTATGTAAATGGAATACTTGCATTAAATTCAAAATCGTCTGCTTTATAAACACATTTGACAAATAATCTATTTTTTTGCATAATGAAAACCATGGAGTTAGAAAGAAGAGGAGATAAAAACTCCTATGGATGAAACGCCTGAAAATAATAATTTCCTAATTATAAGTACAATTAAGCAGTATTTTTGCATAGTTGTACGATAGAATACAGGATATATGGAAATAAAAATGAAAGGTAAACTAATTTTTAATACGTAATAATATTCTTTATGGTTTCAGTTCTAATTTGCACTGCACTAATAAATTACTTTTACAAAATGGATAATTTAAATAAATGTTTTAGGCCTTTCGCTATAGAAATACATACAATGCAGATTTACTTATCTTACCCCAGCGCCACCTGAATCATTGTCTGAAACGATATTGGCGTTTTTTTAAAATGAACTTTTAACTCCGTACTTTAACCTCCATGGTTTTAATTCACTTTATTCTCCGATTGCAACATATACACTCAAATCACGTACTATGGGAACATTAGTATCCTCCGTTATAAGAGTAAAAACGCGTTACAGAACTTATCGTCTGCGGTGCCTAAGTTTGGCAAGACAAATATTCCATTTCCCTGAGTCATGTTTTTTTTTTGCACGTTAAGTATGTGCTTGGAGAAAATGTCATTTAACATTGCTCTTGCTGTGTTTTAGATGGTAGTTTGCGCTTCCTTGACACGATTAAGACGATACCTGCGCTCTTCAACCGCAGGGGAAAAGAGCAGATCGATGCTCTATTGCACTTCCCGAAGTCATCTTTTTCAAGTTAAGTATGTGCTCCGATAAAATGTCAGTTAGCATTGCTTTTGTTGCATTTTAGATGATTGTTTGCGCTTCTTTGACACGATTAAGATGATACCTGCGCTCTTCAACCGCAGGGAGAAAGAGCTGGAAACTGCAGATGTGCAATTGGAGGTATTGTGGTTGAATAGAAATGCAATGGCAGAATGAAACAGGATTGGAATGGAGCGGGCAAGCGTGTGCGTCACCGATTGGTAATAACACACATGATGTGCACAGTACATGAATTTCCCTACATAATGCAATATGAAATTACGATTTATCACAGCGAAATAATGGTGTAAAAGAACCGTAGTAGAATGCGTTTGACATTGAATTAAACTTTGGCCACTTATGAATCCAAACAGAAGGATTTATTCATACTCACGTATAAAATATTCCCCAAAATGCAATAGACATTTATTCAATATTTCATGAAATAAATAACTATTGGCGAATTCTTAGGAGTCATAATATATATACATACAATTTGATACGTGATTTCGACGCATTAGCGGGCGATTTCACGATGTCTTTTATAGACTAAAAAAAAAAGATCAGGCATGCATAAAGCATGTATTATGAAATACTTTGCAACTGAAATGCGATTTTATTTAAGCATCTCTAAAATGCGACACATTCGGCAGTGATATTTTTTGAATTATCACAGAACTGCAATAATTTATTTTACTTGAAAACTTAAAACTTCATCGAAAAATAAAAATAAAAAGAATTATACTTGAAATAATGAGTTAGAATAATAAAAAAATATTTTCGTATCCTTATATGAATATAGATAAACTTTCAGCTTATACTTGAAACAGTTCAGTGACTTTAGAGACTTCAGCTTATTAGGTAAAGTATTAAAATTTTTAGGGAACTTTAACATAGTTACAGCTGTAAAAATGAGCCGATCTGATGTTGCGGCTGGTTTCAAAGTAGTTGGAGTTCTTAATTAAAAATATAATACATTTTAAATCTAATGTTAACAAATACGAGTAGTTAACATGTCAAAGCTTTCCTTTAACTCAGCAAGAGTGTCAAATGTCATTCTGATAATTCTTAACAAGCACTTGATTGTTATTCACTGGCAGTATTTAGTTATCAACCAACAAAGAATTATGAAATTTTAAGTACATTGCAAAACAATTTTTTTAGTACATTTTAACAATTGTAACTACTATAGAAAAATATATTTTGAATATTTTACATATTTAGAATAAGTCTATTACTTTTTTTTAATTTAATTTTTCGAATACATTTATTAAATTATTGAAATATATGAATAAAGTTATATCAATTTAATTGGTTGTGGGCAAATTTGTCTTAGCAAGCTATAAATTCAAAACTTTTATTAGTTTTTTTAATTCGCTTTTATTACTTTCCTTATACAATAACGTATAAGGAAAGTATTGTGACGGGGTCGAAAATTCGAATTCGAGTTTTCGACGGGAGAGCACGTTTCAAGCATCTCTGATCACGAATCGAACATTTTTGAAGTGATGTCTGTGTGTGTGTGTGTATGAAAGTATGTGTGTGTGTGAGTGTGTGTGTGTGTGAAAGCATGTGTGTGAGTGTGTGTGTGTGTGAAAGCATGTGTGTGTGTTTGTGTGTGTGAAAGTATATATGTGTGTGTGTGTGTGTGTGTGTGTGTGTGTGTGAAAGTATGTGTGTGCGTGTGTGTGTGTGTGTGTCATTGAGTCTGTGGAGACGATAACTGACGGACGAATGGACCGATTCGAAAGAAATTTGGTACAAAAATTACAATCCGTAAACACTGGAAGCCTATTGTTTTTATACGCAATCAAATGTTCAGAACCCCCCTAAATTTTCAAGTTAAATTTTGAAAAAATCGTCAAAAAATCAAAACCTCTAATAAAGTTACACAAATAGACATTTCTTACGTAATTTTTCATTAGAAAACGATTGATATAAATTTTAGAACGCTAACATGAACCGTTCTCGGGATATTGCACATTTAAAAAAAAATTATCAAAAAGTCATAAAATAAAAAATAAAAATGATTCCTATTGAGAAACACTTACTTTTCATATGTAATACCATGCGATAAATTTGGTGACATCATTCTCGTGGATCTAGCTCATTCCATTCATGAAAAAAGATACTTTGAGTAATGCTTTTGTATTTGAAAGCCAATAGTCATTTATCTGCTGTAAGAATAACTTATTTCTCCGTCCGTAACGCTTGGCGAGAGTTTGGCGACGAATTTGGCGGAATGTCACCAACTTGGCGACTTTTTTAAATGTTGCTAAATTAAGGAAAAATTAGCCAAATGGGTAAAAGTAACGCTAAATCAATGAAAATAACGACTCATTGACGAAAATCAATATCTTGGAAAGAATATAAATATCTACTATAAAAATAATCTATTTTTTTTACTGTAAAAGTAGTAAATTCATTGCATTATATAAGGAAAGTCATGTGTTGCCCACGACAGATTTTTGAATTAGCGATGCAGGTGTAGCCACTATTCTACAATTAAACAAATTCACAAAATTGCAGATTTGCTCCAGAAATTGCAATTGAGACATTCTACTAAAATGATTGCAGTCTTTTTATGGTGAATTTGTACATAACAAAACAATTAATGCAATATGCATTTTAATCTTATTCGAATTTTATGACTGCATTGTTTGTATTGCCCAGACAGCCGAAACAATAAAAATGATTTATTTGTATTTTTAGGTAGCGGCAAACGTTCAAATCCGTGAAAAAACAAGAACTTTTCAACCCCGTATAATACTCTCCCTTTAAATTTAATATGTAGACAAGGGCAGAAAAAAAACCAGGGTTTTTATTCTAAACTATGGTTTAAAAAATGCCTTACACAAAACACCATTGTTAAAACTACATAAAATCATGGTTTAAAAAAAATAAACGACAAGGTTTAAACAGGAGAAAACACGGTGGTTTAAACCAATGTGGATTAAACCAGCCAACGGCGGTATGCATTACAGGATAAATAAAAATTATTACGTTTATAGTATTTTAAATCATTAATTCTATCATAAAATATGCACTACAGTCACGTACTACATAAACATTGCATTCATCTGTAAAGAAGAAAATGATACAGCAATATCGTTTGCAGTTTTTACGGTTGGCAGGATCAATGTAGTGTTTCGCGGAATCACCTTTCCAAGCTAAATACCTGATCATGGAAAATAAGGAATAACCTTTCTTGCTGATGACCTTCAGCGATCTTTTACGGTTTCTTGACACGATTACAGTTATATCTGGCTATTTCTATTGAACGGTAACCGAACGGACTGTGATGCTGAAGTGCATTATAAGATACTAAGGTTAAAAAAAAAATGCAGAGGCAGCACGAGATAGATGGGTATAATGGACGGCTAATGTGCTCGTGGAGAGAATAAAAACAAGCAAATAAGATCCTATTTCTATATATTCTATCTGTATGTACTGAAAGATATTCGCATAAACAATAAGTTTCAGCTAATATAGTAGATTGTCAGCACATTGATGTAAATAATTAAATCTTCTGATTACTAATACAAAGAAAAACCATGGTTTAAATCAATAAACAAAAGGTAATATTTAAACCTAAGAAAACATCATGGTTTAAACCGTTATTAATTAGTCATTTTAAGTGACACCCATAATATGTAAATTCGTAAATATTCCACAATTGAACTTCATTTCATCACAAAGATGTATCTTTACATTGTAATGAAAATAAGCACACAAACATTTCTAAAGGATTAACTTGTACCTTATATTTAGTATTGAAACTGTATGATTTTTCATTCAAAATTTCTTCTTCTTTTCTAATACTTTACAACACAGTTGAAAAGTGTTTATGATTTTGTTTATTCTGTCTGTCTGTCTGTCCGTCAGTACGATAACTGCCGTAAAAATGACTTTATCAAAATGAAATTTTGGTATGTTGGTCAGACGGTCTGTAGGACCTCTGAAAATATAAATGAATAATATCACCCAGTTAGTTTTGGATTGAACCCGGTTTGAAAAAATGAAATACATTGAACCCTGGGACCTAATTTTTCAAACATTTTTTAAGCAAATTTAATATTCACACATTGCTTTGAAAGTTTCAGGAAATATTCAAATTATCCTATAAATTATATAAAAAAATTTTCAGCAAAATATATTCAGTAGTTTTTTAAATAAAAATTAAAATAATAACCCATTATATGAAGAGATCACGTGATACACTTCAAAATAAAATAGGGCATCCATCTTGTGTCATGCTTTTCTTTCTTTTTCTTCATCTATATAAATAAAAATGAAAATCTGTCTGTCTGTCTGTCTGTCTGTCTGTCTGTCTGTCTGTTTGTCCCATCATCACGGGAGAACGGCTGAACCGAATTTGATGAAATTTTGTGGGTAGCCCAGAAATAGCCCCACTTAAAATTATATCCGTGTTTTGAGTTTTTACGACCAGTGGTTCTCGAGATATTAGTAAAAAACGAAATTTTCGTTTGTCTCATCATCACGGAAAAATGGCTGAACCGAATTTATTGAAATTTGGTGGATAGCCTTGAAATATCCCCCCATAAATTTTGTCCAAGTTTCGAGTTTCTAAGACCTGGGGTTGTCGAGATATTAATGAAAAACGGAACTTTTTCCTAGGAGTTCTACTCCCTAACTCCGTGGTTTATCCAAACGAAAAGCTTGAAAATCGTGTGAAAGTGAATTAAAATTTAATCTCTGAGTTTGATGGGAGATTATTTGCGTTAATTAGTCACTTTCTGAAAACATGTATTGTTTGAATTATGATTTAAAGGGGAAATCTATCTCCATGGTTCATGGTTTATTTAAAACAAGCTTTTACGGAACAATGAGAAGTATAGAGAAATCAAAATCGTTATTTAATTTCGCAGTTTATGTTATAAGACATGACATATTTAACATGTTATAAGATTCTATCTTATATCATGTTACTCAGAAACGCAATTACATTAAATCTGTCTGTTAATTTTAATAATTATTTTTTCGATTTGAATAATAAATAAATGGATATAAAAATATATTTTAGAAAAGAACGATTTGATTTTTCTTATAGCATTTTTGACTGGATAATATCAATTACGGTCTTCAGGTTTAAAAATTATTATTATTTATATTTTCGGGGATTATTGATTCAAGGATTACTGATATTTTCAAGTTATTATGCAATTATTTTATTATGACAAAAATTGTTTAAACTCATATATTGTATGTTGTACGAATCTTCTACAAATACACGTGTATATCTTTTAATCTATGAGAATATAAGTAGTACAGGTATATTGACATATGTTTTGATATATATTGGCATATATTGGAATCAATTACGACCTTCTGGTATAAAGAGTACGAATATTATTGATGTTTTCAATTTATTACATCATCTATCTCTTTTATTTTGGCAAATATTTTTGAGACGCATATTGTAATACGGGTAATCTTCTACTAACACATTGGCATATTTTCTGATCTGCGACAATATGATTAGTACGGGGTTGCATATATTCATTCAATTCCTATTTTTTCTTCTGTAAATTTGCTTACAAAAGGGGGCAGGATGTTTTATTCTTCAGATCTGATCGTGCAGATAATTTTGCATAGTGAGAACATATATTCTTAAACTTCTCTTTAGGAGCAATAAATTTAATATTTTAACCGAATTTGCACATGATTGCGAACTATAAGTTTCTTTAAATTATACACTCCGTACGAATAACGGATTAAATTAAATGTGTTTGTTAATGTTTTTATTATTTTTTTTCGATTTAAATAATAAATAAATGGATAAATGGATATAAAAGTATATCTTATGAATGGACGGTTTGATTTTTCTTTTAATTATATTAATTGCTGACTGCGTACATCAATTTCATTTATTTTGGCAAAGAGTTTTCAAGCTTATATCGTATTTAGCTACTAAACTCATATATTGTGTTTAGCCAATAAATTCATATAGCCGATTGTTGAAACAGAAAAAGAGTAGAGTGGGTATATCTTCTAATACAATTGTGGTGTTTTCATTTAGTATATTGAAACGGGATAAGAATGTTTCATTCAGATCTGCAAATTCAAATCTACGATTTTGGAGGGATATCGCTAATCTGACAACTTTTCTTAAACTTTGCCAAATTGACGGAAATGTCGCCAAATTGATATAAACGACACACAAACAGCTTCCCGGACGACCATCTTGCTGCTCATGTCCTCGGATGACTCGGTCGTTCTGGGCTTTCGACAGAAACAGCTTCCATAAACCTTCGGGTTGGTCGTGTGGCTTGGGTCTTCTACATATCAATGAAATTTTTTTTTGTTTTGTTAGAAGAGAGCACTGAAATGATGTTTGGTTAGCATTTATCTGTCAGACCAACCATCCTACTTAGTAATACATTTAGCGAATTTTTAAAATGTCACCACATTGATAAAAATGTTTTCAAATCTATAAAAATATCTTGAAATTGATAAAATGGCGCTACATAAATGATATTAATTGTTTTTTGTTAGGGGATAGTATTGTGATGATATTTCGTCAATTTGTCGCAAAGTGGAACTGTCAGTTCTACAGTCCCACTTGGCGATAAATTTGGCGATTTTTTAAAATGTCGCTAATTTGACGAAACTGTCGCCAAATGTTCCATAGAAATATAACTATTTAGACGACACTTTTTCTACCAATTTATTTGAAGCAAATGATATCATGTCGCTTAGCAACGGATTTAAATCCAATGTGTTTATGCGGCAGACGATTTTTATTAAATCCTTTCCGATTTGAATAATGAAGATATGTTTATAAAATAAATTTCATTGCCATTTCTTTTTGGACTGGATAATATCAATTATACTCTTCAGGTTTAAAAATTATTATTATTGATATTTTCCGGAATTATTGATTCAGTGATTATTGATATTTTTAAGTTATTACGCCATTGTTTTATTGCGGCAAAAATTGCTGACACACGCATATTGTACGTTGTACGAGTAATCTTCTAGGAATGCACGGGTATATCTTCTAACCTACGAGAATATAAGTAGTACAGGTATATTGGCATATATTTTGACATATATTGGCATATATATTGGAATCAAGTACAGTCTTCTGGTATGAAGCTTAAGGGGATTAATTATATATTCAATTTATTACGTCGTCTGTTGTAGTTTACCAAAAAACATTTGAGACTCATATTGCAAAACGGGTAATCTTCTACTAATAATCGGACATTATAAGTAGTACGTGTATATCTTCCCATATAATTTTAGCACTTTAATTTTGACATATATTGGAATAAATGACTGTCTTCAGATTTAAAGATTACGGGTTTATTGGTATTTTCAATTTATACATGTAATCTACTAATACAGGTTATATTTTCTAATATTCGCGTATATAATTAGTACGGGTCCCATACAATTTTAACGCTTTTATTTTGCATATATTGATTCAATTCCATATTTTTTTTTTATATTTGCTTACATAAGGGGTCCAAGATGTTTTATTCTTCAGATATGTCCATGAAGATAATTTTATATAGCGAGAACAGAGATTCTTAAACTTCTTTTTAGGAGCATTGTATTAAATATTTTAACAGAATATTTTGATTAAGCATGTCATTTAGTATACTATAAGAATTTGCGCATGATTATGAATTTCAAGTTTCTTTATATTATATACTCCGTACGAAGAACGGGTATGCTGCTAGTAATTCAATAAATTGGGGTTACTTGCACAAAATAACACGGATGATAATTTAACAGAACACCGAATTTGCCGTTTTAATTCCATTTTTGTTTTCATGTGGCCACGGGACAAAGGCGACGTGGTAAAACTGCGAATAAACTACAGTATCTCGAAAAATGTTAGGCCTGGAGTGATTGGGTTCGTCTTAATCTTTTCATGGCCACGAATTACGTACAAAATAAACATATATGTACATTTAAACATATGTAGCCTTTTATTTTAGATTTTTACAATTTTTGCGGGATTTTTTTTTTTATAAAAAAGACAGGTTCTTTTACTCCAAATCGTACCAAAATTTAATCAGCACCAGGGTAACTCACAAGTGACTTACCAAATTTTATGAAATTTGGCCTATCAATTTTTTAACTGGAGTGCATACATACTGTGAGACCAGAAAGCGTTCTCATATTTGATGAGACACTTTTATGTGAGTATTTATAGTGGCCAGAACGGCAAACAAATCTTGTAGTCTGGCTGACACCAAGGTTTATTACGACTTGAACCGAAAGGTCAGAATACTATAAATTTAGATGTGCCATACCAGAAGGGCTGAGATGGGCCGTACTAAATTAATTTGTACATTAAATTAATTCCATTATATGAGAAATAACGGCCATGGCAAATTGATGAATTTAACATTCAAATAATAATCCTTAAATATATTTAATAGTTAAAAGTGTAATTTTATGTTCTTTTTAATATGCGTCCCACACATACATTGCACAGACAGGCACATAGATATACAGCATTATTACAATACTTTTCAAATGCTGCCCACTTGCTATATGTGCTGCCCACTTCCCAAGTGTGCTGCCATGCATTATAAAGGAAAGTAAAAATGACCCTCCTTAGTATTTTCACTCACAGATCCAATCGCTAAATATGCACCTGACTCACGTAGTACGGGAACGTTTAGACTCACATATAAGAACATTAATACAAAAACATCGCTGTGCAGTCTTTACGGTTGGCAGAATAAATATTGTATTTCACGGAGTCATCTTTTTCAAGCTAAGTATCAACAGGGAAAAATGGTAGATAACGTCTTCTGCCGATGTGCTTCAGAGATCGTTTACGCTTCCTTGACACGATTAGAACCATAACTGCTGTCCTCTGTCAGTAGAAAGAAGAGCAGTGTGCGATGCTGAAGTGCATTCAAAGATACTTAGCTAGTAAGAAAATGCAGCGGCATCATGGAAGTGGGGTGGAATAATGGACTGGCGAATGTGTTCGCAGCAGGAATAAAAACAAATGGAAGGTCTTTCGTGGCGTTTGATCTATATGTACTGAAATATATCCGAAATATTTATTTATGGATAGAAAACGTTCCAAATAATGATAGGTAGATTGCTAACATATTAATATAAATAATTGTCTTTGGAGTTTTTGGTTAAAAAGATAATGTAAAAACTTTATTTGTGACGCCGTATTTGCAGTTATATTAAAAACGTTTAAATCTATGTATGTTTGAATAGCAACATTACCATATCAGCAGTTATTTCTCTATATTAAAATGAATCTGATATGGGCAGTGCATGACTTTTCCTACATAATGCAGTGAATTTACTTCTTTCACAGCGAAAAAATTATGTACAAGATCCACGTTTTAACGCTAAATTGTACACTTGTCATCTTTTCTGGATGACAACGTGTAAAATTATTTTGAAGTACCCTATTAACTTATAGTACACGCAAATCTAGTTTGACAATTATGAATAATAATAGCATCCGTAATAAGCAATATAATTAATATATTAAAATATGCGCGTTATTACATAAATTTGATGTCATTTTCGTTAATCTAGTGCCAGTTTTGCAATTTTAATGATATTTCTGTCAATTTGGTACCATTAAAAAGCCACCAGGTTTGTGATCTGTAGCCAAAATAGTCGCCAAGTTCGCTGAATTTATCGGAGAGTGTATCAGACGGATGGATAGAAGGATTTTTCCTATATACGTTAATGAATGAATATTGGCGAATTATTGCTCATCAAAGTACAAAAATATTTCACAAAGTATCTTCTGTCATGAATAAAACAAACGACATCCGTGAGAACGACGTTAACAAATCTGTCGCATAATACTGCATATATAAGAGGAACATATTTCATGATAGTCAGTACATTTTAATTTTATGTAGTTTTTTTTATAAATGTATTTACAAGACGTACAACATCTTTAGAACGGTTCATGCTAGCGTTTTAAAATTTATGTCGTTCGTTTTCTAACGAAAAATGATATAAGAAATGACTATTTATGTAACGTTATTAAAGGCTTTTTAATTTTTTTCAATATTTCATTCGAAAATTGGGAGGGGGATCTTACGAACATTTGATCACATTTAAAATCTATAGGGTTCTAGTATTTATCAGATCTAATAATACTACTAAATTTCGTACGAAACACACTATTTGTTCGCAAGATATCGTACCTACAGATACACACATTATCATATTACACATACATATACATATACACACACTGACATCGCTTCAGAAACGTTTAACTTAAGTTCAGGGATGCTTGAAACGTGGTCTTCCGTAGAAAATTATTTTTCCACTTTTCGACCCTATCACAATACTTTGCCAATACATTATACTACGATGTAAAGGAAATAAAATCTATGTTTTTTTAGTATTTCATCAGTATTTACAGAGTTATTTGTTATTTTGTGGAAGAAAAGGTTAGATTAATCATCTGTATTGCATTTACAAAATTTTTAAAAGTATTTCAGTACTTTACGGAATTCTATAATTTGTATTTTAAAAAACTTTTTTTTTTGTTTTGCTTGGTTATTTTTACTCTGTTATTGACCTATTTAATTTTAATGTGCATGTAATCTACGCATTTTATCAAGAAACTATCCTTATTTTTAACCGGTTTCTGCTTTTGAGAATTTCATTCAAGTAATACATATCTTATCACATCTGCCAGCTTAACAATTCTTTAAACTTATAAATTTAATCCAACTATTTTAAATAGCAAACATTATTCACAGCTAACAAAGCTTTCCATTTATGGCCCCTACAAATGCAAATTTCTGTTTTAATAAATGACATTCTGAATATAAATATCTGAAAGAACAAAGTCTTCCTCTAGATTCATAAATTATTCATATTTCAAAACTTCATCCCCCTCTCTAATTGTGAACAAACAATAAATATTAATCCATTTAATTATCAAGATCTAAGAGCGTGAAGAGAAGTAAATGATTACCAATAATTCTTCTAATAAAAACTTTGTTTAAATTATTGGTTCCTTAAATCCAAACCTTAAAAAATATATTATACTCTAATTTCACGCTCCATGTGTTTATGTGTAAAAAGATATTAAAGTTTTCCAATAGTAAGAGGGAACTTGGGTTAAATTGTATTCACTGATTGACCTGTTAGTTGCTTGTGTAATTTAATAATATTTGAAAATAATTTCTTAATTCAGTAGTTAATGTCGTTTAATGCTAGTATTTTTTTGAAAAAACGAACAGTAATTGCTGTTCTTTGAATAACTAAAGTTGTTCAACATTTCTAAATTTATCGATAAAAAGTAAAACAAAATAATGTAACACTTTTGGTCGTGAGGAGTTGTGTTGCAGAGTTCGAATCCTCCGTTTAAATGCCTCTTGGCGCCATCTCATGAAGAGTACAGGAAATATAAAAATGAATAGATAACATTCAGTAAATTGGAAACAATATAGTGAAGAATACTCGTCATGATCGCCAAGGTTGCGAAATTACCGACTTTGTAGGGCCGGTGTTTGATTCGGGATCAAAACGAGATAGTCCAGCATTATAGCGGTGAGCTAAAGACGTTTTCAGCTCAAGCCATTTAATATTGCCTTATGAGAGTTTGCTGCAGTACACCCCTTTCCAGTGAGTTGTCGATTATCAAACGAAATTATTGCTGGGTTATAAATGAGGCATGCGAGGTATAAGTTGAAGGGTAGAAATGGCCATGATACCGTGAGGAGTTCTGTTGACAAAATTGTGTTGCCAATACCGTGGCTGATGAGGAAAGTGCTCAGAGTTTGAATTCTTCGTTCAAATGCATCCTGGCGACATCTCATTGGGAGTACAGAATGTACATTTTTACAATGAATATACAGGGTGTCCCAAAAAGATTGAAACGCGCTTTAATTCTTTACCTGTTGAAGATAAGTGGGCAAGCCGACGCGGTGGTCGAGCGGTCAAGGCGAGCGTTTCCAAGCGATCGTTCGACCGCCGCGTTGTGGGTTCGAGTCCCACGTAAGGCATGAATTATGTGTTTTTGGGCGCAGTGTGTTCCGCCCCCCTCTGGTGCGCCTGGGGCAACGTCCTAGGATGGCTAAATGGTTCATGTTCCTGGCCGATGTATAGGCGAATGATGGAAAATAGGGATCATAAACAAATTGACGATGGAAATTGTTTAGATCAAAAATACGTCAATATGTGTCAAAATTTTTTATCACAAATGCATCTGAATAAAGCATTACACAGACAGAGATCATATAAATCAGTGGTACTCACTACGCGGTTGGGTATCCTATGTATTATCATCCAGTTTTATCTTTATGATATGTCACAAATTTGCATTTCTAATTTGATATAGGGTCCCCATTCAGAATGTTTCAATTTTCAATTTTAAATATAACTCGCTCAATATTAAAGATACAGATATGCGTTTTTTAACACTTTACAACAAAGTTGAAAAGTGTTTATGACTTTGTTCATTCTGTCTGTCTGTCTGTCTGTCTGTCTGTCCGTTAGCACGATAACTGTCGTAAAAATGACTTAATCAAAATGAAATTTTAGTATGTTGTTCAGACAGTCTGTAGGACCTATGGGAATATAAATAAATAATATCACACAATTAGTTTTGGATTGAACCCGGGTTGAAAAAATGAAATACATTGAGCCCTATGGGACCTAATTTTTCTAACATTTTTTAAGCGGATTTAAAATTCACAAATTGCTTCGAAAATTTTAGGTAACAGTCAAATTGTTCCATAAAATATATAAAAAAAAAATTCAGCTAAATATTTTTAGTAGTTTTTTAAATAAAAATTAAAATAATAATTACACATCTTATATGAAACGATCACGTGACCATGCTATGAAACGATCCCATGACCCACTTGAAAATGAGATATGGCATCCATCTTGTTTCAAATTCGTGATTTTTTAAAGTTCTTTTTAATTGATATTGAGTGTTGTATCCATCCTAAAACTACTTTATTTCTGCTTAAATTCTGTGCATCTACATACTAAAACAACACAATGACAATATATTTGAGTTTAAATTCTCATTCAAATTTGATTATTTCTACAATTAAGCCTATTTTTCACCTATGTAAAATGTAAACAGCAAAATATGTAGAATGAGTTGTATTAGAATTACTGTATTTCTTTAACACAAAATAATTCAGTCCATGGAGTCTGCATGGCTGATATGAATGAAATATTAATTGATTTTATAAACAGAAGGACGATATTTTTCGATGAAGTTTTAAGCATAAAGTTTATGAATTGTAGCTCCATGGTCTTCATTTTTAAATAAAATAAATTATTATAGTATTGTGATGAATGAAATGGAGAAAGTTATGAATGAAATCCTGCTTTTATAGAGAGATCCAGGCGTGTTATTTTTTCTATGACGTCATTTGAATTAATTTCAGTTGTTTTCGATGAAGTTTTCAAATATAATAAATTATCGTAGTATTATGATAGATTTAAAAATATTACCGTGGAATGTATTGCATTTTAGAGATATTTAAACCACGCAATTTATATTTCAATGCCGTCTTTTGAATGAAGTTCATTTTTTACAATGAAGGTTTAAGTTTTCAAATATAATAAATCAATGTAGTATCGTGATAAGTTTTAAAATATTACCGAGGAATGTATTGCATTTTCGACTTTTTTAAATAAAATTGCATTGAAGTTGGAAAGTGTTTCATAATCAATGCTTTAAGCATGATTGATCTTTCTTGTTTTTAAATGATCTTGTTGCATTAAAAATACAAATTTTCTGGTTGACCAAATTTGTCTAAGGGGGTCGTATAAAAATTTAAGAAGTGTAACTTTTTGAAAATTAATGGGACTATTCCACTACCGTAGTCTTACTTCCTACCTTACTTTCAATATTTTTGCAATTTACATTGCCCACTTATCTTCAACAGGTAAAGAATTAAAGCGCGTTTCACTTTTTTGCGACATCCTGATTAATTATCAGAAAGTACTGAATAATTGAAAATAATAGAGCGAAGCACGTTTTCAATCACATCTAAGGTCACCGATGAAGAGATAGTGGGAAATCAACAACTTAGTAGTACCTGTGTTTGTTTCCAGGAACAAAGCTTGGTATACAACTCCAGCTTAAGTCATATAGTACTACCTTATGAGCGTTCGCTACAGGTTTCTAGATTTTAAAGATGATCACACTATGAAATCATCAAATTTTTGAAAAAAAAAAAAAAAAAAAAAAAACCGAAAAATTACAAAGACAAAAATTTGCTGAAGGATGTCAGCTACATAGTCAAATAAAACAGCCATTTTATATTGTGTATTTTATTTAAAACTATTTATTTTGTTACTCCGTAGCTAAAATCTGTTTTAGATGCATCACAATCTTACTGTTTTCAGACAAAGATATTGCATATAATTTGAAGAAAAGTACCCAAGGTATTTTATAAAGACACGTTGCAAACAAATTAAGTATTTGACAAAATGGTTATTGTTGGCGATTAACGATTACTAAAATCTGTATAGGGTGATTATAAAGTCCTAGTACATTTTCAAGAAATTCCTAACGCATCAAAATTATTTTGCAGGTTCATAACGACATGACAAAATGCTGATATTAGAAGTGAGAATAGCAAATGTTGCATTTAAGAGGTCAAGCGTACGGGGAGGACATTGATATGTTCCACGCTTGGGGTCACATGATCGCAATGGGTACCTGTCGCATATGAAATTACACTGGATTTGCACTTTTAATTCAAATAATTATCCATGTTATTTTGTGCAATTAAAACTTAATTTCAACTATTGGGAAAGAGAACATAAATTTGAGTCTGTAGGTAAAGTCATGTGCTGTCCACATTAGATTTTTAAAATGATATTTAACATGCATATAGAGTATCGCCCCGTAGGTAATTTTGACTCATCTTCAGAGTCAAAAGCTAAAAAGAAAGATGACAATAAGTTGAAATACGGAAGATGAGGCGAGTTGTTATTCAGGGTATTGAGATTTTAAATACTCAACATAACTATAGAATAATTTCAATTTGTGTACACCCCCCCCCCCCTTATCGGACAAAATAATGATATTACTCCGTCACTACAACGGCCCCAGGATGTTATTGAAAACTTAACAGATTGTTTTAAAAATTACTCGACAACTTATTCTCCCATATTGATTAAACCACAACTTAAAAGAATGGATATAATGGCCCCCTTAACTATATTTATAGAAGGAATAAAATTGAAAACGTTCAATAAATATTATTACCGGAAGATATTTGCAAAACACTTAAGGGAGTTCAGTTGATTAAGAATTTCATTTTCATTCATCAATAAGTATCTGGGTTTGGAATTAATTACTGTCCACCTTAATTCTCCCGTACTGTCTGTCCACTTTAATTTTTATAGGAATTGGCAATTTCGGTCAGATTTTCTTTAATATTTCCCCATCTGCAGAAGAGCCTCTATCTCAATTACGTGGATCTAAAAGTTTGCTAATAACTTTTAAACAGTGTCACTCAGAATTGGGTGTTTGATATTTATATACAGTTACTATTAAATTTGTCACAAACTGTTAGCTAAGTTAAAAAAATATAATTTCCAAGTTGACCGCAAGTTTATACAAGCTAAAAATTAAATGCATTGAAGCTCATCTGCATTACTACATACATGCCACTTTAATGGCCATTACATACAAATCCAAGTTTATAATATTAATGATTCGTATAAGATATACTGCCATTATCTAAACTATATCACTAAGTTGGTCGTGGCACTGAAGAATATCTTGTTTTGAGATCGTCCGTAGAAGCGAGTTTTGTTTGACGAGAATTATCATAGTTTCGTCCATAACGAAAAATCTCATGTAAAATTTCAAAATTAAATAAATATGGATCTAAGAAAAATTATCGACCAGTCGCCGACTGGTCTGGTAACAGGTCATGAAGGACCTACTTCTCTCCGCCACCTGGAAGTTTTTGCTTAAGGATCAAAGCCACGTTAGAAGCCGGTCCCTCCACAGATTAGTTTCTCCACAGGTAAGGAGAACCCTCTCTGTGACTTTGAGGGCTGAATTTTTACACATCTAGTATAGGCCCCGGCGGCCCATTTCACTGCTCCATGTCTTCGGACGAGTCGGTCGGCCTGGGGTTTCGACATCCAGTATAGGCCAGCAGTATGCGGTAAGCAGAAATAGCGGAAGCAATGCTCTACTCTCAATAAATATCAATATATCCATCAATCAAAAATAAACTATAATTTACATAATGTTTTACTGAATATTCGCTTTTAAATTATTGCAGATTACGCAATTGGTACATTTATGTCTCGGAAACAAACCGCTTTTCTTTAAAAATAATTTCGTCCCGAGATGGTCAGGTGAAGATTTTAAATTATTGATTGGGTTATAGAGCATGCGCAGATATCCGCTTGCTGTGTGTCAACATACTAGCAGTTTCTTTCAGACATACCTCTGGAGGGGGGCGAAGCCCCCCCCCCCCACGGAGACTTTTTATATTTACTTAGTTTCCATTTATGTGACACATCATTTAGATATATTTATATAGGGCAAATGGAAAACGCGTCCCCCTAAAATTCCATTCGCCCCCCCCCCCCCTCGGCAGAAAAGTTCTGAAAGAAATATTGCAGTGTGCCAAGAAATTTGCTGTTAGCTTTTGAAGGAAGCTTCTGAGGATCGAAAAGGAGGAGGGTTTCCCTGATCCTCCAGAAGCCCAGGAGGCTGCAGCAGTGTAGACTTATAGTGGTATCACCATGGAATCAACCAGAGCTTAACTGAGTTAATTTTCGATAAGGACGTCGTGTGGCTGCGCTGTCGCCAATGTAGAAGTAGTACACGTACAGAATGTGTGAAGTGCAATTTACGACTGTAAGTGGATTGCTTCATTAACTTCCATAAAAGACCATAAAAAATAGGCTTCATTATTTTCCAGAAAATACCATAGAAGATAGTCATGTTTAAAATGGTTGTATATCATGTTTTGTAACTAGTTTCATATGATAATGTTCATACAATCAGTTAAAGAAATTGGAATAAGTAAACTGTGTTTGTCTTAACTTTGCTAGTGTGAAAGCCTAGTGGTATTATTATACGGTACCAATGTTTTTGGTTAAAATATGCAAATGTACTATATAAATTTCATTTTAATATATTTCTAGAGTCATTGTGATCACAATATATTAATAAAAATCTGATGTGGGCAACACATGACTTTCCTTATATAATGCAACGAATTTACTACTTTTACAGTTAAAAAAATGTTATTCTTATAGTAGATACTTACATTCTTTCCAAGATATTGAATTTTCTTCAATTACTCGTCATTTTCATTGGTTTAGCGTGATTTTTATCAATTTGGCGAGATTTTTGTTAATTTGGCAACAATTAAAAATGTCGCCAAATGGGCGACATTTAGCCAAATTTGTCGCTAAATTCTCGCCAAGCGTTATGGACTGAGAAATAAGTTATTCTTACAGAAGATAAATGACTATTGGCGTTCAAATACAAAAGTATTACTCAAAGTATCTTTTTCCATGAATGGAACGAGCTAGATCCACGAGAATAATGTCACCAAATTTATCGCATGGTATTACATATGAAAAGTAAACATGTTTCTCAATAGGAAATATATATTTTTTATTTTATATAACTTTTTGATATTTTTTTTTGAAAAATATGCAATATCTCGAGAACGGTTCATGTTAGCGTTCTAAAATTTATGTCAATCGTTTTCTAATGAAAAATTACATAAGAAATGTCTATTTGCGTAACATTATTAGCGGTTTTGATTTTTTGACAATTTTTTCAAAATGTCACTCGAAAATTTAGGGGGGTTCTGAACATTCGATTGCGTATAAAAACAATAGGCTTCCAGTGTTTACGGTTTGTGATTTTTGTACCAAATTTCGTTCGAATCTGTCCTTTCGTTCGTTAGTTACCGTCTCCACAAACTCATTGACACACACACACACACACACACACACACACACACACACACACACATGCATACATACACACACAGACATCACTTCAAAAATGTTTGATTCGTGATCAGGGATGCTTGAAACGTGCTCTCCCGTCGAAAACTCGAATTCGAATTTTCGACCCCGCCACAATACCTTCCTTATACATTATGTATATAAGGAAAGTAAAAATTAAATCCAAGAAAACATAATTCCGTGTTGCACGAATTAAATTAAAAACCTGCTGCGTGATATGAATGGTTTCGTCAGCTACTAGAGGTTCCAAAATATGTAGTGCGATTTATTTCTTACTAACAGTGTTGTACAGTGCTGGAGTGCGCTAATAAGATTGACATCACTCCATCGATACGATCTCTATTAAGAGATGGTTTATAAATTAAATGATTTAATATATATTTAAATGTATTCGTTCAAATTTTTATTAAAATCGGTAATACAGCAGAACGATAAGAGAATATGTCTATTACTTTGTCTGTTACGGATAATCTAAACGAGGTGCACGTACAACCATTTGGTATACAGAGACCTCGGTTCCCTAGAAGAATCACCTCAGAGCGATTTTTTTTTTATTTGAAATCAGTTTAATTAATTTCAGTTGGAACGCAACTTTTACACAATTCGGTACCTTAGTGATAGAAAATATTATCGTTAGAGTTTCTATCTTAACACCATTGAAAAGATTTCTGTGTCAAGAAAGCATTTAACTGAATACGCACTATGAATAGTCGAATTTTCGTGAATTTTTAGAAAATATATTAAGAGCTGGCGGGGAAAATCATAAGTCAAAAATAAGGACTTTGAAATATCGACGAAAAAAAATTTTGATGTTTTCAGGAGAACTTTTTTAATTTTATTTTTTTTTTTGTTTTCAGAATACAAATTTAATTTTTATGGAGTTTATTATGCATTTGTGAACTAAATTAATAATAACTTTTTTAAATTTATATTTTTTACCCCGTTGTTATCCATACAAAATTTATTAACTGTTTAAAGTTTTTATTTTATTAACATCTTAGAAGTATAACTGATTTATGTGCTTTTCCCACAACAAAGATCATAAATTTCTTAAATACGTTATAAAAAAAAATTGGAATATCTGACTTATGTGTTTTTTCCTCCACCTCTAAATATATAAATTCGTGATTTGAAGACGTAATCTATATTAATAAAAATAGATGTTTATTCGTCGGTATTGCTTATAGTGGTACTATCTGAGCATCGTACAGCAATAAAATTTAGTTTCTTAGTTACTTTATGTTACTTAGTTATTTTATGTTGAAGTACAATTTTGAGCGAAATTGAATGCATGTATACAATTAATCCCTTGCTTCAAATCCTGGTCAAGGGCGGGTATAGTTTTTGTCGTATCTTGTACAATGAGATTTTTATACAAGCTCATAGCTTTTGTGGTGGCTCTCTTATAAAGCTAATTACTTGGAGGATTACAAATTTCGAACTCAACGACTTTTGTGTTAGATCAAAATGCCATTTGATTTTCCTAACGACATGAAAAAAGAAAAAGAACGGCAGGCGGAATTCCATCTATCGACCTCTCCACCAATCGATAAATGCGATTTTGATGGGCGTTTGACTCTCTATTTTCTCAATATGCCAGTCGAATTAATAAAATATCTTCTCGATATGCTGTTTTGATAAGTAAATATAATTTTAAATTTACATATATTAAGTTCCTTTTATAATAATGTTGTGCGTCCAAAATATGATTTTCCCTACTGATTAAGAACTTGTAGAAAACAATAATTTTAAATTTACATATGTTGAGTTCCTTTTGTAACAATCTTATACGTCCAAAATATGATTTTCTCCACAGATTAAGAACTTGTAGAAAACAATAACAACTTATCATGCCATCATTAGATATCATGACATCTGATTTTCACAGAGGGATTTCGAGGAAAAAGCTTTTAAAGTTTTAAGAGCACAGGCGATGAGTTTGTACACTCACGGACAATGAACTGAGTCACGGACAATTTCACTTAGTCCTCTGGACGAGTCGGACGGTCTGGGTCTTCTACTCACGGACAATGAAAGTTGCGCACCAAGAAGGTATCATAGGATGGACCTGAAATTTTATTGATGGAAGGATACAGATGAATGAGGTACATGATCACAAAAACAGCGCAGCAGAACACGTACAGAGGGAGCTGTGGTACATAGTCCAGTCATCCTCAATAGCGAGTCGCACGGCCTCGTGCTGCGATACAAGCAACAATACGGTCCGGCATGGTGTCGAACAGACGCCTTATGTTGTCCTGCGGCAGACGAGTCCACACTTGTTGGACGTTACGTTCCAAATCCCGAAGATCGCGGCAACGAGGCAGCTGGCGTTTCAACTGGTCCCACACATGCTCGATAGGGGACAGGTCTGATGAGCTGGCAGGCCATGGAAGCATCTGGTCACGACTCAGGTAGGTCTGTGAGACTCGAGTCGTCTGAAGCCGGGCATTATCCTGCTGGAATTGCGCACCTGGAATCCTAGCAACGAATGGGAGCACATGAGGCCATAGAATTTCATTCATGCATTGCTGGTCCATCAAAATTCCAGATACCACTACTAGAGAGGTACCACTACTATGATGCCTGCAGTGGGGCTGGTGTGGCGCTCGATAACGAGGTTGGGATTGTAGCGTTGTGCAGGGGACCTCCACACCCGGACACGCTGATCATCGGCCCCCAAAACGAAGCGGCACTCATCGCTAAACACCACACATCGCCAATCTGTGGCGTTCTACATTCCTATAGCCAGGCACCATTGCAACCGGAACCGCCGATGTTCCCGTGTTAAAGGCAGTACACGTAAGGAACGCTGAGAACACAGATTCGCTTCCTTCAGGCATCTAGATATGGTTCGTGGGCACACAAGAACTGCTACGTGTGCCTATATCGCAGATCAGGTCACCGTGGACTCATACGTGCCTGCCGCACAATCATTCAATTCTATCCTCTCTACTCGTGGTATGCCTAGTCCGTCCAGAGCCGATCCTCCGTGTTGCGTCTCGCAACCAGTGCTCCCAACACCGTCGGACAGTATAGTCCGAATGATCTACGTGACGGGTCCATTTTGCTGACCACCCTGCGGTTTTCAGCCCGATGATCAGGCCTCTCTCGAAGTTCGCCAGTTGCGTATACCGACGTTTTTGGCGTCTACCCACCATTACTTTCACTCCGTACTCGTGCTTGCGTCGGCCGAAGCTTCTCGCACTGATGGGGCGTCGACTACAGATAGGTTTATAAAGCCGCTGGCTCATGCTTGCAGCGCCACTCATGGGTGTACGGTCATGCACAATCACACCAGACTGGGATCATTTGCATACCAGCCGGCCCACTAACTATTTACATCATTTCGCGGTTGTACCATATTTTCTTCTTGGTCGCAACTTTCATTGTCCGTGAATGTACTTGTGTGAGTATAATCGCTGTAATTGAGATATTTATAGGTATTTCTTTAGGAAATTTGAGTAGAACATTTTTGAAACATCGTACGTTTAGAATACGTAAATAATAATAACAAAAATAAATAATTTTCTGTTATATCCTATTAAGTCACGTACGTTTAAATTTTAACATATCTAGTTCATTTTATTCAAACTTCAAAGTATAATATATGTAGTTCTTTAACAAATCTAATAGATTTTGACTGATTAGTACATACTTTGTAGACAGTTCCTTTATAGTCAAACAAACTGCCAAATTTTACCAAAATCTTTCGAAATGTTCTAAAAAATATATAGCGTGACATATTAAGCATAAAGTCTATTTTTTCAATTTACACAAAAATCTGATCAATTTTTATAGGTAATGAATTAGTGTAAAAATCTATCACCAGTTCATCATAAGTGAAATAAACAGAGAAATTTTATTAAAACCTGTCGAAAAGTCCTGACAAATCCATAATGTGTCATATGGGAGACAGAGTTTGTAAATCCATATTGTATCATATTATAGACCATTTCTATTTTTCTTCAATTCACACGTAAATCTAGTGAGTTTAGATTGATTTGGACAATCTATTTATAATTTAAATATAATGAATTAAACTGCATAGTGAAAATCAGTCGAAAAGTTTTTAATTCATAAAATGCGATATTTATAAGGACTTTTATATTCTAAATATATAAAAATCTGACAAATTTTGATTGATTTGAGTATTTCATCTCAGGTTAATGGTTGTCAAACAAAACTTCAAATTTTACCAAAATTCGATGATTCAAACTTTATGAAAAATTCTAACAAATCCATAAAGTGCACTATTACGAATGACATTTTTCAATTTAAATGATAATCCAATAAATTTCGATCGATTCAAATACATGGCTAGATCATTTCGATCATTACTAGTTCATATTGTCAAATTGCCACATTTTATTTAAATCTGTCGAAAAGCTCTTATACATCCACTGGAAAGTATGCCAGTCATATGACGGAATTAAAAATTTGTAAGCATTGCCTTCCATTTAGCGTTATTTTTACTAATTTGGTGACATTTTTGTCAATTTGACGATATTTTCGTCAATTTAACAATATTTAAAAAGTCGCTAAGTTTGCGACATTCCGCCAAATGTTTGACGAAGCATGACGGACAGGCGGAGAAATGGGTTAGTCATATAGTCGTTATGTTATTTTCAAGATAGTATTGGATTTTCATCCATTTATGGTCATTTTCAATGATTTAGGGTCAATTCTTTCAATTTGGCAACATTTTCGTCAATTTAGAAGCATTTAAAAATACTCGCCAAATTGGCGATATGCCTCTAAAATGTGTCGTCAGAATTTCGCCAAGCGTTACAGATGGAGAAATAGGTTATTCTTATAGTAGATTCCTATATTTTTTCCAAGATATTGAATTTTCATTAGTCGTTATTTTTACTAATTTGGCTACACTTTTATCAATTTGACGACATTTTCTACAATTTGGCAAAATTTAAAAAAATTCGTCAAGTTGGCGATATTCAGTCAATTTCGACACCAAAACTTCGCCAAGCGTTACCCAGAGATAGTTAGATAAACAGACTGTTAAATCAATATTATAAATAATGCACCATATTAAGAATTACTTCTATTTTCACAATTTATACAAAAATATATACATTTTAATTGATTAGACTATTTCATAACGAGTTCATCCAGTCAAACAAAACTGACAAATTTTTTCATAACTCATCGAAAAGATTTGATTTAAAGTGAATGCAACTTTTTGTTCTTAAACACGCCTATGTTTCTTTAAAATCAGGTTATTTTGTATATTTGAAACGTTCCTTTAACGTTGGAACACATTCACAGAAAAAAAATCTGATGTGCGCAGCACATGACTTTCCTTATATAATGCAATGAATTTACTACTTTTACAGTAAAAATAAAAGATTATTTTTATAGTAGATATTTATATTCTTTCCAGGATATTAAATTTTCGTCAATGAGTTGTCATTTTCATTGGTTTAGCGTTATTTTTATCCATTTGGCGAGTATTTCGTTAATCTAGCAACATTAAAAAAGTCGCCAAGTTGGCGACATTCCACCAAATTCGTCGCCAAAATATCGGTAAGCGTTATGGACGGAGAAATAAGTTATTCTTACAGCAGATAAATGACTATTGGAGTTTAAATGCAAAAGTATTACTCAAAATAGCTTTTCTTGTGAATGGAACGAGTTAGATCTACGAGAATTATGTCACCCAATTTATCGCATGGTATTACATATGAAAAGTGAACATGTTTCTCAGGAAATATTTTTTTTTATTTTATATGATTTTTTGATAATTTTTTTGAAAAATGTGCAATATCTCAAGAACGGTTCATGTTAGCGCTGTAAAATTTATGTCAATCGTTTTATAATGAAACGTTACATAAGAAATGTCTATTTATGTAACTTTATTAGAGATTTTGATTTTTTAACGATTTTTTCAAAATTTTACTCGAAAATTTAGGGGGGGTTCTGAACACTCGATTGCGTATAAAAACAATAGGCTTTCAGTGTTTACGGATTGTAATTTTTGTACCAAATTTCACACTAATCGGTTCATTCGTTCGTCAGTTATCGTCTCCACAGTCTCAGTGACACACACACACACACACACACACACACACACAGAGACATCACTTCAAAAATGTTCGATTCGTGATCAGGTATGCTTCAAACGTGCTCTCCCGTCGAAAACTCGAATTCGAATTTTCGACCCCGTCACAATACTTTCCTTATACATTATTGTATATAAGGAAAGTAAAAACTCAAACTTTAACCCCAATCACAACATTCTGCTTTCCAGAAAAGAAAATCTTAAAATTATACTTTTTATTTTAAAATGAATTCTATTTATAGCAACATTTTTTTAAAAGTATACTTTAGTCTACATTGCAACAAAATATCAGTCGACGATACTTGTAGTATTTTCGGAGTAGTTACAGACTTTTAGTATATTCTGTTTTCTTGAAAGCCCTTTAGAAACAGAATGCGACAATAATCAAGGGAGTAATGAATCAGTCAATTCGGCTTCATTCCTTTGATCCGGAAACCTCTCCTGGATTTAGAGTAAGGGGAAGTTTGTCAGACTGCAAAGCAGTATTTACTCTGAAACTAATAAACGAAGTACTTTTTCTTTCTTTCTTCTTTCCGTAAGAGAGACGAGTTCGGTTTCTCAGACTTTAGGGAAAAGGAAAACAACAAGGTATACTCAAGGAAGCTCCACAGAAGAGAAAGTAAATGAGCTAAAATATTTAAACGTTGTTTTATATGTTACTTAAATATAACACCACATATCAATCAGTTGCGTATCCAGAAAAATGTGTTAGGGTGCAAACTATATCATTTAATGCCATATAACATGGAAATCATGGGCAACAAAATTGAGAGCCATAAATGTATTGGGGTGCAAACTATTTCATTTAATAATATATATCATGGAAATCGCTGATTACACTGACAATGGAATTAAAGGTCATAAATGCGTTGGGGGGGGGGGGGCAAACTATATAATTTAATATTATATATCATGAAAATCGTTGATTACATGGAGAGCGAAATTAAAGGTCATGAAGGCGTTGTGGTGCAAACTTTATCATTTAATACTATATGTCATGGATGACAATGGCAACAAAATTAAGAGTCATAAATGTGTTGGGGTGCAAACTATTTCATTTAATAAAATATATCATGGAAATCATCTATTACATGGGCAGCGGAATTAAGGATCATAAAAACATTTTTAAAAGTGTATGTTGGTTTTGGAGAAATGAGGGATTCTAAATGGAGAAATGACCGTAGATTTGTTCAACCACATATATTTATTTCACAACTGGCTTTATTGCGTAATATGTGACTGAATGAAATTAATAGAAAAAAATGTCCACATGAGATACTTTGATGACTTGAGCATTTCTGAATATATTTATTTACAAAACTTTGTTATTTACATTTTAACCTTAGCTAAAAAGCTTGTTCCTTTCTCTATTGCTAGTTCAACTGCGTCTGTTGTTTTCCTTTTTGAGTGCTGATTTTGGATTTTCAAGCTGCGACATTTAGCAATAAATCCTCATGAAATCACAGTTTCTAATACCTTGGTATACCTTTCATGTTTTAATGGAAATACCCTCTCTGTTAATCACCTGCTGCATTAGGTTTTCTGGGGAAAAGTTCAAGTGAGCATTCAAAAAATGAATTTTAATAGGCATTTTTAATATTTTTTTCTAGCATGTTTTCAACTATGAGTGCTGGATATTAAAGGGCTTTTTCCCCATAAGGAACTTAGGACCCACATTCTTTAAGGAACTCTAAAAGTCTTTCATAATTTAGTTAACGTAAGATATAATGTTTTCATCCGGCACCAGTTTTATAATGTAGTATATGCTTGCAATAAATTATTTCTATTAATTTTGTTATATAGTTTAATATTATCGTTTAATTTTTATTATATCGTTTTTAATTTTGTTATTCTTTTAATTTTGTTATATTTTCTAATTTCTTTTAATTTTGCTTCTGATAGGGTAGGGAATTTGTTGTAGGTGTACTTAAAGCATTTTCCACCTTTTTGTAATGACAAACTATTGTATAAGATTCTGTAACTGTTCCATAAGGATAAAGTTCGAGCTTGTGAAATAACTGTGGGTGTGAAATAACAGTATGCATTTTAATTACTTTCCCTGCAATACATGGTAATGTATAGGGAAAGTATTGGAATCATACTGAATCGTAACTCGAGTTTTTGACGGATAGACAGGTTTGGGGACTTCTAGAATATGAAAAAACTATTTTAGCGTGACGTCTAAGTGTGTATGTGTGTGTGTGTGTGTGTAAATCTATGTATTTGTCTGCCTGTCTGTCCAATATATGTTAACTCAAAAACTAATGCACCGAATTTCCATAAATTTTAGTAGGTAAGTCACGTGTGTGTGATCTTGGTGCTGATTAGTTTTTGGTACGAATCGGTATAAAAGAACTTGCCTTTTTTTACAAAATGGCCAGTAAAAATCACATATATCCACTCCAGCTAAAAAACTAATTGACCAAATTTCACGAAATTTGCTAGTTAAGTCAATTTGGTAGATAAGATTTTGGTAAAATTTGGAAAAGAAGAAACTGCCTTTTTTTTTACGAAATGGCCGGCAGAACGTGCCAAAATCAGAAATAAAAGACTACGTATACTCAAATGTATCCACTAAACACTTGTTTTATACGTAAGTTTTGAAGAGAAAAAAAGTAAGACCAATTCCATTACTCCAGGACTAATCTTTCTCGAGATATTTGAGATTTTTCGCATTTTTGTTACGCCGCCTTTGAAAAAATGTCCAATTACCAAATAAAAGCAAAAAATGAATTAAAAGTACAAATTCAGTGTTATTTTGTGTAATTGAACTCAATTTAAATAAATATTAAAGAAATAAAGAAAAAAATAATTTGAGTCTGCAGGGTCATGATACCCACATCAGATTTTTGTATCATACATTGTCGATTAATCTCATTACATCTATTTATTACTTTCCTTATATACATAATGGCCCGCAAAGATAGTAAAAATATGTAAAAAAAAATTGTTGAAATATATTAATGAAGTACTTGGTCTTCAGGTAAATTGTGTAGCTAAGCGAATGAGACTTGACCCCGTGATTGTAGGATGAACCGTTCTCGGGATATTTTAGTTTTTTGAAATTTTGAGGACCTGATGAATTAAAGCGATTTAAGCTGCAAAATTAACCGAAGATGCAATAAAAAGGCAAATTGAATATAATATCAGAAAGTATCCATGTTATTTGCTGCAATTAAACTCAAATTAATGCCTAATACGATACAAATTTACAAAATGAATTTGAATCTGCAGGGAAAGTCATGTGTTGCTCACATCAGTTTTTTTTTATATCGTAGTCGGAACTTATGATAAGCACCAAAATATAGCAATAATTACTATTATAGACAACTTGCCGAAGGCACCATAATATTACAATGCATTACGTTAGCAGTTATTTTAAGAAGTTTCTTATTGGTTAAGAAAATTATTAAAATTCGTATAGTGATTACCTGAATATATTACATTACGTAGAATAATAAAACCCTCCGCTTTCTTACACTGAGAAAACTGTCTTAAAACTGTAAAGCAAAACTTAATATTGGCTATTTAAAGACTCCTTTTTAGTTTTTTAAATTTAATCCTTTATGAAATTGAATCTTAAAATATCATTTACAACATTATTTATTTCCAGAATATGCGTTTTTCAAAACTGTGATACCTAATTCTTGTCATTGTGAGGAAAGATAGGAAATCGATAGGGAAGCTGTTATTTCCAAATTTCACTTCCCAAGTTTTTAACCTCGATCGAATGGCCAACTATAGGTGGCACATAACTTATTTTTGAAACGCTAACTGTGTTATTCGTTTGATTGCCGTCGACACGTAGTACACTGCTTGGACACCGGTAATTTACGACTGGTAACCGAGGACTTCAGGTGTACTAGTTACTGCCAACTGCCGAAACATCTTGTAAAATCTAGGAACGACTACTTTTTAGTTGTGCAACATTTTCAAACATGGCTCCGGGGTAAGCCTACTTTCTTAACCTACGTGTGTCTTAATTGGGCGTCGCTTCGTTCCATCCTACTGACGACGATGTCTAGGATTAGGCCGGCAATGCGAGACCTACATATTTTCTGTCTCTCTTGCGTGCTGTTTTCATTGCAAATTGTTCAATTTATTGGTCATACGTATTGTCCATGTTTAATGTCAATTCTGACGCCGTACTGTCTGGCCTATTCTTCAGCTCGATTCATCACACGATACACTACTTACATTTTAATGTTTTCATTTACTGTTGTATCTGGTCGCACAGTACTTACAATACTACTTTAAGAAAATAGTCAATCTTTATCACCTAATTTAAGCAAATGATTTAACCTTATAATCTAAGAAAGTCACTAACCAGCAAAATTTTTACCCTCATAATGCTAATTTGAGGGTAGCAAATATTATCTTTATAGTACATGTTATACAAATCGTTAACCCTTATAATAATAATTTGAGCAAATTTAGAATAAATATAAGGCAGCGAATAATTATAAGGCAGTATTAAACTTTTTAAGTGTGAGATGGCTTTAGATAAACGCTGTAATGTTCAATAACGACATATTAGATTCCAGATTAAAACCGTAAGCGTTAAGCTAAAGACGTATTCAATTAAAGACATTTAATAGTACTTTAGTGTTCATACAAAACTATCTTAAAAATCATAAAAAAATAAAAGTAAAAGTTCTTTTGCGTTCAGATAAAGAATGCAAACAATACATACTACGAACAAGAAGAGAGCTGTATGTGAAAATGTCATTCTTATTTTGTAGTGAGCACTTTAGTGTTCACTACAAAACTATCTTAAAAATCATAAAAAAATAAAAATAAAAGTTCTTTTGCGTTCAGATAAAGAATGCAAACAATACATACTACGAACAAGAAGAGAGCTGTATGTGGGAAAATGTCATTCTTATTTTGTAGTGAGCACTTTAGTGTTCACTACAAAACTATCTTAAAAATCATAAAAAAATAAAAATAAAAGTTCTTTTGCGTTCAGATAAAGAATGCAAACAATACTTACTACGAACAAGAAGAGAGCTGTATGAAAATGTCAGTATTTTAACGTTAGGTCTAATAATAGAAACCTTTGTGGAAATAACAAGGTTAGAATAATTCTTTCAGAGATTACTACTCAAAGAATAAACATTGATTTCAGGGACAGCATCTTTTTAGCTGGACATGAAATGTTTTCGAACACGGAATACAGGATTAGGATTGCCTGATCCTTCTGTTATTCTTATTGATAGTTTAGTTTATCTTTTAGGGGAAGTGAGATAAGTCAGTGCTGTACTCAACGATTACCTATTGAACATTTTTTCTTACGTTAGGTGCAGTCTTTGCTGGATAATGATTTTTTCGAAGACATTTGTTACGTACATAAAATGAAGTAATACGCCTAAAAATGCGCATTTTTATACGATTATTGATCTCAGGGTGTGCATCTTTTTAGTTGGACATGGAATGTTTTTAGAACAAGGAATACAGGATTAGGATTGCCTGATTCTCCTGCCATTCTTATTGATAGTTTAGTTTATATTTTTGGGGCAGTGGGAGAAATCACTACTGTACTCAACGATTACCTATTGAACAATTCTTTTTTTTTACGTTATGTCCAGTCTTTGCTAGATCATGATTTCTTCGAGGACATTTGTTGAGCGTATAAAATGAAGTAATACGCCTAAAACTGCCAATTTTTTTGGATTATTGATTTCAGGGTGTGCATCCTTTTAGTTGGACATGGAAGCTTTTTTTGAACATGGAATACAAGATTAGGATTGCTTGATCCTTGTGTTATTCTTATTGATAGTTTAGTTTGTCTTTGGGCGAAGTGGGAGAAGTCACTGTTGTACTCAACGTAAAAGAAATAAATGTTTAGGTAATCGTTAAGTCCAGTCTTTGCTGGATAATAATTCTTTCGAGGACAATTGTTACCTGTATAAAATGAAGCAATAGACATAAAACTGCAAATTTTCATGGAATTATTGATTTCAGGGTGTGCATCCTTTTAGTTGGACATGAAATGTTTTTTGAACATGGAATAGAGGATTAAGATTGCTTGATCCTTGTGCTATTAACACTTTACAACAAAGTTGAAAAGTGTTTATGACTTTGTTCATTCTGTCTGCCTGTCCGTTAGCACGATAACTGCCGTAAAAATGACTTAATCAAAATGAAATTTTAGTATGTTGTTCAGACGGTCTGTAGGACCTATGGGTATATAAATGAATATCACCCAATTAGTTTTGGATTGAACCCGGGTTGAAAAAATGAAACATATTGAGCCGTATGGGACCTAATTTTTCAAACATTTTTTAAGCGGATTTAAAATTCACAAATTGCTTCGAAAATTTTAGGTAATATTCAAATTGTTCCGTAAAATATATAAAAAAAAAATTCAGCGAAATATATTCAGTAGTTTTTTAAATAAAAATTAAAATATTAATTACACCTCTTATATGAAACGATCACGTGACCATGATATGAAAAGATCACATGACCCACTTCAAAATGATATATGGCATCCATCTTGTTTCAAAATCGTGATTTTTTAAGTTCTTTTTAATTCATATTGAGTGTTGTATCCGTCCTAAAACTACTTTATTTTTGCTTAAATTCTGTGCATCTACATACTTAAACAACGCAAATACAATATATTTGAGTTTAAATGATTATCCAAATTTGATTATTTCTACAACGAAGCCTATTTTTCACTTATGTAAAATGTAAACAGCAAAATATGTAGAATGAGTTCTATTAGAATTGCTGTATTTCTTTAACACAAAATAATTTAGCCCGTGGAGTCTGCATGGCTGATATGAATGAAATATTAATTGATTTTAAAAAGAGAAGGACGATTTTTTTCGATGAAGTTTTAAGCATAGAGTTTAATTACTTGTAGCTCCATGATCTTAATTTTTAAATAAAAAAAATTATTATAGTATTGTGATGAATGAAATGAATGGGAGAAAGTTATGAATGAAATGCTGTTTTTATAGAGAGATCCAGGCGTGTTATTTTTTCTATGGCGTCATTTGAATTAATTTCAGTTGTTTTCGATGAAGTTTTCAAATATAATAAATTATCGTGGTATTATGATAGTTTTAAAAATATTACCGTGGAATGTATCGCCTTTTAGAAATATTTAAACCAGGTAATTCATATTTCAATGCCGTCATTTGAATGAAGTTCATTTTTTTCAATGAAGGTTTAAGTTTTCAAATATAATAAATTAATGTAGTATTCTGATAAGTTTTAAAATATTACCGAGGAATGTATTGAATTTTAGACTTTTTTAAATAAAATTGCATCGAAGTTGGAAAGTGTTTCATAATCAATGCTTTAAGCATGATTGATTTTTCTTGTTCTTATTGATAGATTAGTTTGTCCTTTGGACGGAGTGGAAGAAGTCACTGCTGAACTTAACGATTACTTGTTAAATATTTCGTCTTTTTTTACGTTAGGTTTAGTCTTTACTGAATAATAATTTTTTCGAGGACATTTGTTACGTGTATAAAATGCAGAAATATGCGTAAGACTGCAAATCTTTATAGGATTATTGATTTTAGGGTGTGCGTCTTTTTAGTTGGACATAAAATGTTTTTCAAACAAGGAATACAGGGTTAGGAATGCCTGATCGTTGTGTTATTTTTATTGATAGTTTAGTTTATCTTTTTGGGGAAGAGGGAGAAGTCACTGCTATACTCGACGCTGACCCCATTGAACATTTTTTTAAGTTTTTGTTGGATAATGATTTCTTCGAGAAAATTTGTTACGTGCATAAAAAGAAGCAATACGTCTAAAAATGCAAATTTTTATAATTGTAAAATTCTACAATAGGAGGCGACTACAGCTTGTAGCGTTTCTGCCCTTGTTAAATCTCCGCCATCATTCATTCTCTAATTGCCGTCAATGCAGTGACAAGTACTTGATACCAAAATAATAATAATGATAAATAAATAAATAAATAAATAAACAAAAATAAAATAAATAAATAAAAAAAATCTCCCGAAACCGGTTAGCCATATATTTTTAATTTAGTAGGACACTTATGTTCGTTGTTTTACTCAATGAACAAATGCTTTGAATAGTCTTTGTTGAACATTCGCTTTTCTTCCTGGTATTGTACAGTTCATTCGTTCTACGTTGATTCTCAACATAATTTCTATGCTTCAGTCACGTTCACTGTACTGACAGAAGTTGTCGGTCATGCTTTAATGAGTGAAGAGTACGCTTCATGCTTGTCTTGACAAAGAATCATGTTTTTCGCCTTCAAAGCTAATTGACTCTTGATTTTGTGTTAGATGTTGCTTTAAACGAAGATTATTTTAGGTTTTGTTTTCGTCGACAGTTTGACCTGTATGTACCTACTTTATATTACTATTTTCATAATATGCTACTATTTAACAAAATACTAATGGTGATGGAGTTATTGATAAAAATGCTTTCACCTGTTGCTATAAAGATATTCCAAATTGTGGTATACAGGTGCTCTGTATGCAAGTTGCTGCCGTAATGTATGTTATGGTGAGCTCTAACAAATGCGAAACATGTCTATCGGGGACATGGTTCCTTAACGAAATTGTAGGTTATAAATTATTTATTTCTCAACTTCTCATTATTTCTTCAAAGTGTATGAAGAATAATTTCCTAGTTACTGCGTTCTGTAAGCACTCTTTTGATTTTTTAAGGGCGGGGGAGAATATTTAAAAAATAATTATCAAAATATTCCAATTAGAACTCACTTTATAATAAAATAGTTAAAGCAATATAAATACAAATCAAGCAAGCCTTTTTGACTTTGAGATTGTGTTTTTAAACTGTTATTTTTAACCTAGCGCTTACGGTAGCATCTGTAGCACCAAAATTTACTGTGCTTACTGTAGCATCAAAACTAATTAAAAGAATTGATAAGAGTATTCATTAAACATAATTTTTAGCATTTAATTAAAAAAATACCATAATTGGTTTTAGAAAAAAACTTTAATATAATTTATAATTTTAGGTGGAGGTTAAAGTATAATCTGCTCTTACGAGATTATATTAAAATATTAGGAATACATGTGTCACAATTCTTTCAGGCAACTCAGTGCATGATTTATATCAGAAGGAACACTTTCAAAATTATCATCTATCATAAAAACGAAATATTACATGTTTCTATTAATTTTACGGCGGAAAATAGCCAATCTTCACGCTGCCCAGAAGCGACCTTTGACACCAAATGGACGTCTGCGGGCATATATTCATTTATGAAAGTTTGAACAGAGTTTTGAATCACCTTGTGGATAAGTTCCCTGTGCGCAATCCGCCTCCCACAGACACTTTTATTTAGTGAGATTTCTTTGTTCTTGTAAAGCACTCTGAAATTTATTCATTGTTGTAAATTATTCAGCGATATAAAGGGTTCATAGGAAATTTCTTGAGTATCCCAATAACTTTGTACGGAAATGCCTACGAGCACGCAAATTAAGTTTATATATAGAAAACTGTCCATGCCCGATCGAATGGAAGTCATTGCAGTGTACCTCTAGTGGATAATTTAAAAAATGGAATTATGAACTGGGCCACAAAGCATGATAGAAGAATAATTTCAATGATTTAGTGCCAATTGCTACAAATTACATAATGCTTTACAGCTTTATAATTTGCGCCTTTATAATACAACTTTATTATCTCTCTTACTTTATTGTCGAGTTTGTGCTATCAAATTCTTCAATTCTCCGCTAGGAGCATTGCAGTTATTTTCATTCGATCGCTTTTATTGGTCGCTTTACTATATTTTATCGAAATAGAAGGTTATAAGTAATAACAATAACAACACTATATTTTATTGGTCGCTGTACTATAGATAGATCTAATGTGTACACCGGAGATATTGAAAAGTTGTGCCGCAGCACATTAGTTTGCTACAGAATTGCGTAGCTGTCCCGGGAGGAAAACAATAAAAATTGTTCAATTAAAATGAGAAAATTAAAAAGAAATATGAAATAGGCATTACATATTTTTAACACTGTTATTTATTACTACGCGATGAGTGTTGACTGGTTTCTATACCCTCCACCAGGGTTCGAGTACTGTAACTACGATTCGCCTAACTGACCTTAGTAGGGACTAAACCTACAATGGATCCTAATGAATCCTTCTTAAGGATCCTACATTGGATCCTTAAGATCCAGTGCAATCCAAAGTAGGTAATGCTTCTAGCGCAGTGCTGTCATTCCCTACATGGGTGTGCCGTAATATCCCATACAAACAATGTGCCGTGAATTAAAAATGTTTGAGAATCACGGGCGTACACTCAGGGACCTTTACTTACATAGTTATTGGGGGTCATTAAGAACTTTCTTAGAAACCATGTACATCTAGGCTCTATTTTCAGTAGTTTTGTATGGTATTTTGTAAACTATTATATTTTGCTGTTACATTATTATTATATTTATTATTATATTTTGTTATATTATATTTATTATTACATAAATTATTATATTTTGTTATTGCATTTTTATTATATTCATTATTATTATTATATGTTATTATATTACTCATTTTGTTATTATTACATTTCGTTATTATATTATCATATTTATTATTATATTTTGTTATTATATTATTATTACATATTATTATTATTATATTTTGTAAACTAACATTTTTTTTTTATTTTTCGAATGTTTTCTGCACATGCCACACCAATCCTTACCATTTAAAAAAACAGCGATTTTATATTTGAGAATTAGCACGTTAAATCGCTATACCCACAACTTAGGTATATACCAACATGTTTTAATACTAGAGATGATGCATTTTTCTATTCATACAAATACCTAAAAGAACTAACCTTAAAGGCAAAAGAAAGGGAAACACTCTCTGTATGTTTCATTATATCGAATAATAAAAACCTTCTTTATTAAGTGCAGACAGCTATATGAGAGGGTGACTCTTACTGAGATTATTACTGAAAGAATAACTTTTATTTCCGACTGAACATCTTATTGTAACCGGACAGAAAAATGTTTTTCAAACAAGGAAAATAGGATTAAGATTGCATAGCCGTCTTGTAGGCTTATTATTAAACAATATTTGTCAGCTTCAGAAAAGTAGAAGGGACAGAAACAATATTTGGGCTCAAAGATATGGGAACAATGCTGTAATTTTTCTTTATGGAGAAACATCGTAAAAAAATCGGCAAAAAATCGTATGTTATAAATAGGCTATGCAGTGCTTCCCGACCCCTTTCACGTCACGGCACACCTCACAAGCATAAATAATTTCATGGCACACTATGAAGGAACATTTTTCTATTAACATGATTAATTTCTTCTATTTAATATTAGGGATTCAATTTATAAGATCTTTCTTTCAAATATTTTTGCATTATAATACATAGACATTCCAGCTGCACATTCGTTTCAGATAAGTCTTCTTATGCAGTCATAAGCACAAAAGAAACTAAACAAATGAAATGAAAATACCTAATCCATACTTCCTCAGTGATTTATATTTGACATAGTTTTTACATAGCATCTATGAAATAAACTGTCAGATTTGACTGATTGAAACTGTGATTAAATTTTTAGAATACTTATTTATTTTTTTAATTTTTCGCGGCACACTTCCAGTGCTTTCGCCTAATATTTGTTTACAGAAACCCTTAAAGGGTCGTGATAATTATTTGCAGCGAGTCCAGAATGTATATGATTGTCTGTGCTGTATAAGTGATATATTTTACTATTAAAAGATATTGTAATGTCTGGCGACAGACGGTAAACAACGACGTATAAATGATAAAATGTATAAACGAAAGAGTAGAAACAGTGCTTTCCTGTATTAAGTAATACAATGAATACAAAGTGTATTTATGTTTCATTCACATGAATAAGACTAAATTTTGTAGGAATAAAGCATGATTGGATAAAATCTTTATCTTGGCAATTAATCCATGTCTTCATATTACTCGAAAATAGAAATACTTTGAGATTATTATTCGTATAATAATTCTAAAATTAACCTTGCATGTGTGGATTATTATATGAAGAATAAGAATTGCTTTTCAAGTGAACACTTTCTAGCATACCAGAAAAATTATTCAGAACATACAGTACCGCCGACAGAATTTTAGGTCCCCAAAACAGCAAATTTTCGGGCCCCCTACTACCTAATATTAAAATAACTTTATAACCCTGTATTAAAATAACCTTATTAATCCTTTATATCAAGATATTTATTAAGTTACTGATCTTTTTTCATAAACTGTTTGTACGACTCTTGCTCCTAAATCTTCCGTGCCCCAGGGCCGTCCATAAAAATTGTGCCCCCCCCCCCCTACAAATATTTATCAGAGGGCCCCCTTTATATTTGATTTTTTTAAATTTTTTTTGTTTTCTCCAGTTTTCAAAGAGATGATATAGACGGTCCGGGCCCCGCCTTTTTAGTGGTATCTGCTCTCTCTTTATGGACATCAATTTTGCAATTTTAATTATTGAAAAAGATATTTTTAATAATTTTCCGGTATTTGTAGAAATAGCACTAAACATACGTTTTATTATAAAAATCGTTTGCATCGCTCTAGTAATAATTCAGTTATGATTTAGATTATTTTGAATGCACAATAGTTATAAAGTAGATTTACGTATTACAATAAAATTGAGAGTGGATATCAAATTTCAATATTGAAATCAATAAAAAAAAAAAAAACTCCTTTAAAATTTAGTTAAGGTTAACTCAACCCTCTGCATCCTTACAACTTAATACACAATTCAGTTGGACAACAATCTTGCAATACTGTGGGATTTATTGTATTATAATACTTTTTATGAAATATAGATGGCGCTACAATACACGTCTCTCCACAGTATCTAAAATGGGAAATATAATATTGATTCAACGTATTTTGTACTATAGTTTCTGTTTATACTGTTTTGAATATTTCTTAAAACTATGTTTCGAAACTTTTCTAATCCATTAAAATTTCATAATAATTATAAGAATTGTCATATATTAACAAGAAAGATTAATCATACATAAATTATTGATTACGAAAAACTTTCCAACTTCAATGCAATTTTATTTAAACTAAACTAAAATGCGATACATTCCTCTGTCATATTTTTAAAATTATCACAATACTACATTAATTTATTATATTTGAAAACTTAAAACTTCATCGAAAACATGAACTTCATTCAAATGACGGCATTGAAATATAAATTGCCTCGTTTAAACATCTCTAAAATGCGATACATTCCTCGGAAATATTTTTAAAATTTTCATAAAACTACAATAATTTATTATATTTGAAAACTTCATCGAAAACAAATGAACTTTATTCAAATGACGTCATCGAAATATAAATCGCCTGGCTCTCTCTATAAAAGCAGCATTTCATTCATGAACTTTTTCCTTTCCTTTCATTCATCACAATACTATAATAATTTATTTTATTTAAAAACTTAAAACCATGGAGGTACAAGTAATTTAACTCTATGCTTAAAACTTCATCCAAAAAATCGTCTTCTTTGTGTAAAATCGATGAATGTTTCATTCATATCAGAGCTATATTGCAGACTCCATCAGCTAAATAATATTGCGTTAAAAAAATGCAGCAATTCTTATACACCCCATTCTACATGTTTTAGTGTTTACATTCTTAAGTTTTTTTTTTTTTATCAAATGGCCAGGCACTTGACTTTCATCATTCGCCTTTGTCAGCGGCCAAAACGTGAACCATTTAGCCGTCCTAAGACGTCGCCCCAGACGCACCAGAGGGGGACGGAACACACTGCGCGCACAACACAAACATCCATGCCTTACGTGGGACTCGAACCCACAATGTGGCGGTCGAGCGATTGCTGTGGAAACGCTCGCCTTGACCACTCGACCACTGCGTCGGCACATTCTCCATAAGTGAAAATTAGGCTTCGTTGTAGAAATAATCAAAGTTTGATGATAATTTAAACTTAAATATATTGTAATTGCGTTGTTTCAGTATGTAGATGCACAGAATTTAAGCAAAAATAAAGCGGTTTTAGGACGGATACAACACTCAATATGAATTATAAAGAACTTCAAAAATCACGGTTTTGACACAAGATGGATGCCATGTATTTTTTTTTAAGTGTGTCACGTGATCTCTTCATATAATGCTCACGTGATCGCTTTATATAAAAGGTGTAATTATTATTTTAATTCTTATTTAAAAAACTACTGAATATATTTTGCTGAAATTCTTTTAATATATTTTATGGGATAATTTGAATATTTCCTAAAACTTTCGAAGCAATTTGTGAATTTTAAATCTGCTTGAAAAATTAGGTCCCATAGGGTTCAATGTATTTCATTTTTTCAACCCGGGTTCAATCCAAAACTAATTGAGTGATATTATTCATTTATATTCCCATAGGTCCCACAGACCATCTGAACAACATACTAAAATTTCATTTTGATAAAGTCATTTTTACGGCAGTTATCGTGTTAACGGACAGACAGACAGAATGAACAAAGTCATAAACACTTTTCAACTATGTTGGAAAGTGAACACAGAAAAATAAAAATAACTTTGTTAAAATATTTTAAAGAAATAAACGTTTTATATATGCAATTATTTTGTTAGACGTGAATGGCCTCAATTACAGAACTACGGCACCTTTCATACATGAGGTATAGAACGTTTTAAATTGATAATTGAAAAAAATCTTAAAATATTTAAATACATCCATTATAATTGAGTAAATGTTTTGTGAATGCATTTAACCAGAAAACATTAACATTATTGCTTAACAGTTATCAGAAATTCGTTCTTAAAGTATCAGAAATTTTATTTTTGTTCAGGAATCCTGACTGCTCTGTTGATAAACAATCGATATATGTGGAGTCATTTATGTGGTGCGAAATTTCACACCATTAACGCATACAGACAGCCACAACCTCATAATCGTTAGATTTCCTTTTAGGGATACTAAAAGCTAAATGCGTTGACAATTTTAAGTCGAATTTTCAAACCCGTTACAGAACTTAGTTGAAAATGCTACTTGTAAGAAATAACTTACTTCCTTGACGAAAGGAGGAATATGTGAGTTAAGTAACGGCGATTGTTTCGAGGGCGTTATACGCTCCTTTTATTCAGGCCAAATAAGCAGTGTGCGCTCTTAATAACCGCTAAGAACGAACAATCTAGGCAAGTATTGGTATCAATTAATTTCAAGGGCAGAAAGCAGCCTTATCCTTTATGGCAGAAACGCAACTTCACCAGCAAAAGCACATACTGGAGTGTAGATAAACTGGACATTCTCATACCAGAATCCAATTTTAGTAGTCTTTTTTCCAAATTTTACAAGAAAATTTTTGAAAAACTGGTATTGTGGATCTAAATTATTATACCCATATTGTGCTACCTCCGATTTTAAGGCCTTGAAAAAGTATTTTATTTGATACTATACTTGACCACGTACCCCTCCCCCCCCCCCCCTACATGCACCGAGGGGGCTAATGACATCACGAATCAAAAAAATTGTATCGCGGCTATTTTTCACAACGATGATTGAAATGATGAAGTATCGTTATCATTGAGCCATAAACAAGCCCTTTGATGTATGATTGTTGTTGTTGAGACCCAGACCGTCCGACCTACCAGAAAGGTGTAAGGTAACTGTTTTGGACTGGGAGAGCCACCCAATTTAAACCGGAACCCAGTGGGGTAAGGCATCTACAGGAACCGCACCCTCCTTCTCCTACCACCAACCTTTCGGAAAGATTTTTGGACCCACATGTTTAACGTGATCGTATTCCTCGTGAACACGGCGGCAGTTTTGGCAACGGAGGAAATTTAACCCGGGCCTACCGAGTGCAATTCCCGCGCGTTAACCACTGGGCTAACGCGCCCTTGATGCATGATTGTGTCAAATTTTGTCCTATGCTGCCATGTTAAAAAATATAAAATTTAGAATAAATTTTCGTTTTTTTAGAATTATTTTTAGTTTTAGCTCGAATTAAAATTTTTTTCATCCAATTGTAGTTTTTTTATAACAAAGCCGGATATAAAATTTCGTAAAAATATACATTAATATTTGTGGACGCTATCGTGCACACGATAACTCGACCACAGATAGACAGACGGACATCACTCCAAAAATAGTCAAAACGTGTTCAGGAGGTCATAAAATATTTGGCATTTAAATCTCGAATTAGAAAATTTTCACGAAAACAATACTTTCTCTATACTATATTGGATAATATGAGAAAGTGAATATTTACTAATTAGTTAGATGCTATGTGATTTACAAATATTTACTTTATAGATGGAATATGTTGTAATTTGCAAATATTGTTCGATATTTAAATCCTTCTTAACCGTTTTGGTCTATTAATTTTGCAAGACAGTTAAAGAATGTATAATAATAATTTACACAGGAAAATTATGGCTTGGGCATTATGTATGAAAACAATAATTTAGTACTTTCATCAATGTTGCTATCATAAAACGCATTTCTGGCATAACAGAATGCGTAAATACATAAATATTTAAAAAAAAATATTGAATAACGTTCATATAATTAACAGAAATTAATGTTAAACAAATAGATATAAAAAGTTTATTTAATTAGTTATATTATTAACTTTATAAAATTAATTAAGTTATAAAGTTATATTATTAACTTTATAAAGTTATTAATATAACTATTAAAAGCTGTGTGTGAAACCAAAAGTCTACAAAAATATATAATCGTTAATCAGGAATATGCTGAATTCCATTTAAAAATATATTTTTAAGGACTAATTTTTGATTACATTTAATTACGGAATTCGTGTTGAAATGCAAATTAAATAATTCTGCTTAAAGTAATTAAACAATTAAACGCCTTTCTGGAGTGCCACTTGCAAATATAAAAGGCTTTTAAATTATTGAATGATCAATATTTGTACAGAAAACATTAAAATGAAGCAGGAGAACAGGTTGGAGATTTAATTATTACCGTTTATGATAAAATTGCTGTTTTCGTGCATTTGAAATGAGAGATAAAATAACTATTTGAGTACATTCTCATACCTCAGGTCAAACCATGCAGTTAGAAAGGAGATTCCTATACATTACCATGTATTGCAGGGAAAGCAAAAATTACATTTTGTCGATCAAACCAGAAATTCATTCTGTGAGTGCATGCAATGTATGCATTCATTCTCTCTAGTTGAGAAACTAATTGATCAAATTATCAAATTTTACAAAATTTGGTAGATAAGTCTCTTGTGGGTTATCCTGGTGCTGATTAGATTTTGGTAGGAATCGGGGAAAAAAACAACTTTTTCTTTTGAGAAATGGACCGCAATAATCGTTTATATTTACTATAGGTGAGAAACTAATTGGCCACATTTTATAAAATTTTATAAATTTTGTTGTCCCTTTTGCGTTACCCTGGTGCTGATTAGAATTTGGAATTCAAAATTCAAAATAAAAGACTACATATGCTCAAATATATAAATTAAATGCTTGTTTTATACGTAATATTCGAAGATGACCTACTCCATTACTAGCCGTCCTTGAGATATTTTAGTTTTTCCACACTTTCGTTACCGCCACCTTTGAAAACAAGTCCAGTTACCACAACAAAGCGAAATTTTATTTAAAACTTCAAATGCAGTATTTTTTTCAGATAATTACATGCGTTATTTTGTACGATTAAACTCACTTTAATTTTATAAATGTAAATTTATCAAAACGCTAGGAATTCCAAACAGTATTAAGACATCACATTTCAACACTTATTAAATTCGAAAAGAAGCCACAGTCCCTGCAAAAATACAATCTTTCTTTCGTTTATCACAAGATAAAATTGCGATTCTTTTGCAAGATATACATCCGCACTATTTGGGAAAAGCATAGATATTAATTTACGGAGCAACTGTCCAGGATCTGAGTCCAGGAAGGGTTTCCGGATCAGGAAAAAGGGAATCAAGATTTGTTGACTCATTATTTCTTTAATCTTCTTCACTTTGTCAGCTTCTGGAAAAATGCAACAAAGCCTGAATACGGTATTTTCTTTAGTTGGCAGGGTTCAATTTTGATTTGCCTGCAATGCACAGTTCATAAAGAAGCATTATTTTGATGGGGTGCGGGACAGGAGGGTTTAAAAATTTCACCATCTTCTTTTGATAGATTCACACTTTTTAAGGAGGCATAGAATTATTAAACTTTAAAAAAATTGAATTTTTTTCGCCATAAATGTGCTTGAAAAATTTTTTTTGAACATTTTGAAATAATAGCTGCATAAAAAAATTCTATCATTACTGAAATTATTGCCTAAAATGTTTTGGGTTCCAAAAGTAAGCTCAGAATGTCTTTTTTTTTAATTTTGTCAATTTTAACTAGGTAACTTTTTAATACTTCTTTATGAAAATTTCAGAACATATGTATGTTAGTCTCTATAAAGTGAATTTAAATATTTTTATGTTTTCCTGCTGCAAAAACATTCTTTTATGAGAGGTTGTGTTGTTAAAATTTCGAACATTTTTTGAAAGCTAAATACAGCGTTGGATGAAATCGAAATGTACTTTAAATAAAAATATATTTAGGTTCAAAATAAGTACCTATGCTTGAAATATAATTTAATATCATTAATTTGTTTTTGATTCAAAAATTTCTGAGTAATGTTGTTCGCAAGCTGTTATAAGAAATTTTTGTTCGATAAATGAATCATAGTTCAAAAGTTTCTATGGAATCTATTTCTTTATATTACGTTTAGAAAATGTACATTAAAAATATATAGAATTATATCTAGCAAAAAATATTGTGTTTTTAAATTTTGAGTTACATCTGGAGACATGATATCACTCCAAAAAATTAATCAATTTAAATGGAATTGCCAATAACAAAGAAAAGTGATAGATATTAATTTACATAAATATTTACATAAATAAGGACATTAATATGAAAATCAAACAGTCATTCTTTACGCAATTCGGCATTTTAAAGAGAATGATATCATAGGACGTTATCGCGCGTCGTATTTTAGATATTTCACATTTTATATCAAAAATGAAATTATATCTACAGTGTGAGGCTAGACTTTCCCATATATTCATATATTATATTGTTTAGGTCTATTTTTAACACTTTTCAACATAGTTGAAATGTGTTTACCATGTGTTAGTATGACTTTCTTCATTCTGTCACGATAATTGTTGTAAAAATGACTTTATCAAAATGAAATTTTTGTATGTTGTTGAGATAATTTATGGAACATATGGGAATGAAAATGAATAATATCAACCAATTAGTTTCGGATTTAACCCGGGTTGAAAAAATGAAATACATTGAACCCCATGGGACTTAATTTGTCAAAACATTTTTTAAGCGAAGTTAGAATTCGCAAGTTACTTCGTAATTTTTGGGGATTATTCTAATTATCACATAGAATGTGTAAAAGAATTCAACAAAATATGTTTGGTAATCTTTTAAATAGGAATTGAAATAATAATTCTATGCATGATATATAAAGTGATCACGTGACTCATTGCAAAAATATGGTATCCATTTTTTTCCGTTGTGTAGGAACAAGATCGTGATGAAGATCTTTTAAATTTATATTTAGTGTTACATCTGTCATAAAATCGCTTTATTTCGCATATTATCTGCATATCCTAATTCTGTGCCAATGCAATTACAATATTTTTTATTTTAAATGATCACTAAACTTTGATTATTCTTAAACAAAGCCTAAATTTAATGCTATAATATAGCATGTAGAATGTAAACAAATTCAGCGATTGTAAGATGTATAAGAATTGGTAAATACTTTTTCATGCAAAATTATTGACTCTGGAGTCTGGAATATAAATGAATGGAATGACATATTCATTGATTTTAAATAAAGAAGCAAACGATTCATATATTGATGACTTCATTTGAATAAAATTCATTTTGTTTAATTAGAATCTTCTCTTTCGATGAAGTTTTATGATTTCAAATATTACAAATTACTGTAGTACTGTGATAATTTAAAAATATCAGCGCTGAATGTATCACATTTTAGTGATGTTTAATTAAATCATATTTCCGTTGGAAAGTGTTGCTTTTTTTTTAAGTGCATGCTTTAAGTATGATTGATCTTTCCTTTTATTTTAATTACATCCTAATATAGACGGTATATTTTATTAGTTTTATATAATATTTTTCGAAAAATTCTTTAAAATGTTTTCTTACGGGAAGATAGCACTTTGTAACTAAAAAAAAATTAATCTATTTTTTAAATCTAATTACAAATATAATTTTACAGTTAATTTAAATTAAACCGCATCACAATTGGACATAAATTAAACATAGAGAAATATAAAGTGAATTTGTATACAATGCAATATCTTCCAATATGACGTTTATTTAAATCCCTTTTAAGTCAGTTTCAAATTGTTGTGTCTCTCCGCCCAATTAGAAAAAAAATCTGACGTGGGCAGCACATGGCTTTCCGTAAATAATGCAATGAATTTACTACTTTTGCAGTAAAAAAATAGGTTATTCTTATAGTAGATACATATTTTCTTTCCCAGATATTGTATTTTCGTCAATTAGTCGTCATTTTTATCCATTTGGCTAGATTTTCATTAATTTGACAACATTTAAAAAGTCGCCAAATTGGTGACATTATGCCAAATTCGTCGCCAAAATCTCTCCAAGAGTTATGGACGGAGACATACGTTATTGTTATAGGATATAAATGACTATTACCGTTCAAATAAAAAAGTATTACTCAAAGTATCGTTTCCTATGAATGCAATGAAGTTTATAGCATGATATTACATATGAAAGTGAACATGCTTCTTAAGAGTTAATATTTCTTTTTCAATTTAAGGGATTTTTGGATAAATTCATTTGAAAAATGTGCAATATCTCGAGAGCGGTTCATGATAGCGTTCTAAAATTTATGTCAATCGTTTTCTAAGGAAAAATTACACAAGAAATGTCTATTTTCGTAACTTTATCAAAGGTTTTGATTTTTTGATGCTTTTTTCAAAATTTCAATCGAAAATTTAGAGGGGTTCTGAACATTCGATTGTGTTTAAAAACAACAGGCTTCCAGTATTCACGGATTGTAATTTGTGTACCAAATTTCATTTGAAACGCTCCATTCGTTTGTAAGATATCGTCTCCACAGTCTCACTGACACACATACACACAGACGCAGACATCACCTCAAAATTTTCGATTTGGGATTAGGGATGCTTGAAACGTGCTCTCCCGTCGAAAACTCGAATTCGAATTTTCGACCCCATCACAATACTTTCCTTATACATTATATTATGTCTATAAGGAAGGTAAAAAGGTATTATTTATGTGCTTCGAAACTATACTGCATGCATTCTTCATAAAATTTTTGAAAAAAAAAAGTATTTTTGTTTTATTTAAAAAAGAGAATATGAAAACTAACATTTATGAATTTTCAAAAATAATTTTTTTAAAAGTTTTTCAAATGCTTTTGATTTAGTGCATATCAACATCATATAGATACAATTTAATGACAAAAAAAAAACAGTTTATGGCGACTCTCGTCAAAATATAATCTTGTGCATAGCGAACTCTATTTTTTGGGCTATGACATATCTTCGTAATCAAATTTTTAAAAATCAGAAAATATATAAAAAGATATATAAAATACACTTCGCGCGAAAGATAAGGAAATCTTGAGCAACGTATATAAGCGCACAAATAACACAATAATGCAGCATAGAGCTGTTTCGCGTATGCGCTGGATCTCCTTCGTCAGTGTAAAAGAGCCAATAAACCCGAGCCAACAAATAGGAGAAATAACAGACAAGATTGGCATGTGCCAACACAAAACAGTATATCCCCACAAAAAGAGTCAAATCCGAACAAAAGGATTATGACATTTTGATTGTAGTTATGATATTTTTGAAGACCGATCTAAATCAATAAAACAGATAAGGGAATAAAAATATTTCCATGGCATTGGTCTAAGTTAACATATCTCTTTCTCAGAAAGATGTATCGCTAGATACATCGTTTTGTTATCAAAAGGTCGTTTTGCATCCATTAGCGCACATTCAATCTAACAGTTTTCAGCTTTGTTTTCGGAATTTTCTTGTTACTCAAGAAATAAATCAAAAATTTTAAATTTCAAATAATTCGAGCCCTAGTTTTATCAATTACTAAATATTATGTCTTGTTCTTCGCCAAATGCATCTTCACATAAAATTTCATAATGGTAGGAATATTCGTCTTTGAGTTATAGTTAATCCTCTCCCCCTCGTTACACACACCTTTACAAAAATGTTTGAAACCAGGACATAAAGTCCTAAAATATGCATCAAAACCTAGAAATTTTGTGGAAACAAAAAATTATCTATCAAATGTTCTAAGAAAATAAAATATAAATAAATATAAATAAATAGGTTCACAATTAGCAATTGCATGCATTACCACACATAACATTCTGTCAATAATTATTGCAAAATATTTTAAACAAAATCAGCCATCACCGAGTTGCAAACATTTATGCATTTTCAAATGATTCTAATTCAATAACAAAATGCATCCAATTAAGTATAATTTCTTAACCTAACTCCAATTACACATTACATGGACCACAACTCCTTTATTTATAAGGAAAACAATCGTCTAGATGCGATTACTACTCCATAGAGATTAGTTTCCTCCTTCTAAGCATCTTACAATTCACTTATTGACCAAAACCGTGACTCCTAAGCGTTAGTCAATGTCACTTCACCAGATTGCCAGAATCCTAAGTGGAACATTCACCCCATCAATATATGAATTCTATTTCAGCAGTAAAGATAGCAACTGGTTTCCAAACGTATCCTTACAGGGTAAATACTTAGCGATGCTTGGTTGGTGATTGGCAGTGATGAGTTGGTGATGCAGGTTATTGGCAGTGGTTGTATTGGGGATACAAAGAAAAAAAATGAATAATTTTTTCGACCATTTTGCGGATATCATTAATATAAAATAAACCTCTGTCGTTACTTAAATATACACAACTTCAATCCTAGACCTAAATAGAAACGTATCGTAAAAAATTAAATAAATGTGTTTACTATCATTAAAAAGATGTTATATAAATCGCGTACATAAGAACTAAATAGAAACAAACTAAACTTTAGATTTAAATAGAAAAATATCGTAAAAATGAAATAAATGTGCTTGCCATCATCAAATTAATGTTATTTAATTAGGTGTACATAAGAACTAAATGGAAAAAAATACTTAAATTTCAGACCTAAAAATATCGTAAAAAATTAATATGTTTGCTACTATCACACGGATGACGTATTATTAAGTAGGATCAATGCAGATAACAGTATCCAAGGACCGGTTACGTTCTTTGTGTCTTTCGGCATGAAATAGCCAATAGCTGTTTTGACAGCAAGGAAACTTGCTATGTGCTACGATTTTTCGAGCCTCTATGAAAGTAATGCCTAACCACTTTTTGTTTGGATAAACCTTTGAAATATTTCGTAAAATTCCGGGAACATCTTGACTGACATATTAGGTGCGACAATGGTAAATTACAAAATTGATAAAGTAGTGCAGCTAATATAAAATAATTAACTAATACATTGAATAAAATATTACATGGGTTTTTATTGCCCATGCGAACTCGTATATGTCATTCCATTTAAATATGGAATTCGAGTCTTTTCAGACGTTATCGTACATATGAAATATCTATTTCAGATATCAGAAATCTGCTGAATTTCAGTTGCTTGTCTTCATAATGTTGCTCATCCTGCTTTAATCAGCCCTCAATTCATTTATCGATCACAGTGTTGATTGCGAGGTATAAAACAATTGGTGTCCATTCAGCAGATTGGCAGATTCCTAACCATAATATCGCAGTATCAGAATTATAAGACGTGACACGTTCTTGAGGTTATCCTTATTAAGATAAATAGTCGTGCAGTTGGTTGGATATGCATGATAAGCCTTATGCAGCCCTTAAAGTTTCGATTGAATTGTTTTAGAGCTGCAAAAGCAGGTTTTACTAATAGAAAATCAGTAATAATTAACAGGAGGAAAGCTCAACTCTAGTTTTTTTTATACCAGAATGAGTTTTTAGTATAATTTTTTCCCCTTTTCAAATTTCACAAGAAATTTTTTGAAAAATCTGTATCCTGAGTCCAAAAGATTACTATTATAGCGTGTTACCCTTCACTTTAAAGGGCTTGTAAAAATCTTCAGATTGATACCATACTTGACAATGTACCCATCGGAGGAAACTTGCCCCTCCCCCCGCCCCCTCAACGTGGGGCGAACGTAATGAGCAAAAAAAAAAATGGATCGCGGCTATTTGTCACAACAATGATTGAAACTATTAAGTCTCGTGATTATTGAGCCATAAACCCTTTTCTGCACGATTAGTTCAAATTTTGTTCTAATTCTGCCATGGTAAAAAAATATAAAATTTCAAAGTTTTCGCTCGCACTTAAAGAAATTCTATCCGCGTCTAGATTTTTTGATAGCAAAGACGGATAAAAAGTTTCTTGATAATCCATTAATATTTGTGGTCGCTATCAGGTACACAAGGAATCGGTCACAGACAGACAGAGAGACGGACATCATCGCAAAAATAGTTAAAACGTATTTAGGAGGACATAAAACATATATTCGCATCAAAATCACGAAAATTTTCGAATTCTGGAAAACAATACTTTCTCATACTATATTACATAGTATGAGAAACAAGAAATCAATAATCGAAAAACAATAATTAAAATGAGTAAGGTTTCAGTATTCACTCATTGTGATGATCGTTCCAAATTATTTTCGAAACGCTTCATTCGTTTTTGAAATATCGCGTCCACACACATACATGCACTAATATGCATACACACAGACATCACCTCAAGAATGCTTTAAACAGAGATGCTTTAAACTTGCTTTCCAGTTGAAAACTCGAATTCAAATTTCTAACCACTCATAATACTTTATTTTATACTATGTATGCAAGGAAAATAACAATAGATTAACAACCGTGTCTTTTAAATTAGTTCAAATGTATCACCGCAATTCAATTACATTGCATGATAATCCCAGCTCTGTTTCCACAATGAAATGAGTTAGGTTGTTCATACTACACAGAGAATATTTTATTCATCTTGAAGCGCTGGCTAATTATCAGATTAATAAGAGTGAGGACATTTTCTCTTTAAAGAGTGTTGTTGTTGAGACCCAGACTGTCCGACCTACTAGAAAAGGTGTAAGGTAACCGTTTGAACGGCCGGGAAGTGCCACCAAATGTAGATCGGAACCTAGTGGGGGAGGCATCCACAGGGATCGTACCCTCCTTCCCCTACCACCAACCTCTCGGAAGGACTTACGGACCCACATGTTTAACGTGATTGTACTCCGCATGAAAACAGCGGCAGTTGTGGCAGCGTGCAAATCCAGCGCGCAAACTACCGAGCTACCGCGCCCGAAATGTGCCAACAGCACGCGGTGTTCCCAGGTGGTCACCCACCAAGTACTAACCGTGCCCGATGCTGCTTGACTTCGGTGATCTAACTAGAACCGGTGTTTTAAGCACGGTAGGGCCGTTGGCTACTCTTTAAAGAGTGTGGAAATTTTCTCATTAAAGAGTGTTGTTGTTGTTGAGACCCAGACCGTCCGACCTACCAGAAAGGTGTAAGGTAACTGTTTGGATGGCCAGGAAGTGCCACCCAATTTAGACCAGAACCCAAATGGGGGAGGCATCCACAGGGACAGTACCCTCTTTACCCTACCACCTCTCGGAAGAACTCATTAAAGAGTGCTGTTGTTGAGATCCAGACCATCCGACCTACCAGAAAGGTGTAAGGTAACTGTTTGGACGGCCGGGAGGAGCCACCCAATTTCGACCGAAACCCAGTGGGGGAGGCATCCACAGGGACCGTACCCTCCTTCCCCTACCACCAACCTTTCGGAAGAACTTACGGACCCACATGTTTAACGTGATCGTACTCCGCGTGAACACGGCGGCAGTTTTCGCAGCGGAAGGAATCGAATCCAGGCCTACAGAGTGCAACTCCCGCGCGCTAACCACTGAGCTACCACGCCCTCATTAAAGAGTGTCGAAAGACCATGCCGTCCGACTCGTCCGAAGACATAGAGCAGCAAGGTGGGTGGTCGGTCATTAAAGAGTGTGGAAATTTTCTCCCTAAAGACTGTTGCTCTTGAGACCCAGACCGTCCGACCTACCAGAAAGGTGTAAGGTAACTTTTTGAACGGCCTGGTCACTAAAGAGTGTCAAAGACCCAGACTGTCCGACTCATCCGAAGACATAGAGCATCCATTTGGATGGCCGGTCATGAAAGAGTGTGGAAATTCTATGGATTGCTTTACAGTAAAATAAATATACGCACTTAGAATAACTTCAACACAACTTTAACTTTCAACACAACTAATATACTTCCAACACAAAAACGTAACTTAATAATTGAAAAAAATAATAATAACGTGCCTTTTTTGTGAAATGACGCGTAAAAGTATGTATCCACTCTAGGTAAAATATTAATTGACCAAATTTCACAAAATTTAGTAGATAAATAAAAATTACCTGTAGGATACTTTGATACTGATTAGATTTGGGTACGATTTAGAAAGAAAGGACCTACTATTTTTACGAAATAGCCCACAAAAATTGCCAAAATTTAGAATAAAAGAAAACGTGCGCTCAAAAGTAATAATTAAATGCCAGTTTTATACGTAATTTTTGACGACTAGAAGAATAAGATCAAATCTGAAACATTTGGTCTAACCGTTTTTCAGATATTTGAGTGTTTTATATTTTTACGTCCAGTTGCCAATTGAAAACAAAAATTGAAATAAAATAGAAAATTCAATGTCATTTCTAATAATTATTCCTGTTATTTTGTGCTTTTGAATTAAATTTATTGAATTATATAAAATAAAGAGAGATGGAGAAAATGAATTTGAGTTTGTAGAGATAGTCATGTGTTGCCTACATCAGATTTTTTAACTTTTTAGAAAATTTATATGAAACTATCACTTTGCGGAATACTTGAAATATTGTTGCAGTACCCCAAGTGTGTCCGCAGAGTGCATTTTAGAAAACGTTGTGGGTAATACATTTAATTATACGTTTAAATCCCTTTCAATGATGTCGTTTGTGCATCATGTTTCGTGAGTAAAATGATCTGTCGCAAATTGAAAAATCTGATGTGGGCAGCACATGACTTTCCCTACAAAATCAAATTCAGTTTCTCTTTATATCTTTAATAATTCATAAAATTGGATTTAATCGCACAAAATAATACACATAGCTATTTGAAGTGACAGAGAATTTGCACCTTTAATCAAATTTTCGTTTTTATTTGATAACTGAATGTACACTGACTTCCAAAAGTTACGCACGCAATGCAAATTTTCAGTTTTCGAAAGCGTATTTGAATTTGAGTGGCTGAAAATCGCTGCGGATATAGATGGCAATATGCAAATATCGTATGTTACAGCCAATCACGATTGACTGTCCAGATATATGTTAATTAGGCAGTCGTTGAAGGTGTCAGCATTCTGAAGGGTTTGAGGAGGTGCATTTAAATGCTGATACGAAGTGTTTATAACTTTTGTGGGATTGTTTTTGATGATATTCGTGTTTCTATGGCTGAAAGAAGACGAATGACAGATAGTGAACGCTGGCGTGCTGTCGGACGCATTGAAGCAGGGCAGACAATCAAAGATGTCGCTAGTTTCTTTGGCGTTGATCATTCGGTAATTTCTCGATAATGGAAACAATTCCAAAAAATCTGATGTGGGCAACACATGACTTTCCTTATACAATGCAATGAATTCACTACTTTTACAGTAAAGAAATAGGTTTTTCTTATAGTAGATACTTATAAACTTTCCAAGATATTGAATTTTCGACAATTAGTCGTAATTTTCATTGATTTATCATCGTTTTTATCCATTTGCCGAGATTTTTGTTAATTTGGCAACATTTCAAAATGTCGCCAAGTTGGCGACATTCCGCCAAATTCGTCGCCAAAATCTCGCCAAGCGTTATGGACGGCAAACTAAGTTATTCTTATAGCAGATAAATAACTATTGGCGTTCAAATACAAAAGTATTACTTAAAGTATAATTTCTCATGAATGGAAAGAGCTAGATCCACGAGAATGATGTCCCCAAATTTATCGCATGATGTTATATATGAAAAGTGAACATGTTTCTCAACAGTTAATATATATTTTTTTTAAATTATGGGATTTTTTGATAAATTTATTTGAAAAATGTGTAATATCTCGAGAACTGTTAAGCGTGCTAGCGTTCTAAAGTTTATGTCAATCATTTTCTAAGGAAAAATTACATAAGAAATGTCTATTTACGTAACTTTATTAAAGGTTTTGATATTTTGAGGATTTTTTCAAAATTTTACTCGAACATTTAGGGGGGTTCTGAACATTCAATTACGTTTAAAAACAACCCCCCCCCCCCCACACACACACATATCACCTCAAAAATGTTTGATTCGTGATCAGGGATGTTTGAAACGTGCTCTCCCGTCGAAAACTCGATTCCGAATTTGGACCTGTGCCCGGTCATCCAAGGGTTACCATCCCCTCTGATGATCGGTATATTGTTATAGTAACCAAGCGGAATCGACAAGCGACCTCCACAACTGTTACATCCATGGTTGCAGCGGCACTTGGTAAGAAAATACCTGCCAGTACTGTGCTCCGAAGGCTCCATGTGAAGGGACTGTACGCCCGAATACCACGCTTTTGTGTTCCACTAACCATCCAAGCTAGAGGGGGAAGATTAAAGTGGTGTCGTCAACATGTCAATTGGACTGTCTCAGATTGGTGCAACGTCCTGTTCATGGACGAGTCCGGATTTGCTCTGGAATCTGATGATAAGCGTGTAAGGGTCTGGAGAGAACGCGGCACACGCAATCTGGCCAAGAACATCATCGCACATTACTCATTCAGAGGTGGCAACGTCATGGGGTGGGCTGGAATTTCAATGGGATATCGCACACAGTTGCATATCTTTAAATGCAGTTCTGTAACTGCTGCGCGATATTGGGATAAAGCCCTAGAGACCATTGCGAGACTCTACGCTGCAGCAGTTGGTCCTGATTTCCTATTTATGTACGACAATGCCCGACCATCGAACTAACATCGTTGACGAATACCTGGAAAGTGAAGGCATTTCTCGTATGGAGTGGCAGGCGTATTCCCCCAACCCTAATCCCATTAAAAACCTTTGGGATGCCCTCAGGCGTGCTGTCTCTGCACGTTTACCTCCTCCAAACAGTCTCAGAGAGTTGGAAACAGCTCTATTGGAGGAATAGCCATTGCTCGCATCTGCGATGGTTAATCACCTCATTGAAAGCGTGGAAAATCGTTGTAAAGTTTGTGTGAAGATCCGAGGTGGTCACATGCTATAGTAATGTAAGTTTTGTTTGGTTTGTTTGCCTTTAAACATCATTTTGTTAATGACCCAAATGGGATGTCGTCATATAACTTACGAAAAGCATATATTTTTTTCATCTTTGTACATAATTCTTGTTATCTTTAATGCCTAAACACATTTTCTACCTTCATGTATAATTTTGAGTTAATCAAAGCGTTACCATTTTTTGTTGATTTTACCGTCCGTGCTTAACTTTTGGAAACCAGTGTATTATGAAAGACGGCGTAGCAAAAATGCGAAAAAAAATAACATTTCAAGAACGGTTAGTCCTAGAGTAATGAGATTGGTCTTGCTGCACTCATCGTCAGAAATTACTTACACAAAATAAGCATTTAATTAATACATTTGAGCACACGTAATCTTATTTTAGATTTTGGCGATTTTTGTAGGCCTTTTCATAAAAAAGACAGGTTTTATTCTTCCGAATCGTATCAAAATCTGATCAGCACCAGTGTAACCCAAAATTGATTTATCTACAAAATTTTTAGAAATTTGGTCAATTCGTTTCTTAGCTAGAGTAGATACTGATGATTTTTGCGGGCCATTTCGCAAAAAAAGGCAGTTTGTTTTATCCCGTATCGTACCAAAATCTATTGTATAAGCACCAGGATACCTATATATATATATATATATATATATAGAAGTATCTACAAATTTTTTATGAAATGTGGTCTAATAGGTTTCAGTTAATTTGCACTGGCTGACACACATACAGATGTCACGTTAAAACTAGTTTTTTTTTGTTCTGGAGGTCACAAAATGTGTAGATGAATCGAAAACTGGAATTGCGATTTTTGATGTGATTCCAACATTTTCCCTATACATTATCATGCATTGCAGGGAAAGTAAAAATACAAGACTTTGTTAGAAAAACTGCATTAAATAGTGCAGTAAAACAGCAACATTTAAGTATAGGGAATATTAACTATATAATTAATATTTAGAATTCATATTTTCCTGTTTTTACTGGAAAGACTGATCTATTTTATTTATCTTAAAGAAGGTGGCGTTTATTGTATCCGTTTATTCTTTTCAATTAAGCACCTATTACTTTTATTACAATTCAATTGCAATGCATATTAATTCCAGTGTCAGTATCTATAAAAGCAATAACTGGCTACATGCGGTTACTGTTCTAAGAGAGAATATTTTTTTCGCCTCGAATTCTTCTTGCAATTCACTTATTGACCACAACCGTGACGATGAATCGATGGGCAATTAGTGTCACTTCAGCAGATGGACAGATTCCTATTCGGAATGGGCCAGCGAGATCTGGATTCTTTCACAGAACTGACGGACGTATTGCTTCTAGTGTTAATCTTCACAGGAATAATAGTTAGTTTCCTGTTCAGCTGTTTGATGATATCTGCGAGACTCCAAGACTAAGTGCAAATACAGAAGCAATGCGATCTATCTTTACTCGGATAATTCTATCGAATTTTGCCTGGGTTAAATTAATTCTGCAAACACAAAGAGGATTGTATATTTTTTAATAATTATGCGAAATATTAAAAGTAATGACATTTTATACTACATTGATAAAAAAATCTGATGTGGGCAACACATGACTTTCCTTATATAATGCAATGAATTTACAACTTTAACAGTAAAACAAAATAGGTTTTTCTTTAGTAGATACTTATATTTTTACCAAGATATTGAATTTTCGACAATTAGTCGGCATTTTCATTGATTTAGTGTCATTTTAATCCATTTGGCAAGATTTTCGTTAATTTGGCAACATTTCAAAAATTCGCTAAGTAGGCGACATTCTTCCAAATTCATCGCCAAAATCTCGCCAAGCGTTATGGACGACGAAATAAGTTATTCTTATAGCAGATAAATGACTATTGGCGTTCAAATACAAAAGTATTACACGAAGTATCTTTTCTCATGAATGGAACGAGCTAGATCCACGAGAATGATGTCACCCAATTTATCGCATGGTATTACATATGAAAAGTGAACATGTTTCTCAATAGGAAATATATATTTTTTATTTTATATGACGTTTTGATAATTTTTTTGAAAAATGTGCAATATCTCGAGAACGGTTCATGTTAGCGTTCTAAAAATTATGTTAATCGTTTTCTAATGAAACATTACATAAGAAATGTCTATTTGCGTAATTTTATTAGCGGTTTTGATTTTTTGACGATTTTTCCAAAATTTCACTTGAAAATTTAGGGGGGGGGGGTTCTGAGCATTCGATTACGTTTAAAAACAATGGGCTTCCAGTGTTTACGGATTGTGATTTTTATACCAAATTTTGTTCGAATCGGTCCATTCGTTCGTCAGTTATCGTCTCCACAAACTCTCTCTCTCTCTCACACACACACACGCACGCACAGACATCACTTCAAAAATGTTTGATTCGTGATCAGGGATGCTTGAAATGTGGTCTCCGGTCGAAAACTCGATATCAAATTTTCGAACCCGTCACAACACTTTCCTTATACATTATGTATATAAGGAAAGTAATAGTAAAATGCAAAATTCAGAAGTTTGTGGTGGTTATTAGGACAGCAAAAACAATAAAATATATCTCATCATATATAAAAGCTATTTGAGCCCATTGTACTAATTTATTATTTAAAACTTTTATTAAAACGCTCTTTTAACGACGCACATGATTCTTTCTTGGTTTCTTCTTGTTAACAATTAATCAGCTGCAGGTAGAGGGTCTGGGTTCCCTCCCCCGTAGATGTCTAGAGCAATAAAGACACACAGCGCATGCTCAGAGCCTTTTGCGTAAATCAAAATACAGCTTTACCCATAACCATGAGGGTAATCCATGCTTTGTCCGGGTAAAACCCGAAATTGATACAATTTCAATTAGGGCTTTAACCAGAGCAGTTAGGTAAAGCTAGGCTTATCCTTTTTCGGGCTGTACTCGTATTTATAAAGCAGCCATTTTTTACACGTGATAATGAAAAGTTAAACACTGCTAGGTTTCTAGTATCAACCATTTAACTATTGATCAACTTTGATTTCTTATGATTTGCCTCCATTGACTTTGATCATGGCTCGCTATTTATAAAAGCTTTAACCCTAAGATCGAAGTTTTATATTTATTTGATTTTGCTTATTTTAACTAGCTGCACCCTCTATTTGGTGCAGCGTTCTTGAAGTAAACATTATCTAAAACTCAAACACTTTATTACATAAACATATATTTTTTATATAAAATATAGCACAAAAATATTATCGGTACATATGAACGGTCCATATAAACATGTCATTTTAGAGTTTTAGCAATTTCGTGCTTTGTTAGGATATCGAATTTGGTTATAAAAATCGAATACTGTTTTTAAAATTGACTAATGATGCTTAAAGCCATAAATAAAATTAAATAAAATTTAGACTTTATGGCAGAATTGGTGCTAATACGAAATCTACACAGAACAGTTATTTGAATTTTTCTTGACCAATTTTTTACTTATCGAAAAAGTGATTTGGAATAAAATCATCAGATTAAAATATTGCGCGCTTCAATCTGTTAAACAAATTTAAATTTATATTTATTTAGTTTTGTTTATTTTAACTAGTTGCATCCTCTATTCGGTGCAGCGTTCTTGAATCAGCCATAATAAAATAAAATACGCGATTCCGTTATTAGAAAATATTTTTTATATAAAATATAGCACAAAAATATTATCGGTACATATGAAAGGGCCACATAAACATGCAAAACATGCTATTTCAATATTGCAAAAGAACTCCAAATGAAAAAAAATTAGCATGTCCAAATAAACTATTGATATATGTTGGTCAGTCTTTTTACAATTAAATCCTGTTGATGTTTACTAAATATGGCTTTTTTTTATAGTTGATCCTAATTATCAGGATTTTATATGTGTTTAATTTCTAATAGGATTGTATGGGCCCCAAGTTATCCAAAGCTCATTTCTGCTATATGCTTTTCTCAGACGGATATTTGCTAAGGTAAAATGTAAAGGCAAAGAGTAATAAAGGCTATTTAAAAAATATATATAAAATGTTGATGAGGTAAAGAAAAAGGCCCTCTGTATAATTGCGACCCCAGCAGTTGTCCGATTTACTTATGGTAAAAATGTCCCTGCCAATGTAGCCCGTCAAATTGACAAGATAGCATAAAAATAATGTTTGGAAATAAATGCAGTGGTGAAAAAAGTTAAAAGACAAATTAAAATTACGTAAATTTACTAGTTGTTTTTAGTCAATTCAAGTCAAATTCATAAAGTAGCACATAGTTAAAAAATATTAAAATACTTTAATCTAAAATTATAACAAAATAAGCTCCAACAATGCTGTTAAAAATATTATGACACAAAACTTGAAAAAAGGTATAAGGATACAAATTCATGTTCTGGAAACGTGTTAATAGTCAATGAAATCGTCCTTTATTTTTCTATTATCTCTATAATTCATGTGATGGATTGAGAAGGCATAGTTAAGAGTATGTTTGGGAATTTTCTCTCAACTAGGTTTAGTGGTGGACATCAGGTCATGGCTATGGTCATATTGCGTACAATTTTTATATACCTTGCGTACCGGAATGTCTCAGAGGATTCCACAGTGTTCAAATTTGGAATTCTTATTGGCCCGTCCAGCAATTCTATAGAATTGGCTTGAAACCACGAGGTTGATGCAGCAAAGACTTCAACTGGCACTCTCCAGAGGTGATAAGTGTCACCTCGGGCAGTAAGTTTTCAGGTAGCATTTATTAAGATTGGTATTACATTGCATGAAAACAAGTTGAATGATTTCATTTTCTGTAAAACCACCCCACAACATCACGGATCTATCTTCGACAGGACGTTTCGAAATATCGGCCTTGTTTTTACGGAAACCGTGCCAGTAGTAACGAAAACCATTTGGTCTACCAAAACAATTTCCCCTTCTATAAACGTACCATCCTTTTACTTAAATTCAAAAGCAACGTGTTTCTGGGCGAATCTTATTCTGTGTATCTTATACTGTTTTGTAAGAGGAGAATGTGATATTAAATTTGCATATCGAACATTAAAATTCTTTCGCAAAACATTGTGCATTGTTCACCTAGTTCAAGCCATTTTAATTCTCTTCTAATTTGATTAGAAATATCACTTTTGAAATAAACTATTCATAATCGCTTTTCTTAACAGTAGTAATGGAATCTAACCTACCTGTACGCATTTGTTGGCCCTATTTTTGGGGATTCTTCGGATAATGATAAACAGCAATCTTAGATCTGTTAATATTGCTTTAAATTCCATATCCAGTCAATCCAAAATTTCCTAAAGCATATATCATTTCAATCTCAGTAAAGTTTGTGCTTTTAGGCATTTTGAAGATTAGGAAAATGTTAAAGACCACTGCGTAACAGTATGCACGACACTCGAAGCTATAACATAAAGAAAATAGAAGATTCAAATTTTTAGCGTCAACAAAAACGGTTGTTCTTATCCTTTTTTCAATCTATATTCAAATTTATTAATGAGGAAAGGTAAAATAATTTTAGAATTAAAATGAATTTTTACCAGGAAATGTTTGTTTTCACCATATATTACTCTCATATGATTAGCATCTATATATACTAATTGCCAAGTGTCCGTCTGTCTGTCCGTCTGTCTGTCACGCTTTTTTTAGGCACTTCCCGAATAGATAGAGACTTGCAATTTGGTACACGGCTCGGTCGTTCGATAAAACCCCCTGGAAAAATCGAATTTTTCGAAAACGTTCTATAGAGGGGGTGTCCCACACCAAAACGTTCGAAAAGTGAAATGACGGGAAAGCATGCTTTGCGATGAGATAGAGACTTCAAATTTGGTATATGGGTAAATCACTCGAAAGGAAGAAAGTGTGCAATTTCAGATTTCCAATATTTTCTACTTAAGGGGGGGTGCCCCACACCAAAACGTTCGAAAAGTGAAATGATATGAAAGAATGCTTTGCGATGAGGTAGAGACTTCAAATTTGGTGTATGGGTAAATCGTTCGAAAGGAAGAAAGTGTGCAATTTCAGATTTCCAATATTTTCTACTTAAGGGGGTGCCGTACACTAAAACGTTCAAAAAGTGAAATGATAGGAAAGCATGCTTTGCGATGAGATAGAGACTTCAAATTTGGTGTATGGATAAATCACTCGAAAGGAAGAAAGTGTGCAATTTCAGATTTCCAATATTTTCTACTTAAGGGGGGGGGGGTGCAGCACACCAAAACGTTCGAAAAGTGAAATGATAGGAAAGAATGCTTTGCGATGAGGTAGAGACCTCAAATTTAGTGTATGGGTAAATCGTTCGAAAGGAAGAAAGTGTGCAATTTCAGATTTCCAATATTTTCTACTTAAGGGGGGTGCCGCAGACTAAAACGTTCGAAAAGTGAAATGATAGGAAAGAATGCTTTGCGATGAGGTAGAGACTTCAAATTTGGTGTATTGGTAAATCGTTCAAAAGGAAAAAAGCGTGCAATTTCAGATTTCCAATATTTTCTACCTAAGGGGGTGCCGCACACCAAAATATTCGATTTGCAGAATAAATGAGAAAACGCTCCTTTAAAATTTGATAGAGGCTTGAAATTCGGTATATGGGCTAATCATTTGATGGAAACACCCAAGACAAATATAGTTTTTCAAAAATGTTCGTTTAAGGGGGTGCTTCAGAGTAAAACGTTCGAAAAGTGAATTGATAAAAAACCACGCTTCGGATTGAGATAGAGATATCAAATTTGGTATAAGGGTAGATAGTTTGAAAGGAAGAAAGTGTAAAATTTCAGTTTACCAATATTTTCTACTTTAGGGGGTGCCACACGCCAAAATGTTCGATTTTCGGAATAAAGGAGAAACGCCCGTTTTAAAACGTGATAGAGGCTTGATATTTGATATATGGGAAAATAATCTGACAGAATTCACATAAAGAATAGAGTTTTTCAAAAATGTATAATTAAGGGGGTGGGTACTCCACACAAAAGCATTCGAAAGATGAAATGCTAGAAAAGTATGCTTCGCGATGAGATAGAGACTTCAAATTTAGTGTACGGGTAAAAAGTTGGAAAGGAAGAAAGTGTGCAATTTCAATTTTCCAACATTTGTTATTGTAGGGGGTTCCGCTCACTAAAATGTTCGATTTACCGAACAAATGAAAATCGCCTCCTTTACAATGTGATAGAGACTTGAAATTTAGTATATGGGCTAACCATTTGACAAAAAAAACCAAAGATGAGTACAGTTTGACAAAAATGTTCTTTAACGGGGTGCTACACAGAAAAACGTTCGAAAGGTGAAGTGATAGAAAAACATGCTTCTCGATAGGATAGCGACTTCAAATTTGATATTCGAGTAGATAGTTTAAAAGGAAGAGAGTGTGAAATTTTATATTTCCAATATTTGCTACTTTAAGGGGTGCGCACACTAATATGTTCGATTTTCCTAATAAATGAGGCACGCTTCCTTTTAAATGTGATAGAGGCTTGATATTTGGTATTTGGGCCAATCATCTGATAAAAAACACAAGACAAACAGAGTTTTTCAAAAATGTTCATTTATGGATGTACTTCATAGAAAAAAGTTCCAATGGAGAAATAATAATATAGGAGTGCATCGGGATGAGATAGACTTTAATGTGTTGTACGGGTAGATAATTCGAAAGGAAGAAATCAGCAAATTTAGTCGAATCGATTTGTCGAATAAATATGAAACGCGAATTATTAAAAAATTTACCTTTATTCAAAGGTTGCTTATTGCGAGACCGTTGATTTTCAACGGGTATTCGGCTAGTCTATATATACTAATTGCTAAGTGTCCGTCTGTCTGTCTGTCTGTCACGCTTTTTTTAGGCACTTCCCGAATAGATAGAGACTTGCAATTTGGTACACGGCTCGGTCGTTCGATAAAACCCCCTGGAAAAATCGAATTTTTCGAAAACGTTCTATAGAGGGGGTGCCCCACACCAAAACGTTCGAAAAGTGAAATGACGGGAAAGCATGCTTTGCGATGAGATAGAGACTTCAAATTTGGTATATGGGTAAATCACTCGAAAGGAAAAAAGTGTGCAATTTCAGATTTCCAATATTTTATCCTTAAGGGGGGGGGGGGGGTGCAGCACACCAAAACGTTCGCAAAGTGATATGATAGGAGAGCATGCTTTGCGATGAGATTGAGACTTCAAGTTTGGAGTATGGGTAAACCGTATGAAACAAATAAAGTGTGGAATTTCAGATTTCCAATATTTTCTACTTAAGGGGGTGCCGCACACCAAAACGTTCGAAAAGTGAAATGATAGGAAAGCATGCTTTGCGATGAGATAGAGACTTCAAATTCGGTGTATGGGTAAATCGTTCGAAACGAAGAAAGTGTGCAATTTCAGAATTCCAATATTTTCTACTTAAGGGGGTGTCGCACACCAAAACGTTCGATTTACCGAATAAATGAGAAAATACGCCTTTAAAATTTGATAGAGGCTTAAAATTTGGTATATGGGCTAATAATTTGACGAAAACGCCCAAGACGAATACAGTTTTTCAAAAATGTTCGTTTAAGGGGGTGCTCCAGAGAAAGACGTTCGAAAAGTCAATTGATAAAGAAAACCATGCTTTGGAATGAGATAGAGATATCAGATTTGGTGTAAGGATAGATAGTTTGAAAGGGCGAAAGTGTACAATTTCAGTTTACCAATATTTTCTACTTTAGGGGGTGCCGCACACCAAAATGTTCGATTTTCGGAACAAAGGAGAAACGCTCCTTTAAAAACGTGATAGAGGCTTTATATTTGGTATATGGGCGAAACATCTCATAGAAATCACAAAAAGAATAGAGTTTTTAAAAAATGTATAATTAAAGGGGTGGGTACTCCACACAAAAGCATTCGAAAGATGAAATGCTAGAAAAGCATGCTTCACGATGAGATAGAGACTTCAAATTTGGTGTACGGGTAAAAAGTTGGAAAGGAAGAAATTGTGCAATTTTAGTCTTCCAACATTTGCTATTGTAGGGGGTGCCGATGTCTCTCTATCTATTCGTTCGAAACGTTCAAAAAGAGAATTGATAAAAAACCATGCTTCGAAATGAGATAGAGATATCAAATTTGGTGTAAGGGTAGATAGTTTGAAAGGAAGAAAGTGTGAAATTTCAGATTTCCAATATTTGCTACTTTAAGGGGTGCGCACACTAATATGTTCGATTTTCTGAATAAATGAGGCGCGCTTCCTTTTAAATGTGATAGAGGCTTGATATTTGGTATATGGGCCAATCATCTGATAAAAAACACAATACAAACAGAGGAAGAAGTGCGAAAATTTAGATTTCCAATATTTTCTCCTTATTGCGAGACCGTTGATTTTCAACGGGTATACGGCTAGTATATACTAATTGCCAAGTGTCCGTCTGTCTGTCTGTCTGTCTGTCCGTCTGTCTGTCTGTCACGCTTTTTTTAGGCACTTCCCGAATAGATAGAGACTTGCAATTTGGTACACGGCTCGGTCGTTCGATAAAACCCCCTGGAAAAATCGAATTTTTCGAAAACGTTCTATAGAGGGGGTGCCCCACACCAAAACGTTCGAAAAGTGAAATGACGGGAAAGCATGCTTTGCGATGAGATAGAGACTTCAAATTTGGTATATGGGTAAATCACTCGAAAGGAAAAAAGTGTGCAATTTCAGATTTCCAATATTTTATCCTTAAGGGGGGGGGGGGGGGTGCAGCACACCAAAACGTTCGAAAAGTGATATGATAGGAGAGCATGCTTTGCGATGAGATTGAGACTTCAAGTTTGGAGTATGGGTAAACCGTATGAAACAAATAAAGTGTGGAATTTCAGATTTCCAATATTTTCTACTTAAGGGGGTGCCGCACACCAAAACGTTCGAAAAGTGAAATGATAGGAAAGCATGCTTTGCGATGAGATAGAGACTTCAAATTCGGTGTATGGGTAAATCGTTCGACAGGAAGAAAGTGTGCAATTTCAGATTTCCAATATTTTCTACTTAAGGGGGTGTCGCACACCAAAACGTTCGATTTACCGAATAAATGAGAAAATACGCCTTTAAAATTTGATAGAGGCTTAAAATTTGGTATATGGGCTAATAATTTGACGAAAACGCCCAAGACGAATACAGTTTTTCAAAAATGTTCGTTTAAGGGGGTGCTCCAGAGTAAAACGTTCGAAAAGTCAATTGATAAAGAAAACCATGCTTTGGAATGAGATAGAGACTTCAAATTTGGTGTACGGGTAAAAAGTTGGAAAGGAAGAAAGTGTGCAATTTCAGTCTTCCAACATTTGCTATTATAGGGGGTGCCGATCACGAAAATGTTCGATTTGCCGAACAAACACCTCCTTTACAATGTGATAAAAGCTTGAAATTTAGTATATGGGCTAACCATTTGACAAAAAAACTAAACATGAATAAAGTTTGACAAAAATGTTCATTATCGGGGTGCTACACAGAAAAACGTTCGAAAGGGGAAGTGATAGAAAAAACATGCTTATCGATAGGATAGAGACTTCAAATTTGGTGTGCGGGTAGATAGTTTGAAAGGAAGAATGCGTGAAATTCCATATTTCCAATATTTGCTACATTAAGGGGTGCTGCACACTAATATGTTCGATTTTTCGAATAAATGAGGTAAGCTTCTTTTTAAATGTGATAGAGTCTTGATATTCGGTATAGGGGCCAATCATCTGATAAAAAACCCAAGACAAAGATAGTTCCTCAAAAATGTTCACTTATCGGTGTGCTTCACCGAAAAAAGTTCCAAAGGAGAAATACTAATATAGGGGTGCCTCGGGATGAGATAGACTTTAATGTGGTGTACGGGTAAATAATTCGAAAGGAAGAAATGCGGAAATTTAGTTTCCCAATATTTTCTTCTTTGGAGGGGTTCTGCACACCAAAATATTCGATTTGTAGAATAAATGTGAAACGCGAATTATTAAAAAATTTGCATTATTCAGGGGTTGCTTATTGCAAGACCGTTGATTTTCAACGGGTATTCGGCTAGTATATACTAATTGCCATGTGTCCGTCTGTCTGTCACGCCTTTTTTAGGCACTTCCCGAATAGATAGAGACTTGCAATTTGGTACACGGCTCGGTCGTTCGATAAAACCCCCTGGAAAAATCGAATTTTTCGAAAACGTTCTATAGAGGGGGTGCCCCACACCAAAACGTTCGAAAAGTGAAATGACGGGAAAGCATGCTTTGCGATGAGATAGAGACTTCAAATTCGGTATATGCGTAAATCACTCGAAAGGAAGAAAGTGTGCAATTTCAGATTTCCAATATTTTCTACTTAAGGGGGTGCCGCACACTAAAACGTTCGAAAAGTGAAATGATAGGAAATCATGCTTTGCGATGAGATAGAAACTTCAAATTTGGTGTATTGGTAAATCGTTTGAAAGGAAGAAAGCGTGCAATTTCAGATTTCCAATATTTTCTACCTAAGGGGGTGCCGCACACCAAAATATTCGATTTGCAGAATATCCTTTAAAATTTGATAGAGGCTTGAAATTCGGTATATGGGCTAATCATTTGATGGAAACACCCAAGACAAATATAGTTTTTCAAAAATGTTCGTTTAAGGGAGTGCTCCAGAGTAAAACGTTCGAAAAGTGAATTGATAAAAAACCATAATTCGGAATGAGATAGAGATATCAAATTTGGTGTAAGGGTAGATAGTGTGGAAGGAAGAAAGTGTATAATTTCTGTTTACCAAAATTTTCTACTTTAGGGGGTGTCGCACACTAAAATGTTCGATTTTCGGAATAAAGGAGAAACGCCCCTTTCAAAAGGTGATAGAGGCTTAATATTTGGTATATGGGCGAATCATCTCATAGAAATCAGAAAAAGAATAGAGTTTTTCAAAAATGTATAGTTAAGGGGGTGGGTACTCCACACAAAAGCATTCGAAAGATGAAATGCTAGAAATGCATACTTCACGATGAGATAGAGACTTCAAATTTGGTGTACGGGTAAATAGTTGGAAAGAAGGAAAGTGAGCAATTTCAGTTTTCAAACTTTTGCTATTGTAGGGGGTGCCGCTCACTAAAATTTTCGATTTGCCGAACAAATGAAAAACGCCTTCTTTACAATGTGATAGAAGCTTCAAATTTAGTATTCGGGCTAACTATTTGACAAAAACACCAAACATGAATACAGTTTGACAAAAATGTTCATTGACGGGGTGCTACACAGAAAAACGTACGAAAAGTGAAGTGATAGAAAAAAATGCTTCTCGATAGGACAGAGACTTCAAATTTGGTGTACGGGTAGATAGTTTGAAAGGAAGAAAGCGTGAAATTTCAGATTTCCAATATTTGCTACTTTAAGGGGTGCCGCACACTAATATGTTCGATTTTCGGAATAAATGAGGCACGCTTCCTTTTAAATGTGACAGAGGCTTGATATTAGGTATATGGGCCAATCATCTGATAAAAAACCCAAGACAAAGAGAGTTTTTCAAAAATGTTCATTTATGGGTGTGCTTCACAGAAAAAAGTTCCAAAGGAGAAATAATAATATAGGGGTGTCTCGGGATGAGATAGAATTTAATGTAGTGTACGGGTAAATAATTCGAAAGGAAGAAATGCGCAAATTTAGTTTCCCAATATTTTCTTCTTTAGGGGGTTCTGCACACCAAAATATTCGATTTGTCGAACAAATGTGAAAAGCGAATTATTAAAAAATTTACATTATTCAGGGGTTGCTTATTGCGATACCGTTGATTTTCAACGGGTATTCGGCTAGTTTTTTTTCTAGTAGTTTTCTAGAATTTGCGCTTTTTCGTTTGTTTTTAAACATTTTTTTTACAACACTACAGTAGATTAAATTGTTATTTCACATTTCAATTTCACGATTTGAAGCTAATTATTGCGATCATCACTAAATTGAAAGCGAGGTCTGATTGCGTACAAAATTTTAATCTCCATTAAAAAATTAATTTTATCGTTTGGTTTTCCGGATGAAATTACGAAAACCTGGCTCGAGACTTTATTATAGTACAGCTTTTTTCCACCGCGCTTGAAGATTTAACCTCAAACAATGGTAGAAAAATATTTTTAAAAGAATTCTTAACAATTTGTTTAATCTATTATGACGCTTTATTTTTACTGCTACTCGTCCAAAAGCAAAATGAGATATATGATAATGTAACAAAAATATAGCCGGCAATTCAAGTTTCACTTTAGCGTCAAGCGCACTTTATTTATGCGTTTTTTTTAATTTTTGAAATTCTAAATCAAATTTATATTTTAGTTTTAATGTACCAGAACACATAAAATGAGTCATTCATCATTAAAATCGGTTCAGGTCTGTTAGCACTGTAGGTCTGCCAACACTGAAGAATGCAAGGTCTGAACGGTGTTTAGATCTGCAGTTAAGTGGCCTTTAATTCTACGCCATTTTATTCTTCATTTTAGTGTCATTTTAAAGTTCTATTTTCCCTGGTGTTATTGCATCAATTGTATTTTTTGTTTTTCAACTTTGAGACAGGTTTGTAGAGGAATAAACATCAAGTATTGCTTTCTGGCAGTTTGGGATACAGACTCCTGCAAATCGGGATCTATCAAGTGTAATATACACTTATCATCTACGGATTCAGATATGGCGATTTTGCAGGATGGAACCCTGCCGCGTTGTGTTCCTAAAATAACATTTCATGCAAGAAAGATGACAAATATGCAACATTTATTTTGGGCCAAAATTGCACACGATGTAGAGAATTTCAACCATAAGAAATCTTATTACCAACTATTTCAATTATTATTGCTTATGTTCGAAGAATAGAGATTGTTTAAATGGAGAGCAAAAATTCAGTATAGTCAGAATATCTGGATATGGGTACTATAACCCAATGGGTACTATATTATGGGTACTATACAATGGGTAATATACAATGGGTACTATATTATGGGTATATATTATGGGTACTATAACCCAATCTCGAGAAATAGATGTTTCTAACAAAATGAAAGTTTTAGAACTGGAAATGGGAAACTAGCAGGAGTAGGAAAACCCCCGAAAGTAAACAATATTAGTAAACTACTTCTGTCAGAATTTGATGCTCAATCCATCTTAGTTAGTGTCTATGTTCTATCTATGTTCTATCTACAGCCAATCATAAGAAATAAATGTTTAAAAAAATTATTTGCACCAGAAATAGAGATAGCACCAGAAGTAAAAACCCTTAATGAACCCCTTTCATTGTCCTCCTGAATTTCATACTGAATAAATTTTTGTCATCATCTGAGCTGCATCTATCGCAGATCTCGAGAAGAAATAGAAGTTTCAAGGATACACATTTCGGCAAAATTTTTGACAACCATAAAAATACATTAGTACAGTAATAGTTTGAAAAAAGACAACAAGCTGTTTCGGAGACAAACAGTAGTCTCCTTTACGATAAAATGGCAGAACAGCCACCTCAGCCAAAGCAAAAACAGGTTTCTGCCGCCAGAATTAAACGTAATGTGATTCAGTAATGATGGCGTTGCTTTGCAAGAAAAGAAACTGAATACAAAAAAAACCAAGAAGTTTTCCTTCATTACAAAACTGGAGTTACTCCCTAGGCAAAATGAAGGAACAAGGTTGAACAAGTTGAAAATCAGGACTGGCCTGTTACCTTTCACGTCAAAAATTTAATTCTACCTAAATCTTGAAAGCCTCAGAAGCCAACATCATATAAGTCAGCATCATATCAACATCATACCTGCCTCAGAAATCAACATCATATAAGTCAACATTATAACATCATATAAGTCAACATTATAACATCATATCAACATCATATCTGCCTCAGAAGTAAACATCATATAAGTCAACATCATAACAACATCATACCTGCTTCAGAAATCAACCTCATAACAATATCATACCTCCCTCAGAAGTCTTTAGACCTAAAAGGTCAGAGACCGATTTCCCTTTTGGTCAGAAAGTGTTCGTTTATTTTGGCTTGGGTGTTTCATAATGAAAGATAACGTTTTTACCTTTGAATTATTATTTTTTGAGTGGCAACACCCTTCTTACTAGATCAGGTGTAAATCCCTGGCGACAGAAATTTACCCTTTTTCAGGTATGATAGCTATTTTTTATCCCGAAGAAGGAACCTATTACCAATTAGATGGTGTACGTACTAAATTTTATGAATCAAAAGTTATGTCCATTCCACCTTAAGTTTAGCAACATTTTAGAAAAACAATTACATAAATACAGGTTACGTTTATTTTGATATTATATGAATGGAAATTGTCATCAACTTCCCACACCTAACTAAAGCTAATTTACTGGCATGGCACAGAATAAATAAACATTCCATCTCTGAAACAGACCATTTGCATGCTGCCAATCCCACTATTTCGAGCGGCATAGCCGTTACCGACTATCAACTAGGTCACGTGACAGTAGTTTCTCTCCCTGTAATCAACTCGCTATTCTCTTATTGACCGCAAGCCGTGACTGCAAAGCAGTGGCCAATTAGTATCGCCCCGGCAGACGATTTTGGTAGCAATAATACAAAGGAGGGTTTAGTCTGGTTTTTGTTCGCTTCCAATGCATTGTGGCAGCAGATAAATAGTTAATGCTGTGAGAAGTGAAGAAGCAGCGGCTTGAATAAATGATCTGTTGATTAGCATAGGGGGGAATTTATGAACAGGTTTTAGAGTTAATTCGTAAAATAATGTAGCTTTTATGAAAATATTAATTTATAGAGTTAGTGTGTTATGATTAATTTATTACCCATTAAAGCCCATAATTTATTGCCCATTTCTAATTTAATATCCATTACACATATTAAACATTTAATCGCTTATTCTTGTTATATTGGTTATATTTTTAAATAATTATTTCTTCTTTCTCTTTATTTCATTCATAACCAGAAATAATTACTTCGGCGTAACACGGGTTCTAAATAAGCGTCCACTAAGTGACCGCTACTTAATACATTTATTATTAAAATTACTACTTAATATGCGTTACTTAATATTAAAATAAGTGTTCGCTACTTTAATAGAGAAACAGATAACACCATACTCAATTTCCAAATCGCCTGTTTTGAAATAAAATCATTCTTACGTTAAAAATAAAATGTCCAAATCATTAAAGGAGAATCATTATTGACCATATATTCAGCACACCGCTTATGAAAAACCTGAAAAGAATAGAATAGGTGATTCTGAGCCTCTAGCTTATGCGCATGCGCGAATGTAGGATTCATGTGGTCGATGAACTTTAATCGTGCGGTCCGGATGACAATAAGGAAATGACCGAATTATTCAAATATTTTAATAGTTTGTTCGCTTAGAAAAATTAAACTTTTTTTTAAGTAAACGGATGGCTCCAAGAAATCAAATACCACAAACTTCTCCTAATTGGAATAGTCTGTAATATTTAGACGAGCTGGGGTTAAGTTATAAACAGTGCATTGGGCGTCAATTAATAATATAAACACCTTGATTTATCTGTCTATCTATCTATCTATCTCTGGGTAACGCTGCTACAAAATGTTGCCAAACGTGTTTCAATCACGGATAAGCGTTTAACGAACTCTGGAGCTTTACCAGAGTATGACATCAGATACTAAAAGTGAGTCCATGATGTGGGCAGCTCATTCCCTACATAATGCAATGACTATACTTCTTTCATAACAAAAAACTGCAAGGAAACAATCGAGCTTCATGAGCGTATGACATCAAATAATGCAATGACTATACTTCTTTCACAGCGAAAAACTGTGATGTAACCATGGAACTTTACACAGCGTATGACATCAGATACTGAAAGTGAGACCATGATGTTCTTTTAATTCTTATCATTTTATAAATTTTTGTTTGAGATATACGACTCAACTCGGTTAACAAACTCAACAAAAGTAGGAAACTTTCTTGAGTGTTTTTTGTTTATTACGTATAGGGCAGAATGCCCGCGGGTCTTACTAGTTATTACTTTCCTTATATACATAATGTATAAGGAAAGTATTGTGACGGGGTCGAAAATTCGAATTCGAGTTTTCGACGAGAGAGCACGTTTGAAGCATCCCTGATCACGAATCAAACATTTTTGAAGTGATGTCTGTGTGTGTGTATGTGTGTGTGTGTGTGTGTGTGTGTGTGAAAGTATGTGTGTGTGTCAGTGAGTCTGTGGAGACGATAACTGACGAACGAATGGACCGATTCGAACCAAATTTGGTACAAAAATCACAATCCGTAAACACTGGAAGCCTATTGTTTTTATATGGAATCGAAAGTTCAGAACCCCCCTAAATTTTTGAATGAAATTTTGAAAAAATCGTCAAAAAATCAAATCCGCTAATAAAGTTACGCAAATAGACATTTCTTATGTAATTTTTTATTAGGAAACGATTGGCATAAATTTTAGAACGCTAACATGGACCATTCTCGAGATATTGTACATTTTTCAAAAAAATTATGAAAAAGTCACATAAAAAAAAAATTCCTATTGAGAAACATGTTCACTTTTCATATGTAATACTATGCGATAAATTGAATAACATCATTCTCGTGGATCTAGCTCGTTCCATTCATGAAAAAATATTCTTTGAATAATACTTTTGTATTTGAACGCCAATAGTCATTTATCTGCTGTAAGAATAACTTTTTTCTTAGTGCATAACGCTTGGCGAGATTTTGGCGACGAATTTGGCGGAATGTCGCCAACTTGGCGACTTTTTTGAAATGTTGCCAAATTAATGAAAATCTCGCCAAATGGATAAAAATGATGCTAAATCAATGAAAATGACGACTAATTGTAGAAAATTCAATATCTTGGAAAGAATATTAGTATCTACTATAAGAAAAACCTATTTTTTTACTGTAAAAGTATTAAATTCATTACATTATATAAGGAAAGTCATGTGTTGCCCACATCAGATTTTTTTATATTGTAATACAAAAATAGGGGACGTTTTAAAAGCACGAAAAGAATATACATTTCAAACATTCAATAAATTTGTATATTATTGGTATGGAATTTTTTTTTTAATTTGTTGGAAAGATAATTTTTGGATCTTACCGATGGTGTCAAGATAGCAGCTCTGTGATAATTTTCTGTTGCTAAAGGATCGATTTATGTGAATATCGCCCAAAATCTTGCAATGCGGGCCAAAAATAGACGCTTGTGCTCTTGTGTAGAGGGCGATGGAGTGTTTAGGCACATATTTATGGCATATTATGCGCATTTAGCTCTTGTTTTGTTCTAAGCGTTTATGACTGAGAATTCGGAATATGTTTACGGTGTAATTTTAATCAGAAATTTGAGTCTTGATCCCGGGCAAAAGCGTGCATTCATGTAAGTCGGAAATAAAATAAAACACATTAAATAACATATTTAAGCATATACTTGCTTTATGTCGAAAGCCCAGGCCGTCCGACTCATCCGTAGACTAAGAGCAGCAGTTTGGGCGGCCGGATTTTTTTTATACATTATGTGTAATAATAAAACAAATAAAATCACACTCATTACTATAATGTAATAAACATAGATTAGTTTGTATAACATGGTTGGTTTTTCGTTTGAAATATTTCATTGTTTTGTGGAGGGAGGCGGGGCAACTGGTTTCCATTTTACAAACATAGTCACCAAGCGAACAGAAAAGTAGTTTTAAAACTACAAATTTGATGTTATTTCAAATAAGTAATAATTTCATGTGTTATTTTGCGTGATTATACATAATATATATACTTATATATTAAGTGTATATATAAGTGATATACTTAATTTTATTCAAATGAAGAAAGAGGAAAAACTAAATTTTTAAAGAATCAGAGAAAGTAGTATTCTGCATCAAATGTTCTATTGTATTGCACAAAATTAAACAAAAATATAGATTTTAAGGAAAGTTGAACATACTGTTTCAGTAATACAATTTCATTATTTCAATTTCTATTTTGTTGTATTCGAAATTAGGACATTAGAAATAATAATAAAAGTAAGGATTGTGCTTGCATAATTATATTTGCAATAACGCATGATTTCATTTCCAGAAATTGAGCTTCAAAATCAAGCAACCAAATAAAACTTTGATAATAATTATAACCGACGGTTAATCCTCTGGAAATGAAGAGGAGCAGAAGATGAAAAGACTTACGTAATCATCACTCATAATTCTGGAAGAGATAAGGATGCGTATTAGTTAAACGTATTACGCTGAGGATCACGATTGCAACTCCCAGAGTTTGTAATCGGTTATAGGTTTGAATAGCGAAACATTTTAAGCAGATTAAATACAATATAGATTATAAAAAATGAATATATGATTTTCCCCAGATAAATCTATAGTTGCATTTCATAATCTATTTTGCATATAATGAAACTTTTACACGAATTTTAAATGTTTACTATAAAATTCCTAAAACGAAATTTCTTCTCTCTAATAAATCTGCAACTCTCTCTTTTTAGATAAATCATCTTCGGGCGTTGGGTAGATTAAATCTTGATTGTAAGATGTCAGGGATGAAACGGAAATATGTAACGGAAGCGACATCATACTGTTACGAAAAAGCAACTGAAAAAATGCGGTTATAATTTGAATGTTTTGTTTCTTGACGTTGGATACAAATTCGGTAATTTTGCTGATGAATTTGGACAAAATATCGCCAATTTGGCGAGTTCTGAAAATTTCCTGACTGAAAACTTCACGACTTATATGCTTTTTCAAATACTTTTCACAGGGGGTATAATATAAGCTCGCTATCGTTCAGTTAAGTTGTTGACGGGACATGAAAAAAGTATTTGCCGAACTTGATACACAATTTAGTCTAAAACATTTCCTTCTGATTATATATAGCCTTTAAGATGTATTATAAAAATACTGGTAGAAAAGTATAAAAAGCTTAAATTTTAGATCTGTGACATGTGTGTATCAATTACTGTGCTATATATCTGTATGCTCTTATCATTTGCGCCGATCGCACGCTAGCCCAGTAGAGTGACTCAAAGCGTTACATTCAAATGTTTCATTGTCGTATGTTGTCCGATTTGTATGAAATAAACTACATTCTATTTATCTACCGAAACTGTATAATTTAAATAATATATAAATAAAAATATTACCCTGGGTATCATACATGTATCATCGTCGCATAACACATATAAATTCTTTCCCTATTCAAAAACTGTTAAACGAGCGCTGCTTCACATTAAACTATAACGAGTAACAGTGTTACTTCCTATTATTTTACACTTTTCTCAATTGACACCTTATCATGGGATTTATCTGGAACTTTGCTTTTGTATTCAATCCGTTAATTACTTTCCTTATATACATAATGTATAAGGAAAGTATTGTGACGGGGTCAAAAATTCGAATTCGAGTTTTCGACGGAAGAGTACGTTTCAAGCATCTCTGATCACGAATCAAACATTTTTGAAGTGATGTCTGTCTGTGTGTGCGTGTGTGTGTGTGTGTGTGTGTGTGTGTAGACGATAACTGACGAACGAATGGAACGATTCGAACCAAATTTGGTACAAAAATCACAATCCGTAAACACTGGAAGCCTATTGTTTTTATACGCAATCGAATGCTCAGAACCCCCCTATATTTTCGAATGAAATTTTGAAAAAATAGTCAAAAAATCAAAACCACTAATAAAGTTACGCAAATAGAGATTTCTTATGTAATCTTTCATTAGAAAACATTTGACATAAATTTTAGAACGCTAACATGAACCGTTCTCGAGATATTGAACATTTTTCAAAAAAATTATCAAAAAATCATAAAATAAAAAAAAAATATTTCCTACTGAGAAACATGTTCACTTTTCATATGTAATACCATGTGATAAATTGGATGACATCATTCTCGTGGATCTAGCTCGTTCCATTCATGAAAAAATATATTTTGAGTAATACTTTTGTATTTGAACGCCAATAATCATTCATATGCTATAAGTTATTTCTTCGTCCATAACGCTTGGCGAGATTTTGGCGACGAATTTGGCGGAGTGTCACCAACTTGGTGACTTTTTGAAATGTTGCCAAATTAACGAAAATCTCGCCGAATGGATAAAAATGACGCTAAATTAATGAAAATAAGGACTAATTGTCGAAAATTCAATACCTTGGAAAGAATATTAGTATCTACTATAAGAAAAACCTATTTATTTTACTGTAAAAGTAGTAAATTCATTACACTATATAAGGAAAGTCATGTGTTGCCCACAACAGATTTCTTTTTATCGGAATTGAAGTAATCTCTTTTAGTTCATGATAAACCTCATTCCCAAAACCAGGAAATATTATGTTAAAGTTTCTTTCCCTCATTTCTCCCTGTCTCATTTTGGATTTTTGATATAACAGAAAAAAAATTCATTTTTAAATTTACAATTTTTATTTTTTTAATGTTTACAGTGGCGTCTTTTAACGTGGGAGGTATACCGGTAAGTAAGGTGAGTGATAAATAATATCTTTTAATGTAAGGAGAGAGATTTTTCGCTCGTCTGATGAACGTCGACGTTTGTTCCGATTTTAATACAATTTTCCCGTTGTCTTTTCGAGTCGGCAATGGATCCTCTTGATCTGCTTTGCTAAATTTGCATCCGATTTTGCTGTTTTGCACTTTTTGAACCTGTAGAAGGGGGGTAGGGCAATAGAAGGGGGCAACAGAAGGGGGGAAACAGAAGGGAGGGCAACAGAAGGGGGGGGGGGGCTTTTGCGACGAACTTGCTAAAAACTGGTTGTTATATATTTAGTGACCGCTAGAGGGCAAAGCCAGCTAGTACAACGTATTTGAAGTTTCTAGTTCAAAGTATCAGTAAAATTATTTTTTCAGGTATATTATTATCCTACTAGATACTGATCCTAGACCTGTTATGACATAAATATAAACATTTCCATGCTGTGTAGAATGTGCGGTGTGCTGTATGTCACACTGCGTTCAAATTCATGAAATCAACAAAATACAATCAAGTTGACAATTAAACGCCAGATGTATCATAATAAAATTTGAATATTTATGACTTCACGAGGGTCGAATAAGCCTATTGTCCACATGGCAATACCCTCTATGACATGTGTTTTTGTGTAACGAGTTTTTGAGCCAAATAATTGGAAGGGTGTGTGGATACCCTCAAGCAGAAAGTGGTTGGAGCTTATGAAGCCAAAATATTCAAGATGTGCAGGAGAGATGACCTTGTCACTTACCACCAACGGTATCGAAAATTAAAATACTACTGAGTGGGCATGAGTAAGCCAAATACTATTATGATGAGTGTGGGTAGAAAAGATCCTTAGAAACGACGATACCGATGAAATATGCGCATAGGCAGTAGTGTTAATTGTGGTAAAATACCAGTCTTTATTTTAATATTATGTTGAGGTACACAATGATCTTGGAGAAAATAGGCTCCAGTCAGAGGAAATAAGCTCCAGTCAGAGGAAATTGGCTCCAGCCGGAGGAAATAAGCTCCAGCCGGAGGAAATAGGCTCCAGCCGGAGGAAATAGGCTCCAGCCGGAAGAAATAGGCTCCAGTCGGAGGAAATAGGCTCCAGTCGGAGGAAATATAGATTACAGTCGGAGGAAATAGGCTCCAGCCGGAGGAAATATAGATTCCAGTCGGAGGAAATAGGCTCCAGTCGGAGGAAATAGGCTCCAACCGGAGGAAATAGGCTCCAGCCGGAGGAAATATAGATTCCAGTCGGAGGAAATATAGATTCCAGTCGGAGGAAATAGGCTCCAGCCGGAGGAAATAGGCTCCAGCCGGAGGAAACAGGCTCCAGCCGGAGGAAATATATATTCCAGTCGGAGGAAATAGGCTCCAGTCGGAGGAAATATAGATTCCAGTCAGAGGAAATATAGGATCCAGTCGGAGGAAATATAGGCTCCAGTCGGAGGAAATATAGGCTCCAGTCGGAGGAAATATAGGCTCCAGTCGGAGGAAATATAGACTCCAGTCGGAGGAAATATAGACTCCAGTCGGAGGAAATATAGGCTCTAGTCAGGAAATATAGGCTCCAGTCGGAGGAAATGTAGATTCCAGTCGGAGGAAATATAGACTCCAGTCGGAGTAAATATATGCTTCAGTCGGAGGAAATATATGCTTCAGTCGGAGGAAATATAAGCTCTAGTCGGGGGAAATATAGGCTCCAGTCGGAGGAAATATAAGCTCCAGTCGAAGGAAATATAGGCTCCAGTTGTAGGAAATATAGACTCCAGTCGGAGGAAATAGGCTCCTGTCGGAGCAAAAATATGTCTCTTTCACTCCGTTTTTTACACATAAAATATTTTATACATTTATTTTGAGTAACAAAAAATAATAATATGCATTTGAGCAACATATAATAATATAATTTTATACATTTGTTTTAAGTAACATTCAATTTAAAGCGACTTGTTAAATAATACGCAGAACACAGATCTCCAGTTAACACTCTTTAATAATTACATATCGCATATTCTAAAATAATTAAATAATGAATCATACGAGTATATACAATTACGAGTACATTGTGCTATTTCCGAGAAAGACACAAGGGTTTAATAAATCTTTAAAATTTCCTACATCTACATTTAGTAACTTATCTATCTGACTTGTCTAAACAGTTTGATGCGTGATAATGCATTTAACGGAGCAAACATCAGAGATCCAATGACTTTCTCATGTTCTGTTTGAGATTAGAAATTGAATTATCTTCCAACGCATCCGTGATTTGTTCATAACCTTGGTGGAGAAGCTGTGGTAAATTATTTATTATGCTCCGAAACTAAAATTTAACCGTTCATGATTAAAATGTCAATATTAACAAATTCATTATCACCAAACATCGAAATTCTAGATTAACAAATTCAATAAATAAAAGGAATGTGGTAAAATAAATATAAAGGTGCGAATTGCGTTACGAATTTTAAATATTAAATAAAAGATTCAAATATTAGTCACAAAGTCTTTATACTAATTTTTTTTTGCTACAGAATATTCGAAGTAATTTCCTAATTAAAAAAGACTACAAAACTAAATGTTATGAGCAACTGCTTGGTATAATGAAACGAGAATGGTTATGACAAATAATGAAATTTATTGGGAAAACTAAAGGATATCAAGAGCAGGGAGATTAACTCTAAAAATAATGAAACTGTAATATTTTTTAATACTTTATTTTCTTAACCATGCTAGGATCTTAGCTATAAAAATAATAGTCTTAATCGAAAATTGGCTCAAAAATTCTGCCCATGTCAACAGTTTAAGTGTGAATTAGCCTTCTAGGTCACCTGAAAGCTTCCGGGTCTAGACTGCCCCCATTTTGGTATCCTCTGAGGGAAAAATCTAACATCCAGCTTCGTTAGGTTCTGTCCAGTGGACGTACTATAAGTGTACAGGGAGCATTCTAGGTCAACGAAAGTGCTTCTGAAGGACTTTATGAAATTCTCCTTTATTCAGCACCTGGAGAGGAGGGGGGGGGGGTAAATAGAAAATATGTGTCCATTAGGTTCTGTACCGTTGCTTATTATATACGTATGCAAATATTCTGTATTCTAGATCAGATTATGAAAGGTTCGAAAATACTTTTAGACCTTCCCTGCATTTTTTCGTAAATAAATCGTTTTAAATCGAAAATCCGGCTCGGTTAGGTTCTGTGCCGTAGTCGATATCATAGCTGTGCAAAGATCCAGTGTTTTAGGATACTGGGGGGAGAACCTCAGGAGGGTCCCGAGAATAAAAAACATGCTAGACAATTATTTAGATTCCAGCATTTGTAAAAACGGGGAATTTTCAAACAAATGTTAAATTTAAACTCAATGTAGCAAAAATAAAAAAAAAAATTACTCAAATTTACCCTTTCTTCGGCCGACAACCTCACGTATTCGTCCTGCAGATCCTACTATAAATGCATTTGATCCAATAAAAACAAACAAAAAAAAAAACTCGCATAACTTATGGACCACCATAGCTATGGTTTAATGTTGCCCCTGGGAGAAAGAGCAAAGAAAATCACAGAAGAGATTCGAGCCCGCATTAGATATGCAAATAGGAGCCGAAACTTTCTTGCCAGTGGAAGCCCTCAGCTCAAGAACGTAATTGATTTTTTCGCCAACATTAGCTTTTATTCTGATTTATTCTTCAGAAGAAAGAATTAAGTGCGCCGTGATTGTTTTGAATGGGGGGGCAGGACTTGAATCCCGAAGTTTGGGATTCGGCCAAAAAGGGGGAAAGAAGTTTGCATTTAAAATCGAAGAGCTCCGGTTGTTGGAAATAATTTGATAAATTAGGTTAATTTGTGTTGGGTTTCATTTATCGGGCAACTGCCAGTCATGTATACGTGATAGTGGGTTTTTAGAAGGGGAATTTTTAGTGCACTTTTAATTGTGTTTCCCAAGATACATCGTATATGTGGGTATTTGATGTTGTGATGCGGTTAAATTTACGATTGCCAAATTTTGTTGAATTTACATGTTTCTAGCAATTTTCTACTAAAATGTTATACTTACTACTAGTTTTGCCTCGCCAAGTCGCCATGTCCAAATTCGTTGCTGGCAAATGCATGGGCGCCCATAGGGAGGGCAAGGGGAGCACTTGCTCCCTGGACGTTCAAGCTCATAACTGTGGGCATCGAGCTGGTCTGTGTTGTACATCATATCTTTGAGTTTGCCACATTGACGTCAGTGGAGTACACACAACCTTGCGAAAAGTTCTTTGGATGTGCGTATATTATATTTGACGTGACAAACCCCGATATTCAGAGGTCTGTAGTTCAGACTTCAAGATAATTAAATACTGAATTCTATTTTCTCTGTAATATGCTCACAAAGCTAAGAAAAACATTAAACTTTGCGTGGAAGAATCCGTGAAAAATCTTCAAAATGGCACTTTTTATGATTTTCGTTTTGTATTTGTTCTCTATACCTTAATTCAGGGGGGGGGGGTATTTAAGGGGGGGTTAGGAGGTTCAATCCCCCCTCCGAAATTTTAAAATTTCAAAATGCTTCCTAAACACACATGTGATAAACAAAAAAATCTACTGTATCCCCATTTAGTTTGTTGTACTGAGATTTTTGAATCGTAAAAATAACTCATTTTAACCTCCAATAAATAAAAAACAATAAATGTCAATAAAATAATTTGGATTACATTATTGAGTTTCAGAAAAAAATAATTCAAAAAGAAGTGTTTCTGCTATTGCGTCACTGTAATAGAAGGGACATTTTTCTAATGAGTAAAACCCGAAGTCTGATTTTTTTTTCTTTTAATTCCGGTTCCTGAAGCTGACAGAAGAAGATTAGACCAAAAGACAGTTACCCTGAGGTCTGCAAGGATCTAATTCAAAATTTCCTCAACCCGAAAATATTAAGATTATATTCGGCCAAAGCACAAGAATTTTTTTTAAATATTTCTTTCGAGCCTAACCCGGCCCGAAAGCACTTAAAGTCAGCTCCAACGCGGACCTGTCCAAATTTTTTAACAATACATTAAAGCCTGTTGCCTCGTATGGTGATTCAAAATTGCATTTAAGAAATTAAACACAAGTTATATTACAAATAGTAGTAAATTAAAAAGAACCCAAATTTGACAAACTCGTACAAATCAAGAATGGGCATTACTGTAAAGTGTGTTTTTGTTTATTATTTTGGCTTGATAAAATCAGAAATTAAATGGGCGGGCTCTTCACTGAGATTATGTTTTAAAAAAATGCTTTATTTACCCATTTAAGTTATCAGTGAACAATGCAATGTCCTTTTGTTAGAGCTCATCAGCACTAAATATTCTCGATTGCTGGTTACAAAACAAATATGTCATATGCCTTAATTGTTAGTATTTTTAAAAATATTTCAATGCGATTTAACTTTCTAAGTAAGTATACATAAATATTATTTTCTTTGATTTTGACATAATGAGAATTTTTAAAATTTATTAATTTTAAATTGAAAGTGGTAGATGTTTAGAATAAAAATATAAATAAATTCGTCTTATCCATATTTCAATTTTAAATTATAATAGTTTGTTCGAATAAATTTCCATTTAATATTTGTTATAGGAAAGAAATCGACGGAACTGCTTTACTTTAAAAATAGAATTTATTTAATTTTGAAAATTTAGAAACATTTGGAACCTAATAATTAAAATTAAAATCCCAGAAAAAAATTGAAAATAAAATATTAGTGTTAAATTTTAAGTAAACATTACCTATTGGCTTTTCTATTTATTCTGATCCGGCCCAACCCGACCTGAATTTAATAAAACGTGGCTTGAGCCCGGCCTGTGGGCCAGGCCGGGTCAAGTCAGGACAGGTCGGGCCCAAGTCCACGTGCCAAGCCCGAGCCCGTGCAGATCTCTAACTTGGACCCTTTGAGATTGATATTTAAAACTGACAATCCTCGAATTGAATTTCAAAATACGCCATTGCCTTTATTTAACTTCATATGGACTTTGTTTGACCCTTCGTTCCAACATATTTTGACCGGCTCATTTTCGAGGGTTGAAACTCGCACAGTTTCATCTCGCAAATTTTTATATCATTAGTTTACGTTGTTACTTCAATTACGTCCATTATCATTTACGGATTCGTTTTCGGTTCCTGGAGCACGTAGTGAGCTGAAACTCAGCGCGCAGGTTAATTTCGCGGAACCCTTTTCATTATCAAATTTTTTCCTCATTATATTACGTCATTTGCTACGTCGTCTTTGACGGACTAGTTCTCGACTTTCAGAGCACACAGAAAGCTGAAACTCGGCAGACAGTTTCACCTCGCGAAATATTTTCAACTATAAAATTTCCATGTCAGTACGTTACATCATTTATGTACGTTATGGCTACATGCCCTTTCATGCGGTTTTTAAACTTACGGTTCAGTGTCTTTTGTCGTACGGCGTTTCGCGATTGTACGTCACTGGTATTTTTCTATAACGTAAAATTAAATGCAACTCTATATTTGAATTGTACCAGATGAAAATTGGTAGTTATATTATAAGGTAACTGTGACGTATGTTACAGTTCAATGTAGCTCGTATCACGTTAACTGCTGCTACAACTGAGTGATGACTCCTTTTATTTACTCCTTTTTATATTATATAAATTTCTAGAACTCTCTTGTATCTCGAAGAATATTCGTTATTTCGAGGTGGTTTTCGAACCTTCGAAAATTCGGCGATAAATCGCCAAATCTGGCAAATCTCTTGGAACTTTAGCATATGGTAACCCTAAATTCACGTCATAGGAAAGGTTGCCTGTAAAGGTGTTTTTTAGTTTTCAAAAGAGACTCTGGAAGCATTTTACACATACGTAACAATATTATATAATTGAAATATGCTGAAACCTAAACGTTATCCATAACTAATAAAAATTCTTCGCATATGTAATGTTTTTCCTAGCATAAACTTCCCCGAAATTAGTGCTAACATATGCAGCACCGTGCTACCCCATGAATACAGATTTTTTTTTTTTTTTTTATGATCCTCTCCTTTAATCTTCTTTAGGAAATACTTATAAGAAAGGAAGAGCTATTTGGATAAGGTATTTGGCCTGGTATTAGAAATGCAAATGATGCAGAAGTTATTTATAGTATTATCTCTTGCGATAAATCTTTTCCTGCCTCTATACTTTTCATTTTATTAATTTCAGAAACGAAAGTTATTAAATGGAAACTATATTTTTCTTCTCAAATTGGGTGTATTTGAAAAGGATCGCCGAGTAATGGATTTCATTGGATAAAACATCAGAGGATTGATTCTGGTGGTGTAGTGAAAATGGTGGTCTGGTCCTTATGGTCATCACTAGTAGCATTTAATATTGGTCCGATGTTAGACCAATGTTGTATATCTTGGCATTACACTGAAAATATTTCTAATATTCGGCAAATATTGGGGGTTACATTAGCCTCCAATGTTGGTTAATATTTTCATTACAATATTACGCTAATATTGATGTTACGTTGAACATGTGGCGATTTAGCGTCGCCAGGCCCGAACTCGGGACCTCGTGCTTACCTGACCGACATTATACGTTTAGAGCAAAAGCTAGCTTCCCCTCCGAACTTATAATTCGGGTACACATCTTTGATCCGATGTCCTTGGCAAGAGCAGAGTCGACTGCTGCCACACCGTGGCAGCAAGACGACTAAGCCGATATTGGTCCAATATTTGAGCCGATACTAAGCCGATATTGGTCCAATATTGGATCCGATACTAAGCCAATTTTGGTCCAATATTGGAGCCGATACTGAGCTGATATTGGTCCAATATTGGAGTCGATACTAAACCGATATTAGTCCAATATTGGAGTCGATACTAAGCCGATATTGGTCCAATATTGGAGACAATACTAAGCCGATATTTGTACATTATTGGAGTCGATACTAAGTCAATATTGGTCCAATATTGGAGCCGATACTGGTCCAATATTGGAGTCGATACTAAGCCGATACTAAGCCGATATTGATCCAATATTGGAGCCGATAATAAGCCGATATTGGTAGAATATTAGATTGCTGCTAGGGGGTGTGATTCAAAAATAGTACTGAACAAGAAATTTATGAAGGACCCTTCGTGTGGTGATAAATGACGTGTGCACTTTATTTTTGGCTGAGCTATTAAGCATTTTTATTTTATTTTGCAAACTTCAGTTGTACACTGTACCAATTTTCGAAAAACGGGACCAGAACATGAAATCTTTATTTAATCTTCAAATTTTCTCTTGTAATTCTTCCTTGCTGAATTCATGTTATATCAACATCTACACTGTGGTTATAGCCAATCCTGATAAATGTATGTTTCAATACATTTTTTTGAACCGGAAGTGGAAATTTTTAGTGATTTGCTACTGAAAGCCTGTCTGTGAGCAGAGTAATGCATTTTACCCTTTAAACTTATTAGGTTAATAATTTAATAAACTAATTTTCTTTAAACTTATAATTATGTTTTCTTTCTTTTTTCATCATAATACACAACAAATGCTGCTCAAAGTTAGAACAGTTAGATTTATACTGATGGAGGTAGGGGTGATGGCGCCATCTCCGGTAGCGGGGTCTACATCAAGCAGGAGATTGCATTACATGTAGAGAGTATGTAGATGTAGACATGTAGGAGAAACCCCAACTGCTGTTCAGTTTTTCGGTCAGAACTCATAGCCATTGAGAAGGCCTTGAGTTATGTCAAAGAGGGAGTCAATACAGACTTCTGGATTCTAAGTGATAGCCGTAGTTCTATTCAGAACCTGGCTGAATGGTGGAGACATGGTGACGGAACGACAGTGAATATTGTTCAGCATTTGGGTTACTTGTGTGCCCATAATAGGATATTTTTTCAATGAGTGCCATCTCACGTAGACATTTACGGTAATAAGGTTGCGGATGGTCAGGCCAAGGAGGACAGCCTTAGGAGTTCTATTGACGGTCTTTCTTTCTCGGAACTTGCCTCTCGAGTCAAACTTGAAATCAATTCCACTTGGAGAAAGGCCCCGTGCATGAGTGGCATGATTGTAGCCGTCCTGGTGCTGCTTTGATTGGGTCAGGCAGTAGGGGTAAACTGACGGCTCTAGACATACTCAGCAGCTGTCATCTTCGTGCTCTTCGGCATGTGTTGGGTTCTAGGGTTTATCACCTTTGCTCGAAGTGCAATTTGGCTCAGGCCCCTCCTTCCTATGCCTTGACATGTATTGGATGCCAGAGGAGTCAGTTGTACTCCAGTCCTGGAGTAGTTCTTCATCTTTTGAAGACTCACGGGTTCATGGACTTGATCTGATGATGTTGTCGGCCAAGTAGGATAAGAAACAACAACAACAGAACAGCGCACTTAATGTAGAAACTGTTATATAGGCTGGATTTCGGATTATTATAATCTCCTCACCTTGGAATAGACATGGCCTACAATTACAGCTAGAAAACGCGTGATGTGCCACACGCTTTTTCTAGCTTCTATTCTACTACTCGCATTTGTGCCCTCTATGGAGACAGACAAATCCAGTTTTATCGAACAGGCGGCTTTAAAATTCATTGCAGAATGTGCAGGCGAAAATTCAATTCCGAACCTCAAATACAGAGTATAAATATCAATGAAACTTTGATGTTGGTATTGTTAAATATATTTTTACATAACAAATTATTTAAGTAAATTAGACCAGTTGACAATTTTGAATTTTTCATTATAAGTGAAGCCGGGAGTAGCAATTCTCTGTGTTAATGAGTGTGTTGATTGGTGTTTTAATCACGTATTGGAATTAAATTTCGGACTGAGTTCTTAATAACTTACGAAAGCTTCAATACAGCGGGTTATGAACAAATGAGCGTTGCGCAAGAGATAATTTAATTTTGAGTTTCGAATGCAACACACGAGTCCATGAATCTTTGATGTTTGCTCTGCTAAATACATTTTAACACTCAAAATTGTTTCAGTAAATTAAGGAAGTTACGAATTTTGATTGTTCAGAATTTTAAATATGAATTATGAATCGGGATTTCGTTTCCCCTATATATACACTTAAATACGTCATTCTGCGTTTCGTTGTGCTTGTATATTCGTACGCAAATAAATATCATTAGATATTGATTTATGATTTGATTGACGTAAATATGGTAAAGTTTTGATTCGAGATTGTTCTGCGAATTAACATATCTCTTAAATTCACGGACACACACACACACACAGACATTAACTCAAAAACTTTCGATTCGAGTTCAGGGATACTTAAAACGTGATCTTCCGTCAAAAATTCGAATTTGAATTTTCGACCCAGTCACAATACTTCCCTTATACATTACACTATGTATACAGAAATATAAATTATTCCAAATTATTCCAAAATTATTCCAAAAATTTTCAAATTTGATATTTTAACAGATAAAATAGTTTTAAGATAACCTGAATCCATTTAGAATAGTGTAGGAAAGAACCCTTTTTCTCTTCCTCTCCCCCTCTCTCCTCCCCTGTCTCTCCTTCTCCCCCTCTCTCTCCTTCTCCACCCTCTCTCTCCTCCCCCTCAAGATTTTTATAGCATTTTTTGATGTAGAGAAATGTGATAATACTTAATAGTAGTAGTATATTATAGTTTCAATAATAGTAGTATATTATATATGAGAGAGGGTATTGATAATTAAGACTACACTAGGGATGTTACTGGCATCATGATCATTTTTATTATCACAAATGAGACAAATGCAAGTGTGAAACTGGAAATGCAATTTCGAACACGGAACACCATAAGTAAATTTAGAATAAGATAGTTATTACTTTGAAGAAAAAATAGAACATTGTGAATGTGTACATAGAAGATATTTTTCTTCTTAAACATGACTTCTACGATTTTTATTACATTTTACAGCAGCGACTTTTATTACAGTTTTTCTGGCTGTTTGTTGAAAAATGTATCAGAAGTAGAACATTTTGACCAAATTTTTTAGCAACAATCATATTCATTAAGATAACATCAAGAGTTGAATCTATCAAGAGTTGTTTCGTCTAGAGGTGAACACTCATTTTTATCAACAGTTGATTCCAAATCAGCCATCGTCTGAGCTGTTTCTGCAGCATCGTCTGGGCTGTGTCTATAGCATCGTCTGAGCTGCTTCTATAGCATCGTCTGAGTTGTTTCTATAGATCTTGAAATGTAGATATTTCTAGGAATATTTTTCCTTAAAAACAAAAGCAGGGCAAAATTTATGCCATCAATTAGCTTTCTTATAAACCCTTTTCAAACACTATATAAGAATAAAACTGAACTCCACAATCTCCGCAATGCAAACAATAACCAAATGTTTTAATTTACGTCTAAGGCATAAACAGAGAGTAACACGAAGGCTAATGTTAGGAAGAGGAAAAAATTCGATTGTGGTACTTTGGTGAGAAGGTTTAATTTTCTGCTAATAAATTAGTTCTAAGTAAATATAATCTTTAAACAAATGAGCAGAACTTCTAACCCTCATTATTAACCTATCTTGAACAGCAGATAATTAACTTATTTTACTAGTATTTTGCAAGTCTGGCTATTCCTTTTCAGTTCTTAACTTTCCTTATATGCATAATCTAATAAAGTATTGTGACGGGATCAGAGATCCGAATTTGAGTTTTCAACAGAAGAGCACGTTTCAAGCATACCTGAATTCAAATCGATTGTTTTGTGGTGATTGATATGTGTGTGTGTGTGTGTGTGTGTGTGTGTGTGTGTGTGTGTGTGTGTGTGTGTGTGTGTGTGTGTCCGTCCATCAGTTTGTGGAGATGATATCTCAAGAACGAATGGGGCGTTTCAAATGAAAGCGATACAAAAATTACAATCCGTGGAAGCCCATTGATTTTAAAAGGAATCGAATGTTCGGAAAGTCCCCAAAATTTCTAATGAAATTTTGAGAAAATCATCAAAAAATCAGAACTTTCAAGAGTGTTATGTAAATAATCATCTTTTTTGTAAGTATTCCGTAAAGAACGATTGACATACATTTTAAAACGATAGTATGAACCGTTCTCGAAATATTGCATTTTTAAAAAATAAATTTATAAAAAAAAAATCGCATAAAAAACCACATAAAAATCACACAGGCGTTACAGACACTACATTTGTCTGCAATGCTTGGCGATCCATTTGAAGAAACTTGGCAATTAAGTTGGCGAAACAGTGCTAACCTGGCACTATTTCGCCCCAGATTGACGAAAATATCGTTACAATTGCAAAACTGACGCTAAAGTGCTGATTTAACTATTAATATATTTTAATATATGCGGATTCTATTGCTTATTGCTGATGCTATCCATATTGATAATTGTCAATTTAGAGTTGCGGGAAATATAAGTTTATTGGATACTTCAAATAGTTTTACATGCTGCCATCCGGAAAAGAACCCAATGTACAATTCAACATTAAAAATATTGAACCGTTGATCGCATGCATCGTTTTCCTCCTAGAAAGAAGTAAATTCATTGCATTTTATAGGGAAAGTCCTATGCGCCCCACATGATATTTTTTCCAAATTTGGAATGAATATCTTTTGCTTCTTTGCGAACAACTTAGGTCATCTTACAATTTTCTACGACTAGGAGTTGTCGAGAAATAAATAAAATACCAAAATTAAACTTTCCATAGTGATAACATTGTACAGAACAATGTTTCCCGAGACCTGTTTTGAAGAAATGTATATCGTGTTGTTCAAGTACGGAATCTCAGTTAAATATGCTTATACGGCAGATTTTTTCCTTTCAATCTATTCGATTTAAATGATAAAGAAATGGATACAACATTTAATTTTGTAAATGGACGGTATTAAATTTTTGCTTGGATTATATCAGTTGCAGCTTAGGATTACGGATATTATTGATATTGTTCAATCTGTAAAATTACGTTTTTGTTTCGGAAAATATTTTTCAAATATATATTTTTTTACTTTCCCTGCAATACATGGTAATGTATAGGGAAAGTATTGGAATCATGTCGAAAATCCCAAATCGAGTTTTCGACGGATCTACACGTTTCGAGACCTCTAGAATACGAGAAAACTATTTTTAGCGTGACACTGTGTGTGTGTCTGTGTGTGCAGATTTTGTATCTACTCTAACTAAAAAACTAATTGACCGAATTTCATAACATTTGGTAGGTAAGTCACTTGTGGGCGAATCTGGTGCTGATTAGCTTTGGATACGATTCGTGATAAAAGAACTCGCCTTTTTTTGCGAAGTGGCTCCCAGAAGCTTGTATCCACTCTAGCTGAAAAACTAATGGATCAAATTCCACAAAATTTGGCAGGTAAATCACTTGTGGGACACCCTGGTGCTGATTAGATTTTGGTATGATTCAGAGAAAAATAACCTGCCTTTTTTTGCAAAATGGCCTGCAAAAATCGCCAAAATCTAAAATAAAAAACTACGTATGCTCAAATATATCCATGAAATGCTTGTTTAATACGTAATTTTTAACGAAGAAAAGAATAAGATCGACCCCATTACAGTAGAACTAGCCGTTCTCGAGATATTTTAGTTGTTTTCGTATTTTCTCTACGCCACCTTTGAAAATAAGTCCAGTTATCAAATGAGAACGAAAATTGAATTAAAAGTGAATTAAATGCAATTAAAATAAAGAGAATGTGAATATAAGTCTGCAGGAAAAGCCATGTGCTGCCCACATCAGATATTTTATTGTGTTTAACCGATTGTTGCAGCAAGATTAAAATGGCGTAGCTATATATTTGTACAATCTTTTGCCACTATCTTCATTTTGGCGTATATTAACTAAGCTTCACATTTTTTTCTAAATTTGTTTACAAACGGGCTCAGGATGCTCTATTCTTGTGATGTACTAGATAATTTGTGCGGCGAAAATAGAGATTTTTATTCTTCATTTTTCGGGGAAAATATTATAATAGAATATTTTGAAGACCAGTATAACTTAGTACACTATTAGAATTTGCTTATATTTAAAATCATGAGCAACGTTAGATATATCTGGTAGTTATCTATGGTCCTGTCTTAAGCGTCATAAGAGGAACAAATTTAGCGCAATCTCCGCAATGCAAACAATAATTAAATCTTTAATTTATGTCCAAGGTAGAAAACGAAAGCTAATGATGAGATGAGAGGAAACTTTCTCTTCCTTGTTGAGAGGGATTTCAATTTCGGCGGACAAAGTAATTCTAAGTATAGTGAAAATATGGTCTTGAATAAAATAAATACATTTTTTTATTAATCTTTCTTAAACGTAAACCAATCATAAATAACAAGTATTTCAAGAGGTCCACAAAAAGGAGTAACATTTATCCCCAATGCGAACAATCATATCTTTCAGCAAAAAGTAACATTTTATTTAAAATACGGCATAAAACAAATTAGCAACTGTATCACCCGGCAAGCAAAATACAGCCTCTTTCTTTAGACATATAAAACAGATCAACTTAACCAGCAAATCAAATCAAGTTGATTACATTTGTGACAGGGTTGCTCCCCCTTTGTTTGTTCCTCACTTTCTGGTTTCATTTTATTATCATTCACTTTTTATATTTGTTTGTGTCGTTGAGGTTGCTCTATCTTTTGATTGCAATTCCACCAATAAAGGAAAGAAAATGACTGTCCTTTGTTGGTGAGTTTGCTCTATATATCCTGCAGAAGGAGGCTGAATTTTACTCCATAAATGGTTGATGCATTTAAAAATTTGTTTTATGACATTTGTTTTTTTTAAACTAATATTTTACATTTTAACTATCTTTGCTGCAGTCCGTGTGATTTACTTTAAGCCAAATCCTTAATTTACGCATAAGTCAAAAAATAAAAATAAAAGCCAATGTTAGGTCTAAAAACATCTGATGTGGGCAACACATGATTTTCCTTATATAATGCAATGAATTTACTGTTTTTACAGTTAAAAAAAATGTTATTCTTATGGTAGATACTGAATTTTCTTCAAGTAGTCATTATTTTCATTGATTTAGCGTCATTTTTTCGATTTGGTAAAGAGTTTCGTTAATTTGGCAACATTTAAAAAGTTGGCGGCATTCCGCCAAATTTGTCGCCAAAACCTCGCCAAGCATTATGGACGGAGAAATACGATATTCTTATACCAGATAAATGACTATTGGAATTCAAATGCAAAAGTATTACTCAAAGTATATTTCTCATGAAAGGAACGAGCTAGATACAGGAGAATGATGCCACCGAATTTATCGCAGGATATCACATATGAAAATGAACATGTTTCTCAACAGTTAATATATTTTTTTAATTTATGGGATTTTTTGATAAATTTATTTTAAAAAATGTGCAATATCTAGAGAACGGTTCATGCTAGCGTTCTAAAGTTTATGTCAATCGTTTTCTAATTAAAAATTACATAAGAAATGTCTATTTGCTTAACTTTATTAAAAGTTTTGATTTTATGATTTTTTCAAAATTGCACTCGACAATTTAGGGGGTTCTGAACATTCGATTGCGTTTAAAAACAATAGGCTTTCAATATTCACGGATTGTGGTTTTTGTACCAAATTTCATTCGAATCGCTCCATTCGTTCGTGAGATATCGTCTCCACAGACTCACTGACGCACACACACACACACTTTCACACACACACACACACTTTCACACACACACACACACACACACACACACACACACATCACCTCAAATATGTTTGATTCGTGATCATGGATGCTTAAAACGTGCTCTCCCGTCGAAAACTCGAATTCGAATTTTCGACCCCGTCACAATACTTTCCTTATACATTATGTATATAAGGAAAGTAAAAATCAATCTCGGTCCCTTGATGAGAGGTTTTTCAATTTCTGCTGACATAATAGTCCTAGCTTTTCTTGCATATCAATGGTTAGCTCTCCCGAGAATTTCTGTGGAATCTTCCGTTATCGTTTTTTTTTTTTTAGAATCTGTATCTTCTCCTAACAGTGAAACGTAATGACTAAAACGGTGGTCTGAATATATTTATTTTTTTGCCTTATATACTTCTTTACGTCATACGTAGAATTTAGTTAGAAATGTATTGTATCGTAACTTTAAATAGTTTAATTTATTTTTGCAGGCGTTTAAGAATAGTTAAAGATGGAAATGTAAAAATATCTTCCTTTATTATTACTTTCCTTATATACATAATGTATAAGGAAAGTATTGTGACGGGGTCGAAAATTCGAATTCGAGTTTTCGACTGGGGAGCACGTTTCAAGCATTCCTGATCACGAATCAAACATTTTTGAAGTGATGTCTGTGTATGTGTCAGTGAGTCTGTAGAGACGATAACTGACGAACGAATGGACCGATTCGAACAAAATTTGGTACAAAAATTACAATCCGTAAACACTGAAAGCCTATTGTTTTTATACGCAATCGAATGTTCAGAACCCCCCAAAATTTTCGAGTGAAATTTTGAAAAAATCGTCAAAAAATCAAAACCGCTAATAAAGTTACGCAAATGGACATTTCTTATGTAATTTTTGATTAGAGAACGATTGACATAAATTTTAGAACGCTAACATGAACCGTTCTCGGGATATTGCACATTTTTCAAAAAAATTATCAAAAAGTGATATAAAATAAAACAATATATATTTCCTATTGAGAAACATGTTCACTTTTCATATGTAATACCATGCGATAAATTGGGTGACATGATTCTCTTGAATCTAGCTCGTTCCATTTATAAAAAAGATACTTAGTAATACTTTTGTATTTGAACGCCAATAGTCATTTATCCAATAGTAAGAATAATTTATTTATCCGTCCATAACGCTTGGCGAGATTTTGCCGACAAATTTTGCGGAATATCGCCAACTTGGCGACATTTTTAATTGTTGCCAAATTAACAAAAATCTCGCCAAATGGATAAAAATGACGCGAAATCAATGAAAATGACGACTCATTGAAGAAAATTCAATATCTTGGAAAGAATATAAGTATCTACTATAAGAATAGCATTTTTTTAACTGTAAAAGTAATACAGACTCAGAACAAAGAGTAAACCCCTAATGTTTTTTGCTTTTTAATAGTATGACCAATGCAATTAAACTCCCATTTATATAAATAAAATCTGATCCAATTACCTCTTCTCCCATCTTACTACCTTCCATAGAGAACAGCAACATCTGCAGTAACCAATTGATTAGGTTAGAATTGCGAACAATTTGGCTACCATAGTGATAGATATTGTAGGTAAAATATCGCAGAGTTGGCAATTCTGGGAGAATTGGCGAAATTTCGAGAATCTAAGTGATTTTAGTCAATTATTTACGAAGTTAATTATGATTTTCTGGATATCTCTTTTGGTGTTATATAGAGATCCTTAGTGTTCAGAGGAATGATATGTGATAAGAAAATTTCTCCTTGTGACGGAGAGAAAATAGCGCCTCTTGTTTGCAAATTTGGTCAGTTTTTAAATAATATTTTGCAAACCTGACATTAAGGTAAGAAATATTTAAGAATATAAGGAATTTTTGCTGAGGTATATAATTTAAATTACTGGAATATTAAAAAGGGATTTTATAATGTATGATTTAGATTAATATATGGATAAGTGTAAAAAAAACTAACTTTCAACACTTTAATCTCTTTCTTAACAATTTCAATAGAAATTAAACTCCTGTTACAACTTATTACAAAGATTTTATCGCAAAGACGAAAAACTGTATCGAGGAATTTTGTTGGTAAGATTAACATATTCATGGACGAAATATTTAATCAGAGCAGGTACTACTTTTGTCCCAATCATTGTATAGGGACAAATAGGAAAATCTGATGTGGGCAACACATGACTTTCCTTATATAATGTAATGAATGTACATTTACACTAAAAAAAATAGATTTTTCTTATAGTAGATACTAATATTCTTTTCAAGATATTGAATTTTCGACAATTAGTCGTCATTTTCATTGATTTAGCCTCATTTTTATTCATTTGGCGAGATTTTCGTTAATTTGGCAACATTTCAAAAAGACGCCAAGTTGGCGACATTTCGCCAGTTTCGTCGCCAATATCTCGCCAAGCGTTATGAACGAAGAAATAAATTATTCTTACAGCAGATAAATGACTATTTGCGTTCAAATACAAAAGTATTACTCAAAGTATCTTTTTTCATGAATGGAACGATCTAGAACCACGAGAATGATGGCACCCAATTTATCGCATGATATTACATATGAAAAGTGAACATGTTTCTCAATAGGAAATTTTTTTTTTTTCTATTTTATATGACTTTTTGATAATTCTTTTGAAAAATGTGCAATATCTCGAGAACGGTTCATGTTAGTGTTCTGAAATTTATGTCAATCGTTTTCTAATGAAAAATTACATAAGAAATGTCTATTTGCGTAACTTTATTAGTGGTTTTGATTTTTTGACGATTTTTTCAAAATTTCATTCGAAAATTTAGGAGGGTTCTGAAGATTCGATTGCGTATAAAAACAATAGGCTTCCAGTGTTTACGGATTGTGATTTTTGTACCAAATTTGGTTCTAATCGGTCCATTCGTTCGTCTGTTATCGTCTCCACAGACTCACTGATACACACACACACACTCACACACACAGACATAACTTCAAAAATGTTTGATTCATTCGTGATCAGGGATGTTTGAAACGTGCTCTCCCGTCGAGAACTTGAATTCGAGTTTTCGACTCCGTCACAATACTTTCCTTATACATTATGTATATAAGGAAAGTAACAAGTGAGTTAAAATGGGATATATAAACTTATTTGATCTTTTGTGGAATATCCTTTGAAATCTAGTATGTATTCTCAAGATACGGGGATCAATTAAAAAATCAAGATATCTTTACACTTATTGTTGCTTTGAAAATTGACTTTCTAGGAATTTTTTATCTGTATGTTGTTTCTGTTCACATTTTTCAAAGCAACAATAAGTGCAAAGATATCCCGATTTTTGAATTGTTTCTCGGTATCTTGGGAATACATACTCGATTTCAAAGATATTCCGCAACAGATAAAGTAAGTTTATGTAACCCATTTTAATTCACTTGTCCCATTTGTCCCATTACAATGATTGGGACAAAAATAATACCTCTTCTGATTAAATATTCCGTTTATATGTTAGTCTTATCAACAAAATTCCTCGTTACACATTTTCGTCTTTGTGATAAAGTACTTGTTATAATTTATAACAGGGGCTTAATTTCTATTGCAATTGTGGAGAATAGATTAACGTGTTGATTTTTTTTTATTTATGTACATATATTCATATATTAATCGAAATCATACATTATTAAAGCCGTTTTTAATATCCCAGTAATTTAAATGGTATACCTGAGCAAGAATTCCTCATATTATTAAATGTTTCTTTTCTTAAAATAAATGCATCTTAAATATATACTATAACAAAGAAAAATCGCCGTACCAAGAAGGAGTTGTCCGATTGTAATGAAATTTCGTATGCAAAGACATTTTGAGCGAACATGCAAATTTATACAATTTGGTGTCAAATGAATAAATAGTGGGAGCTCCAGCGCATCGGAACTGCGCATTCAGCAGGTGTATATCTGGGCAGGTGTATATCTGCAGATGGGTATGGTCTGGGGTGCCATCTCCTTTGATAGCCGGACCCCTTTGGTAGTCATTTCTGACACACTGACAGCATAGTACGTAAACAACATTCTACGACCGGTAACCGTTCCTTTTGCGACACCCCGTACTTACTTTTCAACAAGATAATGTCCGGCCGCACACGGCACGTGTTGCTATGAATTACTTTCAAGCTTGTCCAACACTTCCTTGGCCAGCTAGGTCTTCTGATTTCTCTCCCATAATGCACATTTGGGACGTTATGGGAAGGCGATTGCAACCATTCCGGAATGTTGGCGATTTAGCCCGACAGTTGGAGACAATTTGGCAAGACCTTCCGCAGGACACCATCCGTAAACTTTATCAGTCTATGCCACGCCGGGAGATATCTTGCATCGAGGCCAGAGGTGGACCAACGCCTTATTGACTTCCTCCCTTTGTATACGGTGAAACTCTAAATCATTAAATTGTTCTGAAATTTTAATCGTTTCTTTTTCTATGAATGCTCTTCCCATCCACCAATTTTTATCACAATCGGGCAACTCCTTCTTGGTTCGTCGATTTTTTTGTTATAGAGTGTAAATACACAGTCATATATTACCTTAAATAAATCATCTTAAATAAACACAAAATTATACTTAAATAAATACAAAATTACTTAAATAAATACAAAATCTTCTAAGCTATTTTGAAACACCCCAAAAGACAAAACTTTAACTCAGTCATCGCAATCGAAACAATGACTAATACTTTAATTGAGTTCTAAGATAAAAACTGAAAAGAAAAATAAAGCTCGAGCTAATGTTGGGAAGAGAATAAAAAAAAATCAATTTCGGTCCTCTCAGGAGAGCGCATCCTCTTTTTGCTGACACAATAGTTTCAGCGTCATTTGCATATCTAAGTTCGGCCTCCCGAGTACTTCTATCGTCATTTAGAATGTGCATCTTTTCCAAACGGTGAGATTTAATGACAGAAAAGGTGAACTGAACTGTTATTCAACCTTTTTTGTGTAATTCGTAGAATTTAGTGGTAAAAAGGGATATATATATATATATTCAAACAATTTTTATCAATTTTCCTAAATTTCTTCACTTTGTTCTTTTCAAAAATTATATTTTTCAGGGAAACAAATTATATTTACAAGTCTCAGGGGTTCCACAAGGTGGTTACAGTAGCAGTATGTTAGCTAATTTATATCTTTATCATTATGAACTGTCTTTTTTATAAAATTTACAGATATGTTGATGATCTGATTTGTTTAGTATATACTGAAAATTATGTTATAGATATAGATTTGTATCCCGAGAATTTGGAATTAAGTCCTAATGAAGCTACTATTAGTAATAATATTAATTTTTTGGATTTAAATCAAATTATTGAGCTTATTCATGGAATTGTTAATAATTTATATGAAAAAAAAGATTATTTTAATTTCAACATTAATAAAATACCATTTATTTCCTGCAACTCGATTCAAATGTTTAGAAATATTATCTTTAATCAACTTTTTAGAATTTATAGATTATCAGATAAAAAAAAATCATGCTAAGCATATAAATAATCTAAAAATTATCAGCAAATTATATAAATATCCAGCATATTTAGTAAATGGTATTGTTAAAAAGTTTGGATTAGCTGAATATTCATTAATTCTCCTTTTTGTATCTTATATTGGCCAGACATCAACATTCTCTTGATTTAACATTACATTATATTTACATCCCCTTAAATATATTAGTCTCACTATTTTCGATTATACACCCCATTATTTTGTAGCTCTTACTGTAGAATATCATAATTTATTGCCTTTTCGCATTACTATTATTTGTTTCACATGATTGGCAACAGTTGATCTCTACCTTTAAAATTTGCGATTGGCAACAGTGGTCTCTGCATTTTGGGCTCCAATGGTTAGCACATTCGCAGATTTTTTATTTCTTGTTTCCTTTATTATTTTTCTATCTTTATGTGAGTTGTCCAAGTTATTAGTGTTTATAGATATTATCTATCATTAATATCAGAAACACACATTTTGTGGTCATTTTAATTAAATACTTGGACCTGACGAAGAGTTTTTCAAAATGAACAATTCATTCATTTAGTCCTAGCGCTTATCCACGTGTATAGCTTTAATGCTTGCATTTTATTCGTTTTTCAGTTATCGAATCCATTCCATTGGTATTTGTTGATTATCTTTAGCTTGATGACTAGCAATTTGCATTTTTTCCATTTGATGGATGATTCTCTATTTAATACAGGCGGCCCTCGACTGTCGCACATTCGACTTTCGCTATTTCGCACATTTTTAAAAATTTAATTTTTTAAAGCTTTTTTTCGATAATGCAAAAATCGCTCTCTTCCATGCAGTCGCTCCCAAGGAGCGCGGTCTTTCACTCACACATTGCACTCACACACAGCGCGGTCGCTCACTCACACATTGCACTCACACACAGAGCGGTCGCTCACTCACACATTGCACTCACACACAGCGCGGTCGCTCACTCACACATTACACTCACACACAGCGCGGTCGCTCACTCACACATTGCACTCACACACAGCGCGGTCGCTCACTCACACATTGCCGCCTAGAGTAGCGGACTTTTCGGAATCATTGTGACGTCACTAGGGTTCCGAACCGCGGTGGTGGGGGGACCCAAATGTCTACAATGTATTAAACAGGTTTAGTCTTGCGTTAGCAAGTGATAGCTGCTTTTAAACGATATTATATGAGGGCAATAATGAATCAGGCCATCAAGGCAACTGACAGGGAAGGTGGGCCTACATTAAGAGATTTTTGGAAGAACTATAATATATGGAACTAAATAAACAATTTTGGAGACTCGTGGGCTGAAATAGAGTCAACAATGAAAAGTTCCTGGAAACAATTATGCTCACAAATGATGAGTGATTTTATAAATTCTGAAGAAACTGCTGAAACTATTGCAGATGAAATAGTTAGCCTAATGAATCAACTAAACTTGGACTTCAACAACGAAGATGTTAATGAGTTGATTGAATCTCACTCAGTACCTCTGTCAGATGAATACTTAATTGAGCAACAAGAGCTAAATGAAATACACAATGAAAGTGAGGAAAAAGAAGCTGATAAAATCGTCAAGACCTTGACAATCAAAAATATGAATGAAGCCTTCATGCATCTTGACAAATTTTTGACTATCATGGAAGAATGTGATTCCAATAGAGAACGTATATCTCAAGTACTCAGGGTGATTGAGAAAGACACAGCATGTTATAGAATTCTTTATCAAGAAAAGAAAAAAGAAAGGTGGTATTCAACTAACTCTTGACAAGTTTATAAAGAAAACACCTGAAAAAGCACTTCAACACGCCTCGTTAACTTAATTATGTATGTTCATAAATAAATACTATTATAATTGATAAATACAATAATTAATATTAATGTATAATTTTAAAATACAATTTTTGATGTGGTTCTTTTACATTCCTCTACTTTCGAACATTCAACATTCGCACACATTTTCAGGAACCAATTTGTGCGAAAGTCGAGGGCCGCCTGTACTTATTATTATTATTATGCAGGCATTTTTTGAAGTTAGAATAGAGAGAAGTTGCAACTCAAAAATCCTATCATTGGATTTTCAAACTATTTATATACAGGGTCCTTCAAAATCCGTATATAAACTTTATAAATTCATTAAAAATCGAAAAATCATCGCATTGAGATGCGGTTAGTACCATACGTATTGTCAGGACGGCGGGTTTTTTTGACTTGAAAATATTTTTTAGTTTAAAAAATCACCTATAGGTAGCGCTTACCTGAATACATCTTCCCCAAGTATGCGCATGAGACTGTTATAAAAGCGCTGTAGTTCTCTGCAGATTCTTCATTTGATTCTTTAGTAAACTGTGCAAAGAAGAAGATTTTGCGAGAATGTTAACTCTGATCGAGAAAGTCTAGTTAGTGAAGCTGTATTACGTGAGCGGAGAATCAGCATCAGATGTTTTGCGAAAATTTCGATTTAGGAAAAATCTAAAGAAAGGAATAGGTCCTATCACCTGTTCTGGGTTACTGAAGCTTGTCACACGATTTGAAGAAACTGGATGTTTGAAGGATCGTTCACTTCGTGCCAGTGCTGTGGCATTTGAAATTGAAAACCTAGCAACTGTAACAGCGGCTGGAACTAGCAGCGCTTCTGAAGCTGCAAGGCGATTGGATATTCCTGTATCCTCGATATGGCGTATCCTTCACGGTATCTTAAAACTGTATCCTTACAAATTGCAATCACTCCAACAGCTTTTACCGGTAGATACCGCACAGCTAGAAACGTTTGCCAAATGGGCTATGTCAAAAATCGCACAGGAGTCACAGTGGTTATTTAATGTTTTGTGGACAGATGAAGTCCACTTTTCACTGCATGGAAATGTGAACACATACAACTGTCGTATATGGGCGACTTCTGATCCACGTAAGTACATAGAGCAGCCACTTCATTCACTACGAGGGACAGTTTGGTGTGACTTCACTGGCTCTTACATTCTGGGATCCTTTTTCTTCGAGGAGTTTAGCTCAAGTACTGGTTGGAAAATTTGCACAGTAAATGCTTAGCGTTATTTGACTCTTCTGCATGAGCAAGTCGTGCCGTCTTTGCGAGAACGAAATGTGATATCTACTGTAACATTTATGCAGGATGGAGCACAATCTCACATCGCAAATCCAGTAAAGAAATTTCTAATTGACACATTCGGGGAAGACAGACTTATCAGTAGGCATTGCAAGATCCCACGGCCTCCATATTTGACACCAGTTGACTTTTAGTTGTGGGGGTATTTAAAGCCACGTGTGTATCAATCAGGTCCTCCCACTTTGTCGGAACTAAAAGATTCCGTTCGTCTTGAAGTGAGTTTGATCCACCCAGATATGCTATATTCTGCAGTTACTGGTGTTTTCACTCGTCTGAATTGTGTCATACCTTGTGGAGGAAGACATGTCGAACACATGATGCTATAATAAAGGTACTGAGCGTACAGTGTTATTTTCTTTGCCTTTCCAATGCGTTCAGCGCCACCCATAGGTGATTTTTTGAACCCCGTCCTGACAATACTTATGGTACAAACCGCATCTCAATGCGATGATTTTTCGATTTTTAATGCATTTTTAAAGTTTATACGGACTTTTGAAAGACATTATATATATATATATATATATATATATATATATATATATATATATATATATATATATATATATATATATATATATTATATATATATATATAGATATATATATATTTATTTATTTATATATATTATAATTACTAGCATTTAATTGTACATTATTAGGATAAAAAAATATATACAATAGGATTATTATTATGGAATACACATAATATATTATCTAAATATGTATACTTGAGCATATTATGCAAATATTTAGATATTTAGATGATATATTATGTGTATTCCATAATAATAATCCTTTAAATTTGGATATACAAAATAATAATCTGACTACAAACTTATGATAAAATAATAGATTTTAATTTTAATACTTGTAAAATTTAACATTTTAATCTTGTATGCGTATATCTGTGTTTAGAAATATGATATCAAACCAGGTTCATAGAATAAATAAAATTTGCGATGACAATTATAAATTAGCATATATTATAGAATTATTAAATACTGCGACTAATAGTGCACATCCTCCCAAATTCGTCAGCAATATTTTTAACTCAGTGTGTCAACTACCACTCGATATCATACATGACAAAATTCTCAATTATGGGAGTTACCAATTATTTAATGTATTATTATAAATAGAGAAAAAACACCACTAATTATAATTATCTGTATATATAAAAATGCAAAATAAAAATAAAATAATAAGAATTGAAAAAAAAATACGGTTCATAAATATTTAATTTAGGTTGGATGCTTAAATCTGAAGAAAAATCTAATCTGAATTAACCAGCAATTTAGGACTAGTGCTGTTGTTCATTTCTTTTTTCGGCACGGTGGCTGTATTTTAATTGTTTTGGATAATTGATTTTAATAGTTTTAATGTTTTGTAATTCACTTGGTAATATTTATTAATCCATTTTTCTAATATTCAATTTTGTACCACTGAAATATAATATTTTGTACCTGTGCAATATAATAATCTGTACTTGGGAAACATATTTTGTCCTGGTGACATTTTATGCCCATGTATATTGTCTATGTAATGTCTGTGTATGTCAGTGTGTTTTGTTATTTCTGTACTTTTCCCGGCAAAAAAACAAACAAAAACAATTGTAGATTTTTAGCGTCTATATCGCTTTGGCGCAAAGTTTGTTATCCTAACTTTTTAACATTTTACAACATAGTTGAAAAGTGTGTATGGCTTTGGTCATTCTGTCTGTCTGTCCGTTCGCACGATAACTGCTGTAAAAATGACTTTATCAAAATGACGTTTTAGTATGTTGTTCAGATGGTCTGCGTCACATATTTGAATGTAAATGAATAATATCACCCAATTAGTTTTAAATGTAACCCGGGTTGAAAAAGTGAAATACATTGAACTCTATGGGAGCTACTTTTTAAAACATTTTTTAAACGATGTTAGAATTCACAAATTGCTTCGAAAATTTTTGGAAATATTAAAATTATCCCATAAAAAAAAGAAAAAATTCAGCAAAATATATATTCGTTAGTTTTTAAAGTTAAAATTACATCCATATTATGTGAAGAGATCACATGACCCACTTCAAAATAAAATATGACATCCATCTTTTTTACAGCGTCAAAATCGTGATTTTTAAAGTTCTTTTAAATTTATATTTTGTGTTGTATCCGCTCTAAAACCGCTTTATTTTTGCGTATTTTCTGTTCTATATTCTGCGCCAACGTAATTAGAATATTTTTGAGTTTAAATGATCATCAAACTTTGATTATTTCTACAACGAAGCCTAATTTTAACGTATGCAGAATGTAAACAAATCAAGCTGTAAGATGAGTTGTATAAGAATTACTGAATTTTTTTAACGCAAAATAATTTAGCTCTGGCGTCTAAAATATAGGCGATATCAGACGATTTTATAGCATTGCTGTTTTCGATGAAGTTTTAAGCATGTAGTTAGAAAGCAGTTTTACCTCCATGGTTTTAAGTTTTTAAGTAAAATAAATTACTGTAGTACTGTGATAACTTAAATGATATCACCACTGAATGTATTGCCTTTCAGAAATGTTTAAATAAAATTGCATTTCAGTTGGAAAGTGCTTCATAATCAAATGTTTTATGCATGATTGATCTGTATTGTTAAATTTTACACTGGGGGCGCTGCAATTACTTTTATCCGTTTGGGCATGGCCAGTTTATTATAGAAAGATCTAACGTGTGCACTTCTGGACCTATTGTTATAAAGTTATTGTGGGTGCTTAAGGTTTTTTCTAAGAACAATGCACAATGAAAATTAATAGCTTATTAATAAGTAAAGTTATGAAATATTTCACATAAAATGCAAAATTTAAAGTAAATAACATAAGAAAATATTAAAATAAGTAAATATTTATGCAAGTAATAATAACATACTAACCACCCATTTAGAGCTAGAAGAGTGTGTATTGTAATCTTACCTAAAATAAAGAAACAACAATTAAACAAATGCAAGTATTAAATTTGTATGAACTGTAGTACAATATATAACAATAATGAACGATATAAAATGACCCTGATTTGTATTATATAAGAACATATATTCCTACCAACACTGAACATTTAATGTCTGATGATAAAAAAATATATATTTAACAATTTAGGGATTGAGCCAAAATAAGTTACTTTTACCTAAAACACTAATTTAGTGCTACCTGCAATTTTACACGATGATTGGTTGAACCTCAATTTGGTTATATTTTGCAAGATGCTGCAAAGTTCCGCGATTGATCGCATAATCTGATGATAGGAAGTGTTCTTTACAAAAAAAAATCTTAGCACATTGAACGTTTGCTGACTCCCAAGTGTAGTTATTAGTCATTCTATACATGCAAGTGCAAAGCCGGTTAAAGTCTGTTAGTCGGTGCATTGAAGGAGTTCTGTAACCATGAATAAAGATTAGGTCTTTTAACAGGGCACTCTAGACCTGAATTTAAAACTGAAACTGCAAGGACTTGGCGAAAACTAATTTGAGATGTCACAACTTTTCTGAAAAAATCTGATGTGGCCAACACATGACTTTCCTTATATAATGCAATGAATTTACTACTTTTACAGTAAAAAAATAGGTTTTTCTTATAGTAGATACTTATATTCTTTCCAAGATATTGAATTTTCGACAATTAGTAGTCATTTTCATTGATTTAGCGTCATTTTAATCTATTCGGCGAGAGTTTCATTAATTTGACAACATTTCGAAAAGTCGCTAAGTTGGCGACATTCCGCCAAATTCGTCTCCAAAATCTCGCCAAGCTTTACTGACGGAGAAATATGTTATTCTTATAGCAGATAAATGACTATTGACGTTCAAATACAAAAGTATTACTCGAAGTATCTTCTCTCATGAATGGAAGAAACTAGATCCAGGAGAATGATGTCACCCAATTTATCGCATGGTATTACACATGAAAAGTGAACATGTTTCTTAATAGAAAATATATTTTTTTAATTTTATATGACTTTTTGATAATTTTTTTGAAAAATGTGCAATATCTCGAGAACGGTTCATGTTAGCGTTCTAAAATTTATGTGAATCGTTTTCTAATGAAAAATTACGCAAGAAATGTCTATTTGCGTAACTTTATTAGCGGTTTTGATTTTTTGACACGATTTTTTCAAAATTTCACTCGAAAATTTATGGGGGGTTCTGAACATTTGATTACGTTTAAAAACAATAGGCTTCCAGTGTTTACAGATTGTGATTTTTGTACGAAATTTCGTTCGAATCGGTTCGTCAGTTATCGTCTCCACAGACTCACTGACACACACACACACACGCATCACTTCAAAAATGTTTGATTCGTGATCAGGGATGCTTGAAACGTGCTCTCCCGTCGAAAACTCGAATTCGAATTTTCGACCCCGTCACAATACTTTCCTTACACATTATGTATATATAAGGAAAGCAAAAAGGTTTCTGCTTCTTTTACTGGTTGGGGGGATATTTCCACCATGATATGGTATTTTTGTGATATTTCAGTACTGCTTAATGTATAAATATTTATCAACATGATTATGTAGTAATGATATGGAGAAATACTTAACCGCCGAGCTTCATTTATTCAATTTTTGAAATTGTAAATGAAATTTACCTCCAATCTTAAAACAAGAAATATCAATCATGCATAAATCATTGATTATGAAACACTTCCTAACCGAAATGCAATTTTATTTACACGTCTCTAAAATGCGATACATTCAGCGCTGATATATTTTAAATTATCACAGTACTACAATAATTTATTATATGTGAAAACTTTAAACGTCATCGAAAAAAATGAATTTTATTCAAATTACGTTATCGAAATATACATCATGTAGCTCTTTATATAAAAGCAATAAATATACCATTCATATCAATTTTATTCCAGACTCCAGAGCTAAATAATTTTGTAGGAAAAAAAAATCAGTCTTACAATCACTTGTTTACATTCTGCATCCAGTAAAATTAGGTTTCGTTGTAGAAATAATCAAAGTTCGATGATCATTTAAACTAAAAAAATATTGTTATTGCGTTAGCATAGAATATAGATGCACAGTAAATACGCAAAAATAAAGCGGTTTTAGGACGAATGGAACACTAATTATAAATTTAAAAGAACTTTAAATGTCACGATTTTTACATTGGAAAAAAAAAGATGGATGCCATATTTTATTTTGACGTGGGTCACGTGATGTCTTCATATAATATAGGTGTAATTATTATTTTAATTTTCATTTAAAAAACTAGCGAACATATTTTGCCGAATCTGGTTTTATATATTTAATGGAATAATTTGAATATTTTCTAAAATTTTAGAAACAATTTGTAAATTTTAAATTCGCTTAAAAAGGTTTGAAAAATTAGGTCCCATAGGGTTCAATGTATTTCCCTTTTCAACCCGGGTTCAATTCGAAACTAATTGGGTGGTATTATTCATTTACATTCTCTTATGTCCCACAGACCGTCTCAACAACATACTAAAATTTCATTTTGATAGTCATTTTTACGGCAGTTATCGTGCGAACGGACAGGCAGACAGACAGAAAGAATGAACGGAGCCTTAAACATTTTTCAACTATGTTGGAAAGTGTTAATAAAAGGTATATATCTCCTAGAACTCACAAAATGAGCCAACACTGATTAAAATGAGTTCAGTAGTTTAGGCCGTAGGTTCGTGAACACCGAGGAAAAATCCGGCATGACACACGTAATCATATTTTTCAAATTTCGAAATTCTGACAAAAATTTAAATATAAAGTATGTATCTTCCACACGAGCACACAACATGAAACATGATTTTGAATCAAAATCAGACCAGTTGTTAAGACTGTAGGTCAGTTAGCACAGAAGAAATAATTCCGGAACTGCAACTATAAAAAGGGTCATATTTAAAGTATTCTGTCTCGGGTGCTACTGCATCAATTACATATTTTTTGTTCTGTTTTCCCCAACTGACGGCATAAAAAAAAAAGAATGAAGTACTGATTTTTCTTGGAGACTGAGCTACAGACCCCTGTAAATAGGAATTAGTCACGTCATACACTTGCCAGTTTCTGACAGACGATTAGGCAGAAGATAAGGGGGCTGCGTTTTTAAAATTCGGCGTATTTAAGATAGCTTCGGGGTAGTGGCATGGTAGATAGAGCTTCAGAAAAACAATAAAAATACAACACTGGTACATTTATTTAAAAACAAAGAAACGAAGAAATATAATACGAATGATTTAGATAAATTCCAAAAACATGTATCGTCTATGCGTTAAATGATATTCTGATCAATAGCTTCTCATGCTTATTTCTACATACAACATAAATCAAACTTGTCACTTTTTAATGCTTGCACTATATATCACGGACGTTTTCTATCACGGTCATCGATTTCGAAGCCAAGAACGCGGTCTTTTGTTCGTTTCCGAAATGGGAAAACAATCGCCATGCGGTGTTTCAAAATGTAAATAAAACTACGGTAATGTTTTGAGAAGAAATGCCTCATTTAAATATTTTGTTTTGAAAAATTTCGTGCTTTTTTCCCCCTATTTTTGAAATCGCAAGGGAGGGATTAATAGTGGTGGAATTTGAGGCGGTGCTATTAAAGTTAGGGAAATGGCGTTGCTGAAATGAATGAGCCAGTTTTGCAGATGCGTGGGGTTCGTATCCACTGGGAATTTATATTAAATCATTCAAACTGATAGAAAATTATACAAATTAGGATCAAAAAGTTCGGAGACTGTGCTAATATCTCCAACCCTGATTGGAGGAGAGGGGAACTATTTCATCGTGGCGTAGATGCACATGTGACGTGAGATGTGAAAAGGAAGAAGTATAGGTCCGCAGTGTTGGGTTTTTCCAGACAATGTGTGTCAGTGAACTGTAGTCATTCGCGTTCGTCGAAAACGGAAATGGCGTTTGAAGGACAACGTGCGAATATCAAATTCTGTCAGCGTTTGGGGAAATCTCCTGCAGAAACATTGCACCTGCTGCAGCAGGTGCAACGTTTGACTATTGACCTGACGGTTTGACGTCCGTCCATCTGTCTGTCTGTATGTTCGTGGTCGATTCCTTTTGTACAAATAACTGCTATAAATATTAATATTATTGGATTTTCCCGACACTTAATTAGAACAAGATGGAATGTTTTAAAATTCAAGCTCAAACTTCGAAATTTATTCAAAATTTTATGTTTTTTAACATGGCAGCATAGCACATGACTGATACGACGAGAAGTGATATTGATACTGTATAGCAATATATTGTTAAATTATACGTATATACATACACAGTATAAATTTGTAAATCCACATTTCAAAAGCAATCACGGTAAATAAATTTGTTGACGACCCCCTCTAAGCACATTTGTGACGTTCTTTTGCGATTTAATTCATCATCTTCCGTATAAAGGACTTCGGTGGCCGCATCTTTTAAAAAGCCCCTCCCGCCTCTCTTGAAGCTATTAAATGTGTTTTTGATACGGCGGCGTTTAGAATATGATAAATCTGCAATAGAAAAATACTAGATCGGAATTACTTCGTATTTTACGCCTGCATTATTATCGAGAATTTGAGACGGACAAGATTTTTGATGGAGTGTTATTTGAAAATAATTCCTCGGTGCCCGGAATATTTTATTAAATTCATCTGACGTTAACTTCGAGAAAATGTGACGAAGTTATTTTGAAGATCGTTTGTGTAGCGAGAGGAGAGGAGGAGGGAATGCCATGGAATGAAGTTATTGATAGCCGCGCGATTTATCATTGCATTTTTCGAAGATTGTATTGAATAAAACGATTTCTCTGTGAAAAGGAAAGGGATATTGTACGTAATTTAAATAAGAGCTATTTATTTAAGAGCGGTTTATTTTAAGGTATTTTACGTTTGCGTTCCTAGCGTCGATTTTAAACAAGTCAAATGTTATGGGGCACTGCAGCGTATTCTTGTGCTTGAATAAAAGTTAACTTTAACGTTAACTTTATGTTAAAGTTAACTTTAACATATAACTACATAGTATGAAAGTTATATGCTAAAGTTGTTCAAATACATTGCATTAATTGGTATGTTTCGCTGCTTTAATGTTGCAAGATTGTACAAAATTTAAGAATGAAATTGGAATGAAAAATGTATCCATAATAATAAAGGCAGATGTAAGTTTGCTGGATTGTTTGTTGCTAAGCAGAAAATCTAATTCACAGTCGTTAGTTATATACAGTTCAGGAGCGAAGTACACTTAACATTTTAGCTCAGGGGTGAAGACACCTCGGAATGATTTTTGTTAAATTTGAATTCGTTTTCTTAGTTATTATATGAAGAGATATTTTGAGCAAACTTAGCACATATCGCTTAATCAGCAACCGGAAATACCATCGCAGCGTTTTCATCTTCACATCTAGAAAACATGAAGGAATTCTCTTTGAAACAAACATTGAACAGAATCAGTACTATTAATAAACGAATTTTCGCATATTTTGAAAAATATATATACTATTCGTGTTTTGAAGACGTACCCGATTATAAATTGAGATAAAAAAATTGACTGATAATCTGATCTTCATAATTTAACAGCAGATCCTTTAAATATTAAACACTGCTCCAAAACAAAACAAAAATTTTGAAGTCATTATTGTAGTTTTCCTAACTTGATATCGGAAATATCGATGAAAGAGGATTTTAACGGTCTTTGAACTGAATCCGTAGAACAATATATTTATATTTATTTATTTTTAAATACAACAAAATATCAGTGTTTTATTTTTCATTTTCTTACTACAAGGTAGGATCAAAAAGTTCGGAGACTGTGCTGATATCTTAAACCCTGATTGGAGGAAAAGGTGTTGAGAATTTAATTCTCTCATTGTTATAGATGGCGCTACGACGTTTCCCGTTTAAGCTAATATTGTTTGTCTGTGATTATGATTGAATAGAGCGGTTAAGCCGGAATGTGCTCCCGATTTAGATAAATGTAAGATGTTGTGGAAGTTAGTGGTGAGAGATAAATTGTAAGAAATGTACGTATGAATAAAGAGTTGTGTTTTTAATGATGGTGCGTGTGTCTTAATGCCGGACTTGCCACAATCGGTTTGTTGTTTCTCTAGCCCCGAGAACAAGTGAAGAACCGTACGAGTTCTAAAGGAAACTATTTCAAAGAGGGGAACTATTTTACCGTGTCGTAGAGGCACATGTGACGCGAGATGTGAAAAGGAAGAAGCAGGTCTGCAGTGTAGGTTTTTTCCAGACAATGCATGTAAGTGAACTGTATTTGCTCGCGTTCGTCGAAAACGGAAATGGCACCTGAAGAACAAAGTGCGAATATAAAATTCTGTCTAAAGGGTTTCCTCAAACGGTGGTAGAATTTGATATTCGCACGTTGTTTTTCAAATACCATTTCCGTTTTCGACGAACGCGAACGTCTGCAGTTCACTGGCACGCATTGTCTGCAAAAATCTGCTTCTTCCTTTTCACATCTCGCGTCACATGTGCCTCTACGCCACGGTAAAATAGTTCCCATCTCCTCCAATCAGGGTTGGAGATATCAGCACAGTCTTCGAACGTTTTGATCCTACCTTGTATAACTAATTACTCGGATAGTAAATAAGCGACCGCTACTTAAGTAATTCGTGTCCTAAACCACTGCTAAATTACCTAAACAAAAAATAAATAAATAAATAAACAAAATATTTAAAACATAATTTTTTTTTCTCTGGTAGAGAAGGCTTTAAGCGCATGCGTAGAGACCAACCGTAGATGGAAAATATGATTAAATACGAGGCGTCGATTTGCTTAATAACAGATAAATCAGCATTTTGAATGCGGCGAAATAAGTATCACATAAACTTATCAATGTTAATTTCAATGCATTTAAATAAATAACTAAATATGAATCAATTGTCTTATGGATGCGGTTCAAACATCATTGAAAGAAAGTTCTTCAGTTTTTCCGATGGTGTTAAGATGGAAACTCTAATGATATTTTCGGTCGCTAAGAAACCGATTTGTGTCAAAAATTGTGAATATCGTTTAAAATACTGCTAAAACATAAAATAAATATAAAAACTAATTCGAATGTAAAAAATAATGTTGAGGTGCACCTGAATACGCGAGAAGTACCTGTAAACCAAATTTTATGGCCGTATGACGGTTAGATTTCCCGTTACAGTCTGTATAAGCACATACACATACTTATATTATTAGGTAAGAAGATTACGTAATAGAAGACAGAACAACAAACGTTACATTTAAGACAGATAATTTATTTTACGGTACTCAGAGCGTGTAAGTATTCAATTTAGAATCCATTACATCAGTTTCATTATACAATATATATTGTAGACATATTTAGTTATAATAATGACCTATACATTAAATTAAAACTACACAGACTTCAGCTGAATTTAAAATGGCTGCCTCAACAAGTGACATTTTGAAAAGTTGATTCCCAAACAAATCCCAAAGAAAGTTGCACACATTATTTTCTTGAAACTAATTAAACTAACCCGCATGAGTTCGAAAGTTAGATTTAAGTCTTTTGTTTCTTGTCTTTGTCGCCTTCTTTAAGATGGGTATCTTCAGATTTCAATACTTAATTGCGGCGAAGTGACATTATGCTGAATGCTTTTGTTCTAATTCTCAGTGAAGTCTTAAACATTCTTTTAAGATTTGTGACTACTCTGGGTTATCTTTCTAGCAAAAGAAAAAATAACATTAGAATTCTGGGCGCATTAATATACAAAACATCTGATGTGGACAACACATGACTTTATATAATGCAAGTACAATCTTTATTTTACAGTGAAAACATGATGTCACGCCATAATGTTTTCAATGTTGAATTGTGTATTTAGGCACTTTTATGAGAGACAGCATATAAAACTATAGAAGTACCCAATTAACTTATATTTTGCAAACTATAAATCGACAATAATCAATATTGATAATCTCTGCAATAAGTGATATAGTCCATATATTAAAATATTTTATTAATTAATTCGCCATTATTTTTGTTAACTTACCGCCAGTTTTGCAATTTTGGCGATATTTTCGCCTGGGGTGAAATATCGCTAAGTTTGCGTTATTTCGTTACATCAGTTGCCAAGTTTGCTAAGAGTTACATACAAACTAAAAGAAGGACATTTCTTATGTATAAATGACTGTTGGCGAATTGTTAGGCGTCAAAATACAAAATAATTATCCAAATATCTTCTTTCGTGAATGGAACGAACTAAATCCACGAGAATAACGTTAATAAATTTATTGCATGATATTACACATGAAAGTGAACATTTTTAAAATAAAATATATATTATTTAATTTCATGGGATTTTTTTTAATAATGTATTTTGAAAATGTGCAATATTACAAAAACGGTTCATGCTAGCGTTCTAAAGTTTGCGTCAATCGTTTTCTAATAAAAAATTACATAAACAAATGATCATTTATATAATTTTTGAAGGTTTTGATTTTTTGATGATTTTTTTCAAAATTTCATTCCAAAATTTGGGTTCTTTCCAACATTCGATTGTGTTTAAAATAAGTAGGTTCCCAATAGCCACTGATTGTAATATTATTTGTATCCAATTTTGTCCGAAACGTTCCATTCTTTCGTGAGATACCGCGTCCACAGGCTCACTGACATACGACCTCAAAGGCGTTCGTTTCGAGTTCAGGGATTCTTGAAACGTTCTATTTCGTCAAAAACTCGAATTTTCGACGCCGTCACAATACTTTTTTTATGCATTTTACTATGCATATAGAGAAAGTAAAAACGTAAATTACTGAACATGCATGCACTTTTTAAGACATTTATCGGTACATTGTGGGCTGTGTGCAAGCGACACTGGGACTTTCATTTATATTACAGGCAGTATGAATCAGTTTCGCGATTTTTAAGCCTTTTCAGCATATAATAGCAATTCCAGTAATAAATTTCATTATGTGACAAAGGTTGGCGGTTTCTCCTGTCCGATGTAGCCGAAATGGTTGGGCGTGAATAATATTTTTTAATATACTAGGGGACTCTGCCCCCTGCTTGTTCCGCTCACTCAACCCTCTTCGGGAGGCTTCGCCTCCTACTCGTTGCGCTCGTAGAGCTCACTTCATATCTATCTTTCCTGAAAATTCTGCTTTCAAAAATACCTTTTCTATCCTAGCCTATTTTCCTCAGGAGGGAAAAGCAGGGATTTTTCTTAGTCCAGGGAATCCAAAAATTGAATTCCTTGATCATGAGCTCACTTCGCGAGCTATTTCATGCCAAACAACATTTAAATCAATAAACGGTTTATTTCATCGTGTTACCCTATTATTTCTCTATAAATGCACCAAATTTCATATTTTTGTATGCTATAGTTTTTACGGTACGAGACAGATAAATCGCTAGACGTGCCGATACGAAAGAAAAGATTCACTTCAGAAGTGCATAAAAAGAAAAAAAAATCTCATAAACTACATCGAAATTACAAAAAGGGCTCCTTCCTGTAAAAATTCACCCATGTAGGTACCTGCCAGCAACAATTCGTGGTCTTGCTATTGCTGGTCTATCCAGGACGCGATGTCGCAGCTCAAATATTTTGTCTTTGACAGTAAATATTTATTAAACTACAATATATATCAAAAGACGGTTTATTTCAGCGTATTCCCCAAACCTTTTTCTACAAGTGTAACAAATTTCATATTTTAATATGCAATAGTTTTTGCGGTACAAAGCAAAGAATCTCGAGAAACAAGAAATTTGTGTCAAACGGCAGATGCTACTTTTTTTAAATATAGAGAGAAAACTCAAATTTTGACATATTACAAAAAAAGGAAACTATTCAAAATCGAATTATACACAATTATAAGGTTTTCAAAGAGCGTGTTGTTTATCGGTTACAGCTATCACTTTTAGTTTTTAAGATATAAGCGTTACAAATTTTAAAAATACAAAATATTCATACTTCAATTTCACAAGAAGATTACACGAAAACTATAAGAGAATTTTTTTAAGTAAATATAGATTTAGAAACTAAATTTACTAGTAGAAATATACAGTAAGCGACAACATATGTATCTTTTATAGTTTCGAGGATGTTTTCAGTGAAAGTATGACAAAGGAAAAGAAAATCTCGTTCGGGCAGTTTTTTATAAAAAAAATAAAGTTGGATTTAGAATCCAATTATATACACTTGTCAGGCTTTCAAAGAGCTACTAATTCTTGCTCATTGTTCAAAGTTAGCTTTTACTTTCCCTGCAATACATGGTAATGTATAGGGAAAGTATTGGAATCATGCAGAAAATCGTAACTCGAGTTTTCGGCAGATCTATACGTTTCGAGAATTCTAGAACACGAAAAAACTATTTTTAGCGTGACGCCTGTGTGTGTGTCTAGTGTCTGTCTGTGTGTCTGTCTGTGTGTCAGTCTGTGCAATGTATGTATCCACTCTAACTCAAAAACTAATGGATCGAATTGCATAAAATTTGGTAGGTAAGTCACTTGTATGTAACCCTGGTGCTGATTTGGTTTTTGGTATAATTCGGTGAAAAACAACCCGCCGTTTTTGTGAAATGACCAGCAAAAATTGTCTGTATCCATATTAGTTGAAAAATTAATTGATCAAATTTCATGAAATTTGGTAGCTAAATTGCTTGTGGGTCACCTTGGTGTTGATTAGATTTTGGTACGATTCGGAAAAAAGTAACCTGCTTTTTTCTCGAAATGGCTCGCAAAACTCTTCAGAATCTAAAAATACTATGTATGCTCAAATATATCAATTAAATGCTTGTTTTATACATTATTTTTAACAATGAAAAGAAAAAGACGAACCCCGTTACACTAGGACTAGCCTTTCTAGAGATATCTTAGTTTTTTCGCATTTGCGCTGCTTCGCAGTTGAAAAAATGTCCAGTTACCAACTGAGAACGAAAATTGAATTAAAAGTGCCAATTCAGTGCCATTTTAAATACATGTGGGCGTTAATTTGTACAATTAAACCCAATATAATGAATTATTGAAGAAATAGAGAACGTGAATAGGAGTCTGCAGCGAAAGTCATGCGCTGCCCACATCAGAATTTTTATTTACTTTCCTAGCAATACATGGTAATGCATAAGAAAAGTATTGGAATCATGCCGAAAATCGTTACTCGAGTTTTCGACGGACCTACAAGTTTGGGGTTTCTAGAACACGAAAACATTATTTTTAACGCGACGTCTGTGTGTTTGTGTGTGTGTGTCTGTCCGCGCGTCTGTGTGTGCAATGTATGTATCCACTCTAACTCAAAAACTAATACATCGAATTTCATAAAATTTGATAGGTATGTTCCTTGTATAGGTGGTCCTGGTGAGGATGAGATTTTAGTACAATTCGGAGAAAAAGAAAACGTTTTCTTTTGTGAAATGGCTCGAAAAAAATCGTCAAAATCTAAAATAAAAGACTACGCATACTCAAATATATCAATAAATTACTGGTTTTAAACGTAATTTTTGACGATGAAAAAATAAGAACAACCGCAGTAGTCTAGGATTAGCCGTTCTTGACAAATTTCAGTTTTTCGCATTTTTGCTACGCCACCTTTGAAAATAATTCAAGAAACCAAATGAAAACGAAAATTGAATTAAAAGTGCACATTCAGTGTCATTCAAAATAATTACGGGTGTTATTTTGTGCAGTTAAACTCAATTTAATTATTTATTAAAGAAATAAAGAGAAAGTAAATATGAAGCTGCCTTCATCCGATTTTTTTTTTTTTTTGGACATACGTATTACAAACATGAGAAACGGACAACTTTCAATCTTTAACTTGACAAGCAGATTAATTACTCAAAAACTGCAAGAGATTTTTTTTCTAATAAAGTTAAACATTTTTTTAATCTAAATATATTTTAATACAAAATTTTCTAGCACATATTTAAGTCGTTTACTATTTATATCTATCCATCCATTACAGTCTACTACATATTTTTATATTTTGAGTGAAAGTTAGAAAAATGAAACATTTGCTCGAAAAGATTTTTTCGAAGAAAAAAAAAGAGAATGATATTTTGAGTGAAATTAATATTTAAAAAAACAAAACAAAAAAAAATAACAAACAAAAAATGCACGGACTCTGATAGATCCTTTATAAAGTTATTTCGAGGAAAAGTTCAAATTATTAAGATATTGAAATTATTTTTATATATTCATAATTTGGACAACATTTCCGACGAAACAAGAAACAAATATTTATTTTATCTATTAGATTTTGGGGCATAAGCATCCAAATTGTTTACATTTGCCGTAATGCTCCTTTTTCCACCAGGGTAAACCTCAACCACAGATGTTATTCTCATCAAAATTTTTTGCACGCCGACCCTGTGCTTATCATTCCAGTAACAAAATAAATACGTTATTTTATTTATTGATTTACTTAAAAGGATATAAAAACTATATTATTATTTATACTTTCTGGCAACACTGCTGAAACAATCGAATTCTTGAGTCAGCAATTAAAACACTTCCTAAATTGATGTTGATGTGAATCTGAGTGTGAAAAGCCACTTTTACAGGTTTTATTATATCATATCGATTCCTAAGTAAACACATTAAATGCATGAAAATGTAAAGGTTGATAGGGCGCGTAAATCAACGTTACGGTTTCTCAAAACTTTTTCAGAGATTCGCAGTTTTCATTCATTATTCACAAATGGGCGAAGATTTACAAACCAGCACTATCGAGGCCCCACCCTGCTGTACAGAGTATAAACGCTTTATTATGAAAGGCTGTCAAACAGAGAGTCATCAATTTCTGGAAACAAGTGCTAAAATCTAATATAACGAAGTTAAATACTTACATAGTTCTTACCAGAATTAAAATATGATAAATTTTAATTTAAAATTTCAATCTCTTTTGTATTTTAAGGACACTTGTTTCTGCGCTTCTCGCAGGAAACATTTGTCTTTGCACGATACGCATAGTGCATGCTTAAATTATACAGGTTTCAGTGTTATACGGGGATGAATTATACAGAGTTCCACTCCACGGCCAACGGCCGTACCGTGCTGAAAACAGCGGTTCTCGTTAGATCACCGAAGTCAGGCAGCATCGGGCGCGGTTAGTACTTGGGTGGGTGACCACCTGGGAACACCGCGTGCTGTTGGCAGATTTCGGGCACGGTAGCCCGGTGGTTTGCGCGCTGGATTTGCACGCTGCCACAACTGCCGCCGTGCTCATGCGGAGTACGATCACGTTAAACATGTGGGTCCGTAAGTCCTTCCGAGAGGTTGGTGGTAGGGGAAGGAGGGTACGGTCTCTGTGGGTGCCTCCCCCACTGGGTTCTAGTCTAAATTAGGTGGCACTTCCCGGCCGTCCAAACAGTTACCTTACACCTTTCTGGAAGGTCGGACGGTCTGGGTCTCAACAACAACAACAGAGTTCCACTCCATTAATATATTTAGAAAAGGTACACGAGTGTACACGTTAGGTCTATCTCTTGTAAAGTGACTATGCCCGATCGAATAAAATAAATCGCAGAGCACCTAGCGGATAATTCAAGTCAGGATAAGGAAGATGGCAACAAAGCTATATAGACGAGAAAAGTCGATTATAAAGTTGTAATGCATTGTCTAATGAGTAGGAATCGACTTAAATAAGCATTGACATATGTACATAATACGAAGATATACAGGGAATATTTTTCTATAGAATTGTGCTAATTGTGGGATGCGACTATACTTATAGGATAATTAAAAAAATGCACATTTTAATGCATATTAACCTTTTGCTTACGGGTGGGACAGCTTCAATCCCTAACGGAGAACTTTCTCAAAATAACAGGTTTTTGACATACCCTATCCTAAACGGTTCGATCCCTCTTTGCAGACATTGAGGTCCATGGACGTCAATGCCTGCAAAGGGAGGTTGAAGTAACTGTTATAGGGTATGTCAAATAGGGTATGTCAAATAGTAGGGTATGATAAGGTATGTCAAATACCTGTCTTTTTGAGAGGTTCTTCAATAGGGATTGAAGCTATATCATCAGTAAGCAAAAGGTTAAAAAAATAAATATGAAGGAATTGCTCTACGAATTCGGTTCAAATATAGATGGAAAGCATGTTCTTTGATCTTTCTTATGGCGTCAAGATGGAAACCCTGTGATAACATTTTCAATAGCTAAGGAACCGATTTGTATGAAAATAACAAACCATAAAGTAACTAAACTAACTGGAATGAATTGAAAAATAACGCAAAAGTCCTTAAGTAATAGCTTATTTTATGGATGTACAATGCATACGATGGCTAGATTACTCGCTACAGACACCACAGATACACATTCACATGCTTATACATTATATTTTATTATGCAAGATTTGATGTCAGTTGTGTGGTAAGTTTGGATTTCTCGGTATCCACAAATGTTCACAAAATTGTATCATAAAGTAAATTTTTTTATTGGAATTATAGGTTTCCGTTATTGCGCGCGTTAACAGAGTGAAACCAGTTCAGAGATTCAGGTATTTCCAATGGGAGCGATATCGCAAGATATAACATTTGACTTTCAAGAAATTGTACGAAATCAATTAATAAAGTTAAATCTCTATAATTCACTCTATTCCAAAGTATCTTACACTGCATTATACCTCCAGAACCATAATAAATAGGCAAACACGCTCATTTTTCATCAGCCTGTCAGCTTTCAACTAAAAATCATCATCAGTTACACAAGAGGTTCACGTAGAATTCACGGGGCCTGATCTTAACGATTCTCAAATTAATCTCCGAAAACTAACCAAGTCATCTCCCGTTCCCTTGACAGGATTTTAAGTTCCTCATCTCATTTGGGCGAATACGTTCAATGTGAACGCAGTGTCGGTATTTTTCGCAAATAAATTGAAAATTTCCTTGAAAAAGGGATAATAATGAGGTTACAGGGAAGATAAATACGTTTTGGAAAAGTTTATTTTGCGGTTGAGTTCGTGTTTGGCGGTATTTTCTTCCGTATAGTACTACATCAAAGAGATAGTAGCTTTTTATATATTTCCTTTTTCATATTATTGTTTACCTGAAGATTTTTGAATTACATATTTGTACTAAAACACATATTAAAACATTTTGAACAATTTCGTACAGCTCTAAGAATTTGTTCTTCTACTGTGTCCGTCTGTATATGCTGTCGCGCCGCTAAGCAAAATCAGGTAATTTTTTCATTCATTCAAGATTAAACCAAATAAAACGACGTACAAGACACATATTTTAACAGATTTTGCCAAAATATGCTATAGAAAAAGTACAATTTAAAGATATATGCAGAATTTTAAAAAAGTATACAAAATTGCACAAAATATGTAGTACACAAAATAAAAAACATTCTGCTAGAATTAGAGACCAAATGAAAGACCTTGACACATCAGACCAGCAATACAAGGAGCCTGTATAAGCAATATACTAACTTACAACTGTAGTTGGCTTTGTGATGACAAAACGATATACCTTAAAAAACACCATTTTGAGGGAAAATGTTAAGGTCTGTTTTTCAAATTAACCAATGCTATATTGAAAATTGAACAAGCATTTTGTTCGATGGAGTATTTGGCGTAAAACCTTTGAGAAGAGATACGCGGATACAACTGATGAAGATGGTAGACTGGTGGATAAAGTGTTATGGGTTGAAGAATGCTTTCATGTCATTGTCCGTTAATGCTGCTGGAGGATACTCTGAACATCAATGGTTACGTATTAATTGTCGTCGGTCAGGTACACCTCCTCACATGCTGTTTGTTCTATGAGGACGATAGTGTATCAATCAGCAGGACCATGTGCACAGCAATGTCGCTAGAATTGTCAGTCAGTTAGTTTGAGGAGCACTACAAAGACTTCAAGCTAATCCTTTGATTAATAAATTCTCCGGATTTTAACCCATTTGAAAATCTATGGAACCGCCTGGATAGACACATCAGATGGATAAATCTTACATAGAGTGAATTCCCCGGCCGCCCACTTTGCTGCTCTATGTCCAAGGTTGAGCCGGACGGTCTGAGCTTTCGACAGAGAGAATTCCATCAACTTCGGTTTTAGCTACAATTTGCATGATCACAGATTCCCGTAGCAACCTTCCGCCGACTTATTGAATTCTGGCTGTGGAACATGTTGTAAAACAGGCATATTCTGAATACTAGGTGCTCATAATAATGTCACCGGAATCTGTATATATTAGTTAAAAAAATGTTGAAACGAGCTTTATTTACTTCAATATTGATCCAGAAATATACTGGAAATTACAATGTTTTTTAAAATAAGGTGATAAATTTTACGAAAATTGGTTCAACTGCAGTGGTGTTACTTAAAAATTAAAAGTTATAATTTTCTATGTGCCCTGTAGTTACATAGTTTCCTTTCTGTAAACAAACCTAATGACCTCATAAGTTAAAGTAAAACTTTTATGTCTTGGCCTGAAAATTTTACAAAAATCTGCTTACTTTTGAAGGAAGGAATTATTCGATGTTCTTTAGATATTTCTAAAATCTCAAAATTTGTCATCAAATTTTAAATTTAAGACTGGAATAAACATTGTTTAAGTAATTAAAGTTAGTAAATAAGTTTTTTAAATATTTCGTGAATTTCAAGTTAGTAATTTCATTTCTTCATTTCGCCCAATCTGCCGATCGCCAGAGCTGCCAATGCAAGCCTTCGAATGTTTAACGATTGGGCAACCTACTATGGGGGAAACGTTCGCCGTACAGTCGTCTGCCTCTATGTCATTCCTATTTGCAGCTCCATAGACTAAATGCATATGGGCTTTTTCCCTATTTGTAAATTCCTCCATGGTCTTAAAAGTTGGAGCTGCGAATAACTATTACAAACTGATAAGGCTGTACATTCGTTATTACGAAAATTTGCATACGTGGTTTTCATCTTCAACCAGAATGATGCTTTTAAGTTTACAAAGCGGCCGCTTCCCAACGAGTAAGCGCCCTGTAACGCCTTTACGTTTCATTTCCGACCTGGTAACCTTGATGAAAATGCTTGGATTGGTGTATACTACCACCTAGTAAAGTTTGTCCCATCTTTTTTTTAATCACCCTGTATACATATATAAAACATTCCCAACTGTATTTTAATTCTCTCTTGAAATAAATTACCACACTTTTAGTTAAAATGTAAACAATACTTTTATACTATAATAATGTTCTCATGAATATTGCCCAAAACCTCATCCGCGTCCTTCCAAGCAAAATAAATATTCAAACTCAGTTTTTTCCCAGGAGGCAACGGCAGAGAATCTCTATCAGCACATTCATTTTTGAGGCTAAAACGTGCTGTTTCTGAAATTAATCTCTGACTGCAAAATAACGAAGTCATCTCACGCTCCCATGACAAGATTTCACGATTCACGTCTCTTAGGGCAGAAGGGGCGCTTTGTTGAGACTGCTCAGCGATTCTTTACACATAAAATTTCCTTATAAAAGGGAAAAATAATGATGTTACTGCTGAAATAAACATGTTTCCGTATGTTTATGTTGAGTCTGGAGAAGAATGGTTAATGCCTCTGTATAGACGGGGAGTAAAATTGTGCTTTTCTAAAAAGTACATAATAATTTTTTTTTTAATATATTTACATATTAAAAATTCATATAGTGGTTATTAAGGTTAGTCCCAAAGTTATATATTACTCGTTTTGCTATTCGTGACTCGCTTTTGCTCCGCGAGTAGTTCGTAATATGCATGTATACAGGTGTGACATTAAATTTCGAACTTGCAAACTTCGTGGAAGGATTGACAGAGAGATAAACTGTGGCGACAGCTAGTTTGGAGGGATGTCATTATAAAATCGCATTAATATTGAACTTTAGTACCAGATTTATTAGTGCAGAAGGGGCTGAACCTTCTCAACTCTCCAGAACTTTACCTTGAGCATCTGAGGTGGAGCAAACAGAAGCCAATCACCAGTGCTTGAGGCTGGCCAAAAATGACCAACCAAACATTGGGGGCTAAGATGTGATATTACCTCTCCTTACATGGGCACAGGGATATTTTTTCGAATAAGATTTGTTGAATTTTCTGGTCACGTGTGCTTGGAGATGATTCCAAATCAAGGATAAAAGTTTATATTTAAACAAATAGTAGATTGCCTATTCAGTGGCCTTAACAGACGCGAGGCTTATCTTCTGATAGTACAGAGAGTGCAAAAAGTAATGGGTAGTTTCCAATTTTGATTTCTCCCTATTTGTTTTCTCTAGTGCCCACTGTCTGTCCCCTCTGGACGATGATGATAAAAGTAATCAGCGCTAAATGACTTAGCAAAAAATTACAATTTCTAAAACGCTAGAATTTCCACCTTTTCGCAAGATTTGAAAGTTTATGTGATAATTGTATACGTAATTTGTAAATATTTTATCCTGTAAATAAAATTATGCTTTAAACCAGGATACAATTGGTTCATATTTGTGCTGGATTTTTACGCCTTCTTTATTAAAGTGTTTATGTGTTCATTTTCAGCGGCCTACAGGTCTTCCACGCCTGTTTTATTAGAGTGTTTATGTATTAATTTTTAGCGGCCTACAGATCGTCCACGTCTGCTTTATTAGAGTGTTTATGTGTTACTTTTCAGCGGCCTACAGGTCTTCCACGCCTACTTTATTAGTTTTTATGTGTTACTTTTCAAGCTCCCTACAGGTAAGTGGAAAATTAACACCACAACAGGATTTCACGGAAATTCCTTAAGCACCTCAATAACAAGGTCAAAGGTCCATAAGTGTATGCGTTAGATCTAGCTATCGAAAAGTAATCATGCCTGATTGAATACATGTGATTGCATCAGCTCAAGCTCAGAAATAAAAAGTTAGGATAATGAATTCAAACAAAGTGAGACATATGGCAAACCAATTATGAATTTCTTCATTGTATAATGAATAAGAATAGACTCCAGGAACGAGCGAAATGCGTATACATAAGGCAATAAATACCTGTCAAAAAGTTGTACCATTAGGACCGGTGACACTTGCAATGCTTTTCAAAGTACGCGGTTCAATTCTTTCTACAATTCAAATGTGCATTTTTGATGATGGAAGACATTTTAACCTTTTGCTTACGGGTGTGACAGCGTCAACCCCAAATGAAGAACCTCTCAAATACCTATCTTTTTGGTCTTTTTAAGAGGTTCTTCGTTTGGTATTGACGCTGTTCCATCCGTAAGAAAAAGGTTAAGATTCATTTTAACTCCACACTAGATGTCTGTTATGCAAGTAATTTTATATAATTTCTGAATATTCGCCCATAACCATTGTGCCAAATAATGATATCTGTAACAGTTTTATTGTCCAAATCTACAGATAAGGTATGATTATGCAGATATATTTATGTAAGATATAATATTATAGACATTGATTCACAACTTTTTAAGTAGCCGTTTTCGTCTATCTCATTTTGTAGCCGAGAATATCCTAACTTTGTTAATTCTCCATCTAGTCTCTTGCATTTGATCTGTTTGATCACTTTTTATTATAGACAGACTTAATTTGTATGTTTACGGATTTTTCCTTACAAAGTTATTGATGTGCTCTTATGTACTTTCGTAGATACATTCTAATCTTGATCGTAGGCCAACGTGCAATTAACATTTGGATTGAAAGTATATTTCTTTGCTTATAGTTAACACTGCAGTTTTAATCAAGTAAAACATTGTAATAAATTTCAGTTGTATCGCGAACAATATCTAAATGAGATATAATTATATTAAAACTAGAAACTGTACCCGACGTTGCCCGGGAGTTAATACAGGGATAAATGGAATTTGTTGATCTAAAATAACAACAGACAGTTTTTAGTCATATAAATAAAAGTGAAAATTCCATACAATCTCCAGAAGAAATATCTTTCGATAAAACGCGAGTCACCGAACAATGTTGCAGTTTGCTCGCTTAAAAAATATAATTAATGAAAGGATGGGTTGAGCATTTTTTTCGTTTTGGAGCAGTGTGTAATATTTAAAAAAGGTACTGTTAAAAGTTGGATTGAAAGTCAATATTTTATATCATCGCCCTATAAAAATTGGGGACGTTTTAAACACACGAAAATATGTATAACTTTTTTCGGCCGCCGGGTTGTGGGTTCGAGTCCCACCTTCAGGCATGGATGTTGTGTCGTTGGGCCCGGTATGTTCCTACTCCCACTGGTGCGCTGGGGCAACGTCTTATAACGGCTAAAAGGTTCACGGTTCTGGCCGGTGTATGGGCGATTGATGAAAGAGTCAATTGCCTGGCCATTGGAAAAAAAAAAAAAAAAAAAAAAAAAAAAAAAAAAAAAAACTTTTACTCATGGATCACCATTTCGGTTCTCCAACTTTCCATCGAATAACTTCCAACTCTCCCCTCATTTTTGTACGGAGACTTGACGTGCTCTGCTGGCTCCCCCTTCATTTCTCCCCCTTGGGTCCATTGGCTTAGTGCGTTTGTGCGAGGAAGTTGTTACTGGCTGACAATACATTAGGAGTAACTGGTTGAGATCCTAAGAATCACATGACCTAATGATGTATGTGGGATTTCTTTATTACCCCCACATAAATTTATTTGAACACAATGTCAAACACTGGCGACCGTCTGACTGCGTTCATTGTTTGGTGCTTGCACAGTTTCTTTCCGCCTTCTGGTACTTATTTGAGGGCATAAATTTCTTAAAGGCTGCAATCATCCACAATGCAAAAAACAAAGCAAACTTCCCTCATCACAGTAATGAAACTGAAAACTTCGTTAACAGCAACATAAAAGCCAAAATAAACACTGTCGACCAGTTTCGGACGCATTCTTTGTCAGGACACACAAGAAGCGCAAACTTCACTCGTGAGATCTAGATGGGCAACGGATCAAACAAAATGAAATGAACAAGAAGCATGACTGAAGCAGGGAAATGGGTTGTCAACGGCAAAAGGACAAAACATAATTAAGATCCTGGGAGAAAGGAACAACAGAAATAAATTATAAATGAACTGTAAAATACCAAAGAGGAAAGGAAACATCTAACAAATGATTCAAAGCACTTATTCAGTACGTAATACTACGAACACACGTGTCCGACTAAACCAAAGAATGACAACTAAACGGTTTCGGAAGCTACATGTGTCGTCCAAATTAGCGAAAGAAAATTAACAGCTTCTAAACAAATACGAAAAATATGTATAGCAGAAAGTGAAACATAATAGTTGGTTTTGGAAGTTAAAAGAGCTAAATATCATAAATAAATAACTCCCGAGAAAATAAAAATTCAGGAAACAGGAAGATAATTACCGAAATAAGAAGAAAAAACTCCAAGCAGAAGAGAAGAAAGAACAATTATAATCAATAAGGGAGTTTATCTGAGAAACAATCGATAAACTTTCAAAGAAGTCCAATGCAAAAAAGGAATTAGGTGTAAAAAGGATCTTAGCTTGCAAAAAATTATAAAATATTAGAGTTTCAAGAACTATCTTGGCAGCCCGAAACTTAGACTTTCACTGATTATCTCTATCTTCATCTCTCTGATTATCTCTCTCTCTTTTATTATCTCGCTCTCATTATCTCTCTTATTATATCTCTCTCATTATCTTTTTCATTATCTCTCTCTCATTATCTTTTTCATTATCTCTCTCTCATTATCTCTCTTATTATCTCTCTCATTATCTCTCTCTCTCATTATGGCTCTCTCATTATGGCTCTCTTATTATCTCTCTCTCATTATCTCTCTCTCATTATCTTTCTCTCATTATCTCTCTCATTATCTCTCATTATCTCTCTCTCTCATTATCTCTCTCATTATCGCTCTCCCATTACCTCTCTCTCATTATCTCTCTCTCATTATCGCTCTCTCATTATCTCTCTCTCATTATCCCTCTTTCATTATCGTTGTCTCATTATCGCTCTCTCACTCATTATCTCTCCCTCGCTCATTATTTCTCTCTCGATCATTATCTCTCTCTTTGATTATATCTCTCTCCCTGTCTGTCTGTCTCTCGCACACACACACACAATTAAAGAGGTGTGTGTGTGTAAGATGCAGTTTTTGTATTATGATACATATTGATGATACATTTATATTCCAGACCTTTAAGATCCGCGTGTATCAGAAAGTCAAGTGGAGTCTCTCAAACTTCAGATATTTAATTAAGTTTGATACACTGCATATTGAAACTGCATGCCTCTTCTATTAAGATCGCTTTTGCTGCTGCAACTAAATGACCCAAATATTGTTAACTCCGTTTTCGGATTCTTTTCAGCTTCTTGAAGAAACTGAAAAGCAATTTTTCTGCTACATGAATTTTTAAACGTAGATCTACTACATCTATACACAACGGCCATAAAAAAAGTTCACTAATACTTTTCGCAGCCCGAATAACATTTTTTTCAAGGTGTCTGACAGCCGCTTCTCTCTATCAGACTTGCCCACTTGCTGCTGAAGCAGTGATTCCGCTACCATTAGAGAGATTGGAGTTTTTTCGGGTGCATGTAAAAAACATGTGTTGCATTTGCGAATATTGGCGAACAAGTTGGGATCCGCAAGATGTATTTATCTGCGGTTGTGAATGTTGGTTTGATTACATAGAGTGAGTTGTAGAGAGTAATTGGAAAGTTATATAAGTATATAGGAAAGTTAGATAAGTTGTATGAAGTAATAAGAGTTTAACAATGGTACGCCATATTATACGGCTTTGCAGAGTCACAAACTAAATATTTAAAGTATTATTACAGATTTAAAATTATATACGCCGCAATACCTTAACAGTATTGTATTTTAGGTACCTGTATATGCGTAAAATATTTTACTTAATATAAAATATATATGTCTACTTATTTATCCGTAAGTCTGTTGGTCGCTTAGAGAAAAATCCAATTAACTAACATGTTTTGGTAGGTTGATAGTACCGCAGGTCTCAGAGACACAGCGATTTTTCTTTAAATTCGAATTAGTTCATTATTACTTTCCTTATATAAAATAACGTATAAAGAAAGTATTGTGACGGAGTCGAAAATTCGAATTCGAGATTTCGACGGGAGAGCACGTTTCAAGCATCCCTGATTAAGAATCGAACGTTTTTGAAGTGATGTGTGTGTGTGTGTGAAAGTGTGTGTGTGAAAGTATGTGTGTGTGTATGTGTCAATGAGTCTGTGGAGACGATAACTGACGAACAAATGGACAGATTCGAACGAAATTTGGTACAAAAATTACAATTCATAAACACTGAAAGCCAATTGTTTTTATACGTAATCGAATGCTCAGAACCCCCTAAATTTTTGAGTGAAATTTTGAAAAAATCGTCAAAAAATCAAAACCTCTAATAAAGTTACGCAAATAGACATTTCTTATGTAATTTTTCATTAGAAAACGGTTGACATAAATTTTAGAAACATAACATGAACAGTTCCTGAGATATTGCGCATTTTTCCAAAAAAAAAAAAAAATATCAAAAAGTCTTAAAATAAAACAAAGATATTTCCTATTGAGAAATATGTTCACTTTTCATATGTAATACCATGCTATAAATTGGGTGACATCATTCTCGTGGATCTAGCTCATTCCATTCATGATAAAAGATACTTTGAGTAATACTTTTGTATTTCAACGCCAATAGTCATTATTCTACTGTAAGAATAACTCATTTCTCTGTCCATAACGCTTGGAGAGATTTTGGCGACAAATTTGGTGAATTGTCGCCAACTTGGTGACTTTTTAAATGTTGCTAAATCAACGAAAAACTCGCCAAATGGATAAAAATGACCCTAAATCAATGAAAATGACAACTCATTGACGAAAATTCAATATCTTAGAAAGAATATAAATATCTACTATAAAAATAATCAATTTTTTTTACTGTAAAAGTAGTAAATTCATTGCATTATATAAGGAAAGTCATGTGCTGCCCACATCAGATTTTTTATTTGTTTTGAAGGACAATTTTGAGCTATATTTACTTAAATAGGTCTCTTAATGACTGAAAATGTTATCCTAATTTTTAATTTAATACCGAATAATAGATCGAAAACTTAATTTCTAATGAGATTTTAACCGTATCCGTAGGATAATTCCCTTATATTTAAAATTATTTTTGACTACATAGAAATATGCGTTTTTTATGCAAGTTCATTTATTTATTATTGATCGCAAAGTTTAGAATTCGCACGATTTCAATTTTTGTCATGGATATCTTTATATGCTAATATTTTAGTTACTCTATTTCTGAGTATTTTATGAATTTTTAAGGGGACGGTAGACATTGAAATAAGCAAAAGTCGACTAAAAACAGTTTTAATATATAACATTATTTTACACATTTAACATTTGCTTACGGGTGGGACATCATCAATCCCAAACGAAGAACTTCCCCAAAACACAGGTATTTGACATACCCTATTCCAAACAGTTCGAACTCCTTTGCAGGCATTGGCGTCCATGGAAATCGCTGAGAGAAACATTGCACCTGCTGCAGCAGGTGCAATGTGAAATACCTGTGTTTTTGGGAAGTTCTTCGTTTGGGATTGACACTGTGCCATCCATAAGCAAAAGGTTGAATGCATTTTTTTCGAAACGGAATATTCAAAGGTTTTACATTTTTAAAATGCTCCATGCGTCTTTATTTTTGTCTGAGATGCATGAAATTTGGCAAGAAGACACCTCTCATACTTTTTAATGAAACTGGATATGCATTTTATAATTGGACTTTATTAAAGCAATTAAAAGTGAATAAGAACCTAATTAAATGATGAAAATGAAGTTTTAATGCAGAAAAATATTTTTAAAAAATTAACTTTCTAAGGGATTTAAAAATAAATACCCAAATTTCTTCATAATGTGTTTTGTTAATTTTGTTTGTGATCATGATGTAAAATTAATCAAAAATGTGAACAAATGGCACGCAAGGAGCATTTTCAAATTTTCGTTAAAAAAATTAAATTAAAAAAAAATAGTAAATTATAACAAAATTGAAAAAAAAATTAATGGTATTGTATATAGTAATGTTGAGAGGAATATTTATACAAATTTTCACGTTTCTAAGTCATAAATGCATAAAAAATATTTCAACGTCCACCGTCCTCTTAAGTGACATTGCGATTTTTGATATCGGAGAATACGAGCAAAAAACATGTTCCGGATTCTTGACGTCACAGCGTGACGTGTTGAAGACCCAGACCGTCCGACTCGTCCAGAGGACTAAGAGCAGCTATTTGGACGGCCGGACAGCGTGACGTGTAAAGCTCCTTTATATAGCATATTGACTCCTCAAGCATATTGAAGCCCACCTGGACCGGAATCGTAATTCATTAGCATTAGCTCTATTTTATTAACTCTATTTTCATTAGCATTAGCTCACTTTAGGAAGCACTATTGAGATAATTTTTGGTAGGTGTTTTGCACTGAGCTGCTCTAAACATAGAAAAGGTTTTAGGTAATTTCGCTTTCCCAGAAATGAAGAGGGAATAAAAAATGCATTATAAATTAGTTGACAGGACCATTGGATATCTGGTACAGGAGCATACTTGTGCGAGCTAAGTTCTACAATGGTGTAATTGAAACTTTGATTTTTAAAAATGTGAAGTCATATGTCTGGTTATGGTTAATCCCACAATTGTCTTTTCTTTTTAAAGTTGTATGCTCTTTTTCCAGTTACAGTGAACCTCTAATGTTCCATCCAATTCTCTCTGCAAAATTAAGAATTCTGTTTTAATATCTATCAAAACTTACAGTATTTTAGCAGAAACAGGTGAAATTGGAAATCCTTCGCCTGGACGCAGTTATAATTTTAAAATTTTGTTTAAAAAACACCAACATTCATAATTTTATTTAAAACTGCTAAAGTACGTCATTTTATTTAAAAGCACTAAACTGTACAATTTTAAAAGGAGCTAAAATGCTCGATTCTATTTAAAAAGGATGAAATACACAATTTTATTTTAAAGCACTCTCCCCCCCCCCCGTGTAATTCACACACTACTGTGTATGATCATAAATATATTTCAAAAACAACTTTTCATTATTTAGGTTCATTTCAAATAATTCAAAGTCTTTCTGAGCTCTTAATAAGACCATACATTTTATATAATGTTGCAAATAAAACAGATCTAAATCTAAATATTTCATGAATTTTAATAAAACCGGATTTTTTCAAAAGGATAAGGAAAAAAAATGTTCATTTACTGCTGTAATTTTATTGCACTACAAAGGGGCAATAATAAAATTTGAAATATAAATTATATTATTTGATTTAGGCGAATTTTGCATTAGTGTTTCTCCTATTAAAATGATTCTTACAGTATGAATGGACCCTTAAAAAATTGAAATTAGCAAATGATTCTCGCCTCATGCATTTTAAAAGATGACTGCAACTTTACCTAACGGTGATAAAGAAAAATCCTTTAATACCTTTCGGAAACCAGCTGCTGCTTTTTTTAATCGTGCCAGACAGTTAGATCTTTACATAAGGCAACTTCCACTCTTACTACTCAAGTGGTGATTTTCATGCCATTAGTGAGATTGAATTTTTTTTCTTAGCGCAATACGAAAACATGCATTGCATTTAAGAAAAGTGGACAGATTAGGTCTGCACAGCATTAGTTTTATGTAGAATAGTTAATTATTAGGTAGATTACTGAAGATGAGGAGGAGTGATTTGTTTTTACACAAGCTGTGGCGAAAACTTTGTAAATCTTAATACAAAGATAAATGGCGATAATTTGGAAAAATAGATAATTTGGAAAAATATCGCCAACTTGGCAAAAATGTTAAATGGTGACAAATTGACAAAAAAATTTAAGAAAATTACAAAAATCACTCTAAATGTAAATCAAGGACACTAAATTGTTGAACTACTTTTCAAAATATTTCAATATATGGACTATATTGCTTATTGCGGATGCTATCAACATTGACAATTGCCTAGTTAGATTTCCGCGAAATATATGTTAATTGGTTACTTCAAAATGGTAATTACATGTTATTATCCAGAAAAGCGCAAAACGTACAATTCAACGTTATACACATTGTGTGTGTGATATTGTATATCAGTTTTTTGTTGTGAAAAAAGGAAATTTATTGCATTATGTAGAGAAAGTCATGTACTGCCCATATCGGATTTTATAAAAGGAGACCTTGATGGTCTCGAGTCGGTTAGCACTAATTTAATTGCTGATATTGAGCACTCTAATTTAAGTGACAAGATCGTATTCGTTTTTCTATCATGTAGCAAATTGATCCTTGCATTATTAATCCAGTATCAGAATTCTTCTAGGAACCAAACAAGTAAATATTTTCTCTCCAATGCATTTTTAAACACGTGTCTGCTACAACTGTATTCAACGACAATAAAAAAGTCTGCTCGCGGCGATCGAAGACAGGCTGTAACTTATTCTTCAACATGCTCACTTGCTACTGAAGCGGCGATCCAGAGACCATTAGTGAGATTGGAGTTTTTTAGCGCATGTCAAAGCATGTGCAGCCGTTTTCGAAGATTTTTGGACGGTTAGAGTGCTTATGTAGGATAGTAAATGTCACATGAATATTAATTTAATGTTGACTAAGAATAATGCTGACTAAGAATAATTTAATGTTGACTAAGCATTCGTTTATGTAAAATTGTTCATTATTAGGCGTAAATATTTTTTTATTTTCTTGCCCTATTCCAGAGTTTACCGAAATTGCGTACCCCTTTTGCGGTTTAATCTCACTGACGTACCCCCGTTGAATAATTCAAGGGAAGTTTTAATAATCATCTGCAAATTGCCGGTTAGAAGATTGTTTTACAAATCTTATAAATTTCTGCCAAACCATGTTTCAATATGACTAATTATATCCCGCCTAAGCTAATAGTACTTGGTAATAGTACTTGCTAATAGTACTTAAATACCGATTCGAGAAATTGTATAAAACATTCGAAAATTTGAAAATTGTGTCCCTGTATCAAATCTCATAGCAATACGTCGCTTATATTTTCCGCTACACGCTATAAACAGACAAATCGAAACAAACTGACATATACTTTTATTATTATAGATGATTCAAGTTCATACAAAATGTACATATAAAATTTCATATAAATGATCAGTAATCCCTCCCCCATTGAATGCTTACATGAACAATAATAAAACGTTGCCATCCATGTCAGTGGCTCCTGCCATTCAACAATTTTTCATTCATATAGGCATGATTAATGCCAATACCAGATTTAGATACAGATATATATAATACACTCATCAAAAGTGAAATTGCAACACAGTGAAGAAATGCACGTAGCCATGTGCAAATCACAGTACCGGTAGAAGAGACAGTCATATGCAAATAATTAAAAGAACAAACAAAGATATGCAAAATAAACCTGTTTATTCATTAAAGAATGTGCCCCCACGGGCAGCTATACAGAACTTTAAATGGCGAGGCATACTATCGATGAGGTTATTAATGGTTGCCTGAGGTAATCCCTGCAAGTAGCGTTCACTGCGGCACCAGTTCGTCTACGGTATATACCGGTGGTCTCCGGTGCACTTGATGCCAGATGAGGGCCAAGCGTATATAATGGAAGAGAGATTCGACGAGGCTGCCGACCAGGAAAAAATATGAATTACGTTCAGGGAGTTGAGAGTTCGGTGTGGCATTGTCTTGCTGGAACATCTTGTCGGAGACGGCCTGCACCAGTGGCCAAATCACAGGCATTACAACTTATGTGACGTACCGGTCCGATGTCAGATTACCTGCAATGTGCACCAGAGCTGTCCTCTGCTTGAACATGATACCGCCTCAAACCATGATGCCCAGTGTGGGGCGGGTGTGACGCTCGGTGATATGGGCTGGTAAATGGCGTTTCCCAGGAAGCCGCCAGACCCGTCCACGACTGCCATTCCTCCACATGCAGAAGTGAGATTCATCAGTAAGCAGTACTTAATGCAATTCGTTGGTCCAGTTGCAATGAAGACGACACCACGCTAGACGTGCATCCCTGTGTCGAGCTCTTAATGGCACCCCACTGACTGGCCGCTCTGCTCGCAGCTGTACTTCATGCAACCTGCTGCGAAAGGTTTGGATGCACACAGTGAACAGTTGATGGTGGCGGGCTGTTTCGGTTGTCACTTGTCGTTGGGAACGGATCTCGACGAGTCGATCGGCGAATCTGCTGGTCTGTACGTTCTACCGTACCCCTCTTCGGCGTATTCTCTAATTTTCCTGAGTCTATCGTGTCACACATCGCTGGATGGCTCTCACGTCGTGCCAAACACGCTCATCGACAAATCCATGTCACGCAGCTCCAGGATACGGTCTCGTTCCCCAGCCATTAACTGCTGGTATACAGCTCGTTGACGTCTTCGAGACATCGCATCTCCCCTTTCTAGAAAGTTCGGTTGCTGCAAATCGTCCTTGATAGAATCTGCTGGTCTTTATCACCCGAAACTGGGTGTCACGTGACCCGATACGTAGGAGAACTTAATCATTTGCATATGACTCTCTCTTCTACCGATACTGTGATTTGCATATGGCTACTCTCATCCTTTCATGATGTTGCAATCTGACTTTTGATGTGTGTATTTTACATTTCCAAACTACACTAGAATCTGTTTATAAAGAGCTTGTAGTTAACGAAATTGCAGATTCAATAAGGAAATAATGAACTTTTAAGTGGAACAATGTTAATATGTGTCTGAGTTACACGTTTTTATAGCAATGGAATCTGCTTTATTTTCTTGGATTTAAAGTGCATACTTAATAATAAAAAAATGATGATAAAAATTAGATAAAGGGAATTTTTGATTCCGTTCAGAAATGAATTTTGTAGGAAGTAGTAAAGATGGTAGAAATTGGGAAGTCGTAAGTAGTTATAAAATACCGGTTCACCGGCGGATCGGGGAGGTGGCTCAGTGTGGCTCAGGAGGAGAGGCCCTCTTTTGGGAGGAGGGTCCCTCTTTGGGAGGATGCCTCTCTTGAGCCACCTCCCCTCTTTGGAGTGTCTTCCCTCTTTTGAGAGGAAGCTCCTCTCAGAGGGTCTTTAGACCCCCAGGAGGATGCCTCTTAATGCCCCCCTCCCCTCTTTTGGAAGTTTGGTGAGGTGGTGCACCGGATGCCTCTCTTGGGAGGATGCCTCTTTCCTAGTATTGCGAAAGATGTCAAGAGGGCAATTGCGAAAGTCTTTCACGGAGGCCTGATGACTCATACGGAGTGAGTTTCACTCTTGAGAGGGAATGTCACAATCGCTGACCTGAGGAAGTGGTTTCAAGCGATGTCGCAATCAGCGACTGACCTTTGACCTGAGGAAGAAGTTTCAAGGGATGTCGCAATCGAACAATCTGGAAATGACGTGTCGCGCCTTGGAGCTCCTTAGCACACGTCCTCCCTCTCTGCTGGTCAGCGACAGAGTGAAAGATCTTATCAGCGTGAAGTAGTTAAAGCGCCCTCTGGCGAATTTTGATGAAGTGCTGCCATCTATCGGCATTTTTTTTTTCCAAAAGAAATTAATGTTTCACTTGTCAGGAGCTGGATTCGATCTTGGGTCCAACTGATTAGGAGTCGCGCGTCTTACCATCGTGCCAAAGCACCCGTGCTTTATAGGCAGTTAACTTCGAAGTGTACCTTATCAGTGGAAGTTAGATTATTTTTCAAAGTTCATTCGAATAGCGATGCAAGGGTGCGTTTTAAAACAGAATGTTACGGAGTGAATATAAATATGTATATTATAACACAATGATTTTTTTTTAAAACAAATGTATACACAAACTTTAAAAACACGAATGTAATAATTAGCTAAAATTGTGTTCAGTGGACACGAAACTTGTATTCAGTGAATACTATTCTGAGTGTTGTGTATCTAAAAACAAATTATACACAAACTTTAAAAACACGAATGTAATAATTAGCTAAAATTGTATTCAGTGGATTTTTTTTTAAAAATAAATCAATACGATTTTTATAATAATAACGAAATGATTTCGAATGTTTAAAAACAAATTGATTACGGATGAACACAAAAATTGTGTTCAGTGGACACAAAAATGATGTTACATGAATACGATTCAACCCTTTATGTGTTGTGTATCTAAAAACAAATGTATACACAAACTTTGAAAACACGAATGTAATAATTAGCTAAAATTGTATTCAGTGGATTTTTTTTTTTTTTTTTTTAAATAAATCTAACTATCAATATAATTTTTTTTAAAAATGATTTGAATACACCCAAGTATAGTTACGCATTTTCAAAATAGTGTTAAGTGAATAGCATTCGACCATTCTGAGTGTTGTATATCTAAAAACAAATGTATACACAAACTTTAAAAACATGAATGTAATACATAGCTAAAATTGTGTTCAATGAACACACAAATTATGTTTTGTGAACAGGATTTGACCATTCTAAGTGTGATTTTTGAAAAATAAATCTAACAGTATAGAAAAATAATAATGAAAATTAGAACTCACAGAACGACCTCTTCACTACCCGCTGGTCAAACTCCAAATGAGTGAGACACTCTCATTACGCTATTAAAAATTAGATCTTATCATCACCAGTATGAGGTGTTGCCACCTATTTTTTCTAATAATATATTTTTAATAGTTGGATACTTCAACGGTCTGATTTGCTACACGTAATCTAAAACACATCACTTTAATGATATTGTGCATCGAATATGATTCGGCCATTTTTTTTTAAAATGGTGGATGTAATTGAAATATCGAAGTTTAGAATTTAACAAACTAACCAATTTTCACCCCCATAAATTTTAGCATTCAGTTTAAATAAAACCCAATGAATATGATATCACCATTTTAACATCGTAATTTTACTACCATGATAGAACTTAGAAGTGAGTGTACATTATTTTTCCCTGACACAAACACTTTTAAAATCTATTGCAAGTTTGACTTAAAACCTTTTTTAAAAATAAATCTAACTATCAATACGATTTTTATAATAATAACGAAATGATTTCAAATGTTTAAAAATATAATAGATTATGGATGAACACACAAAAATTGTGTTCAGTGGACACAAAAATTGTGTTCAGTGGACACACAAATTGTGTTACATGAATAGCATTCAACCCTTTGTGTGTTGTGTATCTAAAAATTAATGTATTACTACATTGTACTTAGGCATTTTCGAAAATGGTGCGACAACTCCACACAATCTGAAAAGAAAGTTTCCACTAGAAAATACATCTTATTTCGAACTGTTACATATATACTAATATTTAATCACTAATATTTAATTAACTGCATTAAATAATACACATAATTAGTTAAAATTGCAATGACGACCCAAAGATTGAGAATATATGTAAATAAAACACATCAGAGAAGTAGATATGAATTATGTTCGAAAATAAAACTATTCAAATTCTAGCCATTTCTAGAACCCCATCGAATGTTCAAGCTTATCGGAAATCATGTGCTTTTGACTTTTCGGAGGACGCTGTTTGTTTAGCACAAAGCAAAGGTCCCCTCGGAAAAGGGTATAAAATGCGGTCCTTATCGAGCTATGGTCAACTGCTCTTTTTTCAGCCAGTGCTTTTGAATTAAATACGATAACGAGATTATTTACGATGTCTTCCTCCCGTGCATTTGAAGTAAGTAAAATTTTGATTTTCATTATTTTATGATTTATTATATATGACTTAACGATTAGCACTTGAATTTTATATTAATTATTTTTTTTTTATGGATTTTCAGTTCGACTTCGGCATCCCAATTGAGGAGATGGATTTAATTTGTGCAAACAATCCCACGACCAAAGACGATATAAATCAGGTGAGTTATTTTAATAATTTTTTTAATTGAAAAATGTATTTGTTTTAATTTTACGCATTTGTAAAAATACTGTTTGAAATTAAACACAACAATTGAATTAAACCTTGAAAAATATAAACATTTACGCTCCATCTGAGCGAAGCCACCGCTGACTTTATTAAAACATTTAATAGGACCCACACATATTTTTTTAATGTTTCACATATTGAACCATTCAGTTTAATTGTACTTTGAAAAATATGAAGCTATTTCCATCGGAGTGGAATCATTTTTTTTTTTTTTTTTTTTTTTTTTTTTTTTTTTTTTTTAGTGATAGATTTGTGTGGGCTTCCAAAAATTATATCTTTCAACTATAATTTTTTTATATCAACATTTTAGTATGTGGTTTTAATAACACTTTTAAATTTAAATAAATAATGAGTTTAACACATAACTTAAAATAAAACTAAGAATGAAGCAACGTTTAAAGAAAAAACATTTTTAATAATACATAGATTTTTACAAAAGTAATATTCTACTAACTTGTATTTCACATATGGAACAGAGCAATCATCGCTGTATAATAGTCCTTTACGGTGAGACTTTTAAAAAATTCAGGTGAAACATTGTTTTCATTTGTTTCACAAAACTCTCGCGCAATTTCTTGAATGTTTATCATTAAAAGTTCGTGATCGACTAGTTCATAATCCACAAATTGCATATGAGTGGATAGCGTACAGCACTTGTGTTTCAAATCGGTACACCCGTGACTTTTACATGTTTCGCGTTGATATAATTTATACAACTCTACACATAAATTTTTATGTACACACTGCATTAAAGTGTGTTTTAATTCATAGGGTGGCAAAGTCGGTAGTGCTTCGACAGGTTTTTGATACTTCACAATACAATTGGGTAGGATATTTGTCAGTAACTGATCCAAAACACAATTAGTAACATCTTGACTAATGTACTGAAGAGTATGAAAATTATCCTGATTTAATAAGATTAATTTCTTTTTGAACTGTCCAGTGCAAGGTGGTAATTGTTGTAAATATAGATTGCTTTCACACACACAAACTAAGAGCTCGTTATTAATTGTGAAAGATGAATTTTCACTGTCCATATTTGAAATGCGTTTTAAAAATACACTCCACGTATTAGGCGTGAGTGTTACTCCATGAGGGGTAGGCACGATAACATCAGAAGCATTCATCCTGTAGACACGAAAGTGTACTTTCACATTTCCTCGAAAATGTTGCACGGTAATGTAAATGTTACAGCCCAAATGGTAACGGAACTTTTCAGATGAGGACAATTCTATCGAAACCGATCCACTTTGAGAAGTAGCATAGTTCAGAGCCGACGACACCAAATCACTTTGCGAATCTGTAGTAGGTATAGATGGAGTATGCATATGGCTCCAATCGATTTCAGGTATAGGCGAAAGCGCTGCAGGCGGGACATACATTGGAAACTCGCACTTGCGTTTCTGTACAGGCGTTTTAGGTAGAATTTTTCTAAATGTTAGACTTATTCTAGCTTCTGAGACTTCGGGTTCCGCAGCAATTCCGTGAGAATAGAATTTGTTGGTTGGCACATGCATCGCATAAAGCGATCCGTGTTGGAGTTGAATACTTAGAGAAGATTGTCCTTTTCTTTCGAAAATGATAGATCTTGTAGCACCGAAACTGAGAGTCGCTATAGGTGTTTTAGAGCATAGGGAGGATTCATTGTCCTTGTGTTGTCCTATTTTAGCATGTCCATCAGCATAGTGGTTTACTAACACAAAATTGTAGCTGTATCCCATATGTTCTTCCACACGTGATTTTATCTCCGATAAGAGAGGTGTCCATCCCTCAGAGCTGTTTCCACCGTCTCCAAATGCATATGCTTTTTGAGCTGGTTGGTATGGACGACCATGCACCAACCCTTGTGATTGTTGAAAGGGCAGACTTTTCAACTCTTGAAAAATTAAATCGGCTACATTTACTGAATAAAATTCGCGAACATATTCTACATTCAACTTCTCGCGTTTAAAAAAGATAGACATTTTTAAAAATAAGTAAGGACAACCTTCTAGGAGAACAAACGTTGAACGAATGAACTCTTATCTAAATAATATTCCTTATCGTAACATGTCACGTGATATTTCTTATCGTATCACATGACACATCATATCTGTAAATCACATGATATTTCTTATCGCATCATGTCACATGATATTTCTTATCGCATCATGTCACATGATATTCCTTATCGTATCACGTGACATCTTGTTAGCGAATCACAAGGTTCCACGTATGGAATCACGTGACATCTTGTTAGCGAATCACAAGGTTCCACGCATGGAATCACGTGACAAACCAGATAAGGTTTCCGCCCACTATACATGCTACGTGGAGCTCACTTTGACTCGAGACTTGCGCTAGGAAAGACGTGCTTTTAATTTGCTCCTCTCTATTAAAATATCGACAAACGAATTTACCACAATGATGGTTGTTTCAAAAGTGAGTTCAAAATGTTTTCGAATTAAAAATAAAGATACATTTTTAAAAATTCATATCCCAATAAATTCTGTTATCATTCATAACACAAGAACTTTTAAAATGTACAACACAAAAATTAGCTTCATACACATTTCACTCTTTTACATGTTTTGCGTTTTTAATATTTAGGATATGACTGTGGAAGCCAATGCAACACCCCTTATGAAAGCTGTGGTAGCACCGACCGTGGTGGGAAAGGCCGGACCTAGTGGTATTCATGTAAGTTATTTTATTTCATCTTTTGGTGGAGATAGGGGAAATCGGCTGTTTCTGGGAGTATAGGATTGTATTGTATTCTATTACAGAAACTGTTATTTCTCTTAGAGGAAGTGCAATTAATAATTTTAAGGAACAGCTGACTCGCAATTTTATAGTGTACTTTTAGGAATTTTATAGAAAAAACTAATATGGACATTTTATCTATTTTATAGATATGTCCCACCTGCCACAAGAACTTCACTCTAAAGACTAGCTTGACACGACATATGAAGACCCACACAGGGCTAAAACCCTTTGTCTGTGAAGTCTGCCAGATGGCTTTCAACCGAAAAAGTGCGATGGTACGTCATGCCAAAATGCATGAAGCAAGCTTAGAATGTGGTGTGTGTGGTGAAGCGTTTTTGTCCCGAATGGACCTCCTTCGCCACACGAGGCGACACCACAATACTGTACAGCACAAGTGCGAACTGTGTGATGAAGCATTCACACGACGCGACGTGCTGTTACAGCATATTCGCCGTGCTCACCCTCACCCTTCCTCCAAGGGCGTGAAACGCAAGACGGCCGATGTTGACAAAATAGCAAAGAAACGAAGCACCCAGGCGATGAGAGCTCTTCGTCGCTCACAGCGAGCTTTGGGCGTTTTCACGACCCACACTTTGGAGCCCACCGAGGAGAATCGACAGGATCTAACACTGGCGTTAAAAGAGATGCGTGTACCACTGATTGCCTTGTTGAGTGAAGAACTCTCGGCCAATCAGATTAAATGGTACCTGGTCCTCTACGCAAAGATGGTCCGACTGAATTCTGAGGGGGAGGAAGAGAGCACGACGGCCTACTTTCATAGTAGGTGTGGAATTGACCTGATTTCTCACACGATTGAGCAGCATGTGAGTGAGGGGTACCTGAAGATTCAGAGTGCTTTCGAGGACTACCAACAGTTGGGGTCGGGGTGGTCTTTGGATCACGTCATGAAGATGGATGTTTGCGTGGGCAAATACAGGCCTCTTCGCCCCGCAAGCTATCTGCCCCTGCCCCCCAAACTTGCGGCCAAAAAAGCACTCTTAAATATTGAAAACAGCGACCAGAAGTGTTTTGTGTGGTGCCTTCTCGCTCACAGACTCAATTTGCATTGGGCTGAAAAACCCGAACGTGTAGCTCATTATTTGCCTAGGGAGCATGAGATAAACCTGGGGAATGTGGAGTGCCCGGTACCCGTGAGTAAGGTTAGTACCCTAGAGAAGCTGAACAACTGCCGGATTAATGTTTTCGGCTATGAGGATGAAGAAGTGTTTCCTCTGCACGTATCTGCAAGAGACGATGCAGACTGCATTAACCTTCTCCTCATAAGTCAGGATACACAACAACATTACTGCCTGATCCGCAGTATGTCGAGACTTCTGGGGGATTTATCTCACTATGAGCATGCCTGTCACGTGTGTTATCGGTGCCTCCACCGCTTCACCCGAGAAGATTTACTCGTGGCACACACTCCCTACTGCAAAGAGCATGCACCGCAACGTGTTGAGATGCCAAGCCTCGAGAAAAGTTGTTTAAAATTCTCCAATTTGGAGTATCAACACCCGGTCCCGTTCGTGATATATGCCGACTTTGAGTCGCTTTTGGTAGAAGTGCCCAGCGCACAGCCTAGCGATAGTCGGTCCTTTGTAGAAAAGGTAGCCCATCATGAGGCTTGCGGCTACGCATACGTCGTCGTGGGACCCCAAGGCGAATCACACAAGCCCGTGTATTGCTATCGGGGCCCTGACGCCGTAACCCATTTTCTGCAGAGGATGCTCTTGGAAAGAGACGAACTGGCCGTTCGTTTTAATAGCATAGCACCTATGCGTCTTACCAGGAGTGAAGCACTGGCCTTCAACAGCGCATCCCACTGCTATCTGTGTAAGAGGGCCTTTGCAAAGGACGGTGACCGGTACATTATGAAGGTTCGCGATCATTGTCACATTGTTGGAAAACTATAGGGGTGCAGCACACTCGAATTGTAATCTTAGATACAAGTTACGCAAGAGTGTCCCTGTAGTGTTTCACAATTTGAAAAACTATGATTCGCACCTCTTAATGTCGGGGCTTGGAAAGCTGAAAGACCACAGCTTAGAGGTCATTCCACAAAATATGGAGAGATATATCTCCATCTCCCTGTATGAGGGAAAGGAGAGTGTGAGGCTGCAATTCATCGATAGCCTTCAATTCATGAATGCTTCCTTGGAGAAGTTAGTGGCCAATTTACCAGCTGATAAATTCAAGATCATGAAGGCAAACATCCCCATCCATTTTGAGCTGCTGCTTCGCAAGGGAGTGTACCCTTACGAGTACATGAATTCGTTGGCGAAATTCGATGAGCAGGTATTACCTCCACTCTCGGCTTTTTATAGCACTCTGACGGATGAGACCCCCACCGCTGACGATTATGCTCATGCTCAGAATGTATGGAGAACATTCAACTTGAAAACATTAGGGGAGTACCACGACCTCTACGTTAAAAGTGATGTTCTTCTGTTGGCCGACGTATTTCAGCAGTTTCGACACCTGTGCAGGGAGTACTATGGGTTGGATTGTGTCCACCTGATGACAGCACCCGGCTTGGCATGGCAGGCTGCTCTCAAGATGTGCAAGCAGCCCCTCGATCTAATGACAGAGATTGACCAGCATCTCTTCATTGAGCGTGGTATCAGGGGTGGCGTGTCTGTCATTACGAAGCGTTTGGCACATGCAAATAATCCTTACATGGCGAAGTATGACCCTGCACAGCCCACCCAGTATATCATGTATTTGGATGCTAACAACTTGTACGGGTGGGCTATGTCTCAGCCCCTTCCATATGGAAAGTTTGAGTGGGTGTCACCTACGATTGCGACAGAGGATTGGATCCTGTCTTGCCCCGACCATGCATCGGTTGGCTACATTTTGGAGGTCGACTTGGAGTACCCGCCAGAACTTCACGATCTCCATAATGATTACCCTGTTGCGCCAGAAAGAATGTTGATTCGAGAGGAAGATGTCTCGCCGTATACGGTAAAGATCATGGAGGAGCTTGGAGTTCCCCAGTTCCAAGAGCAAGAAAAACTTGTCCCAAATCTCTGCAACAAGAAAAATTATGTGGTACATTATAGATGCTTGAAAATGTACCTGGAACTGGGGCTGCACGTAACATCTGTGCACAAAGTCCTTCGCTTCCATCAGCGGCCCTGGTTGAGATCGTACATCGATTTCAACACCGAGCAGAGGAAGAGGTCTCAATCGGGGTTTGAGAAGGACTTCTTCAAGCTCATGAACAACGCCGTATACGGAAAATCGATGGAAAATCTGCGTAACAGAGTTAATGTAGATTTGGTCACCGACACGCGGCGGGGTGAAAAGCTCGTGGCGGCGCCTACATTCAAGCGCTTCAAAATTTTTGATGAAGACTTGGTTGGGGTTGAGCGGGCGAAGAACTGCATTGTCTTTAATAGACCGATTTACGTTGGATTCACCATTCTGGAGCTGAGCAAACTCCATATGTACACATTTCATTATGGCTACATGAAAAAAAACTATGGAGCAAAGGCTGTGTTACTATTCACTGACACTGATTCTTTAACCTATGAGGTGCAGTGCCGTGATTTTTATCAGGACATGCAGAAAAACAGCCATCTCTTTGACACCTCTGATTTCCCCGTGAACCATCCGGCATTCAGTGGTGTTAATAAAAAGAAGATTGGTTGTTTCAAGGATGAACTGAACGCGCAGCCGGGACTTGAGTTTGTGGGGCTCAGGTCTAAAATGTACTCACTACTGGCAGTTAGTGGTACAAAAAAGACAGCAAAGGGGGTCTCCCGATCAGTTATCAGTAAGCAACTGAGACATGAAATGTACAAAAGTTGTCTTACTGATAAAAAAGTTGCACGTCACGTTCAGTATCGCATCGGGAGTGAGTGTCACAAATTATACACTCTAAAACAGTGTAAGGTGTCACTCTCTCCATACGATGATAAACGCTACATAATGGACGATGGCGTGCATACTTATGCTTACGGCCACCACAAAATTAAAAGAGAAGAGCAAAGAAAGAAAGATGAAGACCAAAGCAAGATATAGAGATATGGAAAAAAAAAAAAAGAAAAAAGTAAAAATTGAAAAAAAAAAAAAAAAAAAAATGAAAAAAAAAAATATGGGAAAAAAAAAAAAATATATATATATATGGAAATAAAAAAAATCCAACTGCATTGGAAAAAAAAAAAATCTATGTACAGTGGAAAGATTTTATTTCCACTGATATAACATTTTTATGTTAAAACATTTTTATGTTTGGGAAATAGGCCTGCCAGTTTGAAAGTGTACTACTTTACATTTAAAATTAATTTTTCACTGTTTAAAAACAGCTAAGTTTAAATTCTTTATGAAACTTTATCTTGTAAAGTAGAAAATATAAATTTCTGAATTTAAAAATTCAGATTTAATTTTTAAAACTTTATCTTGTAACATTACAAGTATCTGAATTTAAAAATTCAGATTTATTTTTTTAAAAACTTTGTCTTGTAAAATTACATGCATCTGAGTTTAAAAATTCAGATTTATTTTAAAATTCTTTATCTTGTAAAATTACAAGTATCTGAATTTAAAAATTCAGATTTATTTTAAAATTCTTTATAAAACTTTGTCTTGTAAAATTACAAGTATCTGAATTTAACTTTACTTATTTTAAAATGTTTTTAAAAAAAAAACAATAAAGATTAAAATTCTTTATAAAATTTTATCTTGTAAAATTACAAGTATCTGAATTTAAAAATTCAGATTTATTTTAAAATTCTTTATAAAACTTTATCTTGTAAAATTACAAGTATCTGAATTTAACTTTACTTATTTTAAAATGTTTTTAAAAACAATAAAGATTAAAATTCTTTATGAAACTTGTAAAATAAAATTACAATTTAAATTAATAAAAAAAAAAACCATTTCAGACTGGTGGGGAACGCTGCCCTTAAAGAGCGTAGTGACAGGGTGTGACACCTCATGGGGCTGTTGGAATCACACAAACTTTTTCTTCTTCTTCTACTAACATTTTCCCACTTTTTCTAACACTTTTCTCTTATATAATATGTAACAGTTCTTAATAACACATATTTTCTAATGGAAACTTTCTTTTCAGATTGCGAGTAGCTTGTCGCATCATTTTTTTTTTTTGAAAATGCCTAAGTACAATGTAGTAATACATTAATTTTTAAACCATTACAAGGGATCAATCTTGTTGACTTAACACAATTTTATCTAATGCGTTTAAATTTTAAAACTTAGAAATATATAATGTATACATTTGTTTTTAGATACACAACACATAAAAGGGTTGAATCCTATTCATTGAACACAATTTATGTGTCCACTGAACACAATTTTTGTGTGTCCACTGAACACAATTTTTGTATGTTCATCCATAATCTATTATATTTTTAAACATTTGAAATCATTTCGTTATTATTATAAAAATCGTATTGATAGTTAGATTTATTTTTAAAAAAAAAATCCACATTGCTATACACACACACTTAGAATGGTGAAATCTTGTTCACTTCATTTTAATTAAATGCGCTATTTTAAAGTTTGTGTATACATTTGATTATAGATACACAACACTTGAAAGGGTCGAATCCTGTTCACAAAACATAATTTCAGCTATGTATTACATTCATGTTTTTAAAGTTTGTGTATACATTTGTTTTTAGATACACAACACATAAAGGGTTGAATCGTATTCATGTAACACCATTTTTGTGTCCACGGAACACAATGTGTGTTTTATTTTTTAAAAATATTGTGTTTTTAGTGAATCAAACATAAACACTTTAAAGGATTTTTACAGCCTCGTTTGGTATACGTGGAAAAACTTTATTTTTCAGGTTTTAAATATGCCACTTGGTTTTTAGACATACTCAAAACCACATGCTGTTGAAAAACTTTATTTTTCAGATTGGATTACAATGGTAAGGTTTTATCTATTCTAACATAGACTTCATATTTGGAACTCGTGAGTCTTATCATTTCTTATCAAATGTTTGAGAAAGAGAGTGCTGATATTGACCATAGCAATCGTTATCTGGGTGTTTGGACGATTATTGTAAATGCTCGCTTGGACGATTCTCGTTCATTGGAATATATATTGTGAGAACCAAACTTGCAATAGATTTTAAAAGTGTTTGTGTCAGGGAAAAATAATGTACACTCACTTCTAAGTTCTATCATGGTAGTAAAATTACGATGTGAAAATGGTGATATCATATTCATTGGGTTTTATTTAAACTGAATGCTAAAATTTATGGGGGTGAAAATTCGTTAGTTTGTTAAATTCTAAACTTCGATATTTCAATTACATCCACCATTTTAAAAAATGGCCGAATCATATTCGATGCACAATATCATTAAAGTGATGTGTTTTAGATTACGTGTAGTAAATCAGACCGTTGAAGTATCCAACTATTAAAAATATATTATTAGAAAAAATAGGTGGCAACACCTTATACTGTTGATGATAAGACCTAATGTTTAATAGCGTAATGAGAGTGTCTCACTCATTTGGAGTTTGCCCAGCGGGTAGTGAAGAGGTCGTTCTGTGAGTTCTAATTTTCATTATTATTATTTTTATATACTGTTAGATTTATTTTTCAAAAATCACACTTAGAATGGTCAAATCCTGTTCACAAAACATAATTTCAGCTATGTATTACATTCATGTTTTTAAAGTTTGTGTATACATTTGTTTTTAGACACACAACACTCAGAATGGTCGAATGCTATTCACTTAACACCATTTTGAAAATGCGTAACTATACTTGGGTGTATTCAAATCATTTTTTAAAAAAATTATATTGATAGTTAGATTTATTTAAAAAAAAAAAAAAAAAAAAAAATCCACTGAATACAATTTTAGCTAATTATTACATTCGTGTTTTCAAAGTTTGTGTATACATTTGTTTTTAGATACACAACACTTAAAATGGTCGAATCGTATTCATGTAACACCATTTTTGTGTCCACGGAACACAATTTGTGTGTCCACTGAACACAATTTGTGTGTTCATTGGAAATCCGTAATCAATTTGTTTTTAAACATTCGAAATCATTTCGTTATTATTATAAAAATCGTATTGATTTATTTAAAAAAAAAATCCACTGAATACAATTTTAGCTAATTATTACATTCGTGTTTTTAAAGTTTGTGTATACATTTGTTTTTAGATACACAACACTCAGAATAGTATTCACTGAATACAAGTTTCGTGTCCACTGAACACAATTTTAGCTAATTATTACATTCGTGTTTTTAAAGTTTGTGTATACATTTATTTTAAAAAAAATCATTGTGTTATAATATACATATTTATATTCACTCCGTAACATTCTGTTTTAAAACGCACCCTTGCATCGCTATTCGAATGAACTTTGAAAAATAATCTAACTTCCACTGATAAGGTACACTTCGAAGTTAACTGCCTATAAAGCACGGGTGCTTTGGCACGATGGTAAGACGCGCGACTCCTAATCAGTTGGACCCAAGATCGAATCCAGCTCCTGACAAGTGAAACATTAATTTCTTTTGGAAAAAAAAATGCCGATAGATGGCAGCACTTCATCAAAATTCGCCAGAGGGCGCTTTAACTACTTCACGCTGATAAGATCTTTCACTCTGTCGCTGACCAGCAGAGAGGGAGGACGTGGGTTAAGGAGCTCCAAGGCGCGACACGTCATTTCCAGATTGTTCGATTGCGACATCCCTTGAAACTTCTTCCTCAGGTCAAAGGTCAGTCGCTGATTGCGACATCGCTTGAAACCACTTCCTCAGGTCAGCGATTGTGACATTCCCTCTCAAGAGTGAAACTCACTCCGTATGAGTCATCAGGCCTCCGTGAAAGACTTTCGCAATTGCCCTCTTGACATCTTTCGCAATACTAGGAAAGAGGCATCCTCCCAAGAGAGGCATCCGGTGCACCACCTCACCAAACTTCCAAAAGAGGGGAGGGGGGCATTAAGAGGCATCCTCCTGGGGGTCTAAAGACCCTCTGAGAGGAGCTTCCTCTCAAAAGAGGGAAGACACTCCAAAGAGGGGAGGTGGCTCAAGAGAGGCATCCTCCCAAAGAGGGACCCTCCTCCCAAAAGAGGGCCTCTCCTCCTGAGCCACACTGAGCCACCTCCCCGATCCGCCGGTGAACCGGTATTTTATAACTACTGTCGTATCAGAGTTTCGAGCATGAGACACACACTAGGAATGTCTTACATCAACAGCTCGTAAAGTATGTTAATGAAAATTATTTGACTACTGTAGTTGCAAAGTGAAAAAGAAGATGCTAAGTAAATTTCCTGTGAATGTTGCCTATATTTCCTGTAAATGTTGCCTATATTGTGAATGCTGCCTATATTTCCTGTAAATGTTGCCATTTCCCTGCATACAAATTTCTTTAACGGTATATAGATGCTATTCTAGTTTGTTTTGGGTGTTGTCTAATTTATAGATCAGTATTCACTGCTGTTTCACATAACTTTTATAGCCTCCTGAGAGCCATGAACATGTTCTGCACTGGCCATTTCTTAAATTACTATAGTTTTTCTGTTCATAGCGGCTTCAACGAGAAAATTAGTGGGTCATTTTGTCGTTATAACAGCTTGTTATAACTGTGTATTACTGACATCGCAAGTAATACAATAATACAATATAATTTATAAGAAAAACTGTGGTTATGTGACACAATGAAATAAAACATCTTGAAAATACTTCAACGTATATACTAAGAATATTCAACCAGAATCTGGAATTCAATAGATATCTAAACACGAAACGACAATCTATGTCGGAAGACAAGAACACGTTTCATTTTTTCCGAAACACAGAACGCCAAGGGTTTCCTAGGGAAACTTTTTTTTCTTCTCCCAACATTCCAAGCGAGTAGTACCATTAGAGGGATTGGAGATTTTTTTTTTGTCATTGCGATCTACTATCTACGGGGATTGAATGCATGTGTTGGTGTTTGGCGGGAAAAATATCTAGCAGGACAGAGATAGCAAACTTAGTAAGAGGACTTTTATGATGGAAAAATGCTGTAGGGCATAGAACGGTCCAAGTGTAATTTTTTCCAAGATGTTCATTTATAAAACATATTCAACATGTTACTGAGGCATTTAGGATTCAGTTTAAAAATCGCGAGTGGTTTATTTATCATAACTCTGAATACTAAGATTTGTAAGTAAGGTACATTGAACAAAACTATGATGACCTTATTCAATTTTGAAAGCAAGTTAATAAATATGTACATTACATTCACATAGACAGAAGACGTCCATTGAAACTCCAGAGATATTTTTGCGTACACAAATTTTATATAGTGTAGATTTATCAAAGAATCAACAGACATGTATATATATATATATACGAATATACCATAACTTATATATAATTAATTTACATACACAATAACTTATATATAATTAATTTACATACACAATAATTTATATATAATTAATTTACATACACAATAATTTATTTATAATTAATTTACATACACAATAACTTATATACAAGAATTTATATACAATTATTGAGCTTTTTTGTGACATGTGCTTGTCTCAACCACGAATCTTGTACTTTGTGGGTGTTTTGGAAAAAAAGGAAAAACATTTATTGTACCATTAATATTGGATTTAAATTTCTGATTAGGAAAATAACTTCTGAACAAAATGAATCTTTTCTAATGAGTTTTAGTATTACACAAAATTCTACTCTTCATTTATTTCCCTAATAGAGTATTTCTATTAAATTAATCAAGTTACAATGCCTTTTGCGTAGATTTTAATAAAATGAACACACTATTTAATGACTTCTCATATTTAATTTCCGAAACAAAACACAATAAAAGGCCAGTTTTAAATAAAACTCAAATTTCAGTTTAGAACTGATGAAAGGAATTGTCATTGGAAAGATTTCCCAGAACTTTCTAAACGACTGTTCCAAAATAGATATAATTAAATATTTGTCTAGGAGATTACATATGGTCTGAGATATTAAATGCGCTGTTTTAAATAATTATTTGATTTAGAATGCGATTACATCTCTTATTTCAATTTTGATTATTATTCACAATAAATTTTGCTCATGGTCTATTAAATTAATTTGGTTGTATTTCCATAGTTCCTGTAAGTCCTTACAATGTGTATTGGTCATCAAAACTCAAGAAATGAAAATGTTATGATTATAAGTTAGCAATTTGTTATATAAGGTCGATAAGAATGTCAACGTATTGTTTTTATTATAACTATCTTTTTTTTATCCAAACAAATTGTAACGAAATTTACATATTTCATATAATTCGTGGTTTTTATGAGAATGGAAAGATGCAATCTGGTTCCATTTATTAGCACGATGTATCTATTTATAAAATTTTATAGCGATACAAACATTTTTTTTGGGGGTTGGGATTAAAAATTGCAAAACCACAAGCACAGGGCGCGGCAGCCCAGTAGTTAGCGAGCGGGAATTGCACTCGGTAGGCCTGGGTTCGATTCCCGCCACTGCCAAAATTGCCACAATGTTCACGCGGAATACGATCACGTTAAACATGTGGGTCCATAAGTTCTTCCGAGAGGTTGCTGGTAGGGGAAGGAGGGTACTGTCCCTGTAGATGCCTCCCCCACTGGGTTCCGGTCTAAATTGGGTAGCACTTCCCGGCCGTCCAAACAGTTACCTTACACTTTTCTAGTAGGTCGGATGGTCTGGGTCTCAGCAACAACAACCACATGCACATAAATGCAAATACATAAACAAACAAAACATATATACACAGACTAATATCATTCAAAAAAGTTTGATTGGTCTTAAAATATATAATTGGGCCAAAATCAAAAATTTGGAAAAAATACTTTTAGATACATTTATACTTTCACTTTCTCTACAATACATGGTAAACTGTAGGAAAAATTTTAATCTTGAAAATTAAAATTCGCGATTTTGGCGGATCTACACGCTTTTGTGACTCCAGAATATGAATACATTTATTTTAGCTTGCCCTCTGTATGTGTGTGTGCTTGTTTGGGCAATTCATGCATTACTCTAGTTCAAAAGTATCAGAGTAAATTTTATAAAATTTGGTAGTAAAGTCATTTATATGTTACCCTAATGCAAAATGATAGAATTCAGAATGAAAAAATTCAAACTGATAACTCTGATATTCAGAAAATTAGAATTTTGAATTTTAAATCACAGTCTCTGTCGTAACAGATTTCTCGTTTGCTGATCGCCGTTATGTCTCTTGTTCTCGGAAAATCTTCTGACAGATAAATTTGATTTGAAAAGTGCTAAATTCAGCCGAATTTACATTTACGTTTGTAAGTTTTAAACTACTTCGAATATTAAAAATATGATATGATCAGCACAGATTTTTCCTATTTAATGTAGTGGATTTATTTTTTTTTGTAGCGACAAAATGATGTATGTATAAGATACTGGGTATAATGTTTTTAACGTTGATTTGTACTTTTGGCAGGCACTTTTCTGGAGAACAACAACTAAACTTCTTTCGAAATACAAAATTACTTATATTTATTGCAATTCTAAATTGACGATTATTAATATTGATAGCATGCGCAATAAGCAATATAGTCCATATATTAAAGCATTTTAATGATGAATTCAACAATTATGCGTCATTTTAATTAATTCAGCGTCATTTGCATTTTGTTAGAGCCATTTTTGCAATGTTGATGACATTTTCGTCATTCTGGGGCGAAATATCACCAAGTTGGCGATACTTTGCTAAATTATTCGCCAAGTTGACTAAATACATTACTAAATGTTACGCACAAATGGAGAGAAGAGACGGACTAGAATATATGCCCGTCATTTGACTGAAATCAGAATTTTTGAAACTTCTCATTTTGAGTCATTTTTATCAATTTGCTACATATTTGTTACTTTGGCAACATTTAAAAAGTCGCCAAGTTGGCGACGTCCGCTAAATTTCTCGCCAAGCGTTAGGGACGGAGAAATATATAATGCAATAAATTTACTCCTTTTACAGTCAAAAAATAATGTATAAGATCCACGGTACTGTGTTTTTAACGTTGGATTGTACATTTGGCGATTTCCCTGATGTCAACATGTAATACCATTTCAAAGTAGCCAGTTAATTTAGAGTTGTGTGAAACATAAGTTAACAATTATCATTATTGATAGCATCCTTAATAAGCGGTATCGTCCATATATTAAAACATTTTAATAATGGATTCAACAATTTGGAGTCATTTTTATTAATTTAGTGTCATTTTTGCAATTTTTAAGATATTTTAGTTAATATGGAGTTCAATATCGTTAAATTAGTCACCAACTTTGCCAAATTTATCTCCAAGCGTTACATACATGCAAAGAGACGATCTTTTCTCATAGATAAATGCTTTTTTAAAAAATTTTTACGAATTGTTAAGTATCAAAATACAAAATTATTACCCAAAGTATATCTTCTCTCGTGAATTGAACGAGCTGGATCCATGAGAATGATGTTAACAAACTCATCGTACAATATTATACATGAAAAACATAATATTACATTTCAAAATATTTTTATAATTTTATGTGTTTTCTTATATATTTATTTAAAATATGTGCAATATCTTGAGAACGATATGCTAGCGTCTTAAGTTTTATGTCATTTCTTTTCTATCAAAATATTACATAAAAATGATAATTTATGTAACACTATTAAAGATCCGGATTTTTATTGAAACTTTCAAAATGTCATTCGAAAATCTGGGATTTTAAGAACATTCGATCGCTGTTAAAATCAATACGGTTTCTGTATTCACTGATTGTAATTTTTTTCACGAAATTTCTTTCGAAATGCTCCATTTGTTCGTGAGATATCGCTCTCAGAGTCATGTACACATATACTCACACACATATATACACAGAGATCACCTCAAAATCGTTCAATTCGAATTCAGTGATGCGTGAAATATTCTCTTCGTGTAAAATTCGAATTTGAATTTTCGATCCTGTCACATAATTTCCCCCTATACATTATATCATGTTTTAAGGGAAAGTAAAAAAGCTTGAGAAGGCGTATCGTCCCGGGAGTTCAGCTACCTCTGTATCAAATTTTACATCCGTCCGAAGCTTTGATTTTCCACTACAGGTAACGCACACAGACAGAAATATTCTTTTCTTATCAGAGAAATGTGTTCATTCAATCCCGATTTTAATACAACTCTTTAAAGAAAGTTATCCATTTAAAGATATCTATTCATTCCTAAATCTGCGTATATTATATTATATGTTTATATACAACCATCAATGTATAAGTTAGACTTACAAACAACATGCATTTTTAAATCCAACTGTTTGAACTACGCAGTTTTCCAAGACACTCCAATACTCATTGAGTGAAAGTTATTACTACTATTGCATTCGTTTTCTCCTTTTTACACCGCGTATTGGACTGTGGGGGTTTCTTTCAGTAAACAACACTTTTCAGAACGTTTTTTCGGATGCCATTATCTAGATTGTAGTTGTCCTTGTGTTTGTAGTATTGACTCCGGGTGGTGTAGCTGTTGGTTTTTTTGGGCACTGTTTCATCAATGAGAAAGTATAGGAGGTTCAAGTTGTTTAATTTGATACATTGCCCAGTAGGGAGAGAACATAGAGTGAAATACATTCTCAGTCATCTGTGAAATGAACAGAAGCTTCAAGCTTTTTACGTTCCCTACTTACATAGTATACTGTATAGGGAAAATTTTTGTAATGGAGTCGAAAATTCGAAATCGAGTTTTCGATAAAAGAGTACGTTTCAAGTATATCTGATCCTGAATTGAACTTTTTTGTAGTGATGTCTGGGTCTGTGCGTGTATGTATGTGCATGTACGTATGTATGCTTGTGTTTATATGTGTGCGTGCGCATGTGGGCGTGTATGTATGTGTGCGTGTGTGTACGTGTGTATGCAAGTGTATACGAATGTGTGTATGCATGTGTATATGAATGTATGTATCCATGTTTGTATGTGTGTGTATGTATGTTTTTTTGTATGTATGTGTTTGTATATGCATGTGTTTGTATATGTATGTGTTTGTATATGCATGTGTTTGTATATGTGTGTGTGTGTGAGTCTGTGGATGCGATATCACACTAACAAATGGAACATTTTGAACGAAATTTGGTGCCATTATTACAATCAGGCAATACTGGAGCCCAATATTGATTCTATATGCGATCGAACGTTCGGAAGACTTCTATATTTTCGAATGAATTTTTGAAAAAAAAATATTAAAAAAAAGGGACAGACACTAATATTAAATAAATAATTATTTTATATTGTTTTTATTAACACTTTACAACAAAGTTAAAAAGTTTTTATGACTTTGTTCATTCTGTCTGTCTGTCTGTCTGTTAGCACGATAACTGCCGTAAAAATGACTTAATCAAAATGAAATTTTAGTATGTTGTTCAGACGGTCTGTAGAACCTATAGGAATATAAATGAATAATATTACCCAATTAGTTTTGGATTGAACCCGGGTCGAAAAAATGAAATACATTGAGCCCTGTGGGACCTAATTTTTCAAACATTTTTTAAGCGGATTTAAAATTCACAAATTGCTTCGAAAATTTTAGGTAATATTTAAATTGTTCCATAAAATATATAAAAAAAAATTCAGCGAAATATATTCAGTAGTTTTTTAAATAAAAATTAAAATAATAATTACACCTCTTATATGAAACGATCACGTGACCATGATATGAAACGATCACATGACCCACTTCAAAATGATATATGGCAACCATCTTGTTTCAAAATCGTGATTTTTTTAATTTCTTTTTAATTCATATTGAGTGTTGTATCCGTCCTAAAACTACTTTATTTTTGCTTAAATTCTATGCATCTACATACTGAAACAACGCAATGATAATATATTTGAGTTTAAATGCCCATCTAAATTTGATTATTTCTACAACTAAGCCTATTTTTCACCTATGTAAAATGTAAACAGCAAAATATATAGAATGAGTTGTATTAGAATTCCTGTATTTTTTTAACACAAAATAATTTAGTCCATGGAGTCTGCATGGCTGATATGAATGAAATATTAATTGATTTCATAAAGAGAAGGACGATTTTTTTCGATGAAGTTTCAAGCATAGAGTTTAATTTTTTGTAGCTCCATGGTCTTAAACAAAATGTTTAAATAAAATAAGTTATTATAGTATTGTGATGAATGAAATGATTGGGAGAAAGTTATGAATGAAATCCTGTTTTTATAGAGAGATCCAGGCGTGTTATTTTTTCTATGACGTCATTTGAATTAATTTCAGTTGTTTTCGATGAAGTTTTCAAATATAATAAATTATCGTAGTATTATGATAATTCTAAAACTATTACCGAGGAATGTATAACATTTTAGAGATGTTTAAACCAGGCAATTTATATTTCAATGCCTTCATTTGAATGAAGTTCATTTTTTTCGATGAAGGTTTAAGTTTTCAAATATCACAATACTGCATTAATTTATTATAAGTTTCAAAATATTACCGAGGAATGTATTGGATTTTAGACTTGTTTAAATAAAACTGCATTGAAGTTGGAAAGTGTTTTATAATCAATGCTTTAAGCATGATTGATCTTTCTTGTTCTAAATACAATGACACACATTTTATAACGATAGCTTCATCCATTCTCCAGATATTGTACGTTTTTTAAATAAATGTATATAAAAATTACATAAAAATGAGTAGTAAGAATTATCATCAAATATGTATCACTTGGCGATTAATTTGGCGACCTTGACGACTAATTTGGCGAACTATTGTTATCTTGGTAACTTTTTAATGTGATGCCAATTTAACGAAAATGTCTTCAAACTGGCAAAAATGATGCTAAATTTTCGGGTGAGGGGGGTAATTTACCCCCGCAATCGGGCTAGAGATGTTATGAACACAAAAATTGTATCGTGGTACAATGATTTAAATTGTACCGTGGTACAATGATTTAAATTGTACCGTGGTACAATGATTTAAATGTCGGGATCCTTGATTCACAAATAACCCATTTTATGCACAATAAATCCTTCTATAACAAATCCAGATATGAAGTTTAGTGAAAATCCATTAATATTTGTGGTCGGTATATTGCGCACAAGAAATTGACCACAGACAGATATCACTCCAAAAATAGTCAGATCGTGTTCAGGGTGCCCGAAATGTATATTGTCATCAAACTCTCAAAATCGAAAATTTTCGTGAAAACATTAATTTTGCTATACTTCATTCATTAGTATGAGGAAGTAAACATTTAAACAATAAGACACATAGTATCTTTATAAATACATTAAGAAAAAAAACCCTGAAATAAACAAACAAAAAGAAACCGTTTCTTTCACTTAAACTTTTTTTTTAATATAATATCTCCCTTTATTTTCAAGCGACGACGCACGTTCCCCATCTGTGAAATAATTTTCCCAGCATGAATTTTTAAGCTAAACTGCAGGAAACATGTACCCTTCCAAGACAAGTCGTTGAGAGTAATATATTGTTACTATTACGTCGAAGATTTCCTCCCATTTTGTGAGTATCAAATAAAAGCGGCTTCTTTGGAAAAAGAAAAAAAAAGTTACTTTTTCTGATGCCATTTTCTAGATTGAAGTTGTCCATATTTTCTTAACGCTAACACTCGCAGGGGTTAATTGTGTTGGTCGGTTTTCTACACACTACTTTATGTGCGAACAATGAAAACTGTAGTAACAGGGATGTTGTTATTTATTTTGATCCATGGCTTCCGTTGGATAAAAACATATAGTACCTCTTGCAATACATTTCAAAGAAGAACTTGAAATAAAAATCGTTTCTTTTATTTAAACATTTTCTAATATAATATCTCCTTTATTTTCAAGTGGGAAAATCACGTTTTCCATCTGTGAAAGAATTTTCCTAGCATGAATTTTTAAACTGAACAGCAGAAAACATGTATGCTTCCGAGACATTATAATAGTCGCTGAGAGCAATATATATTGCTACTATTACACCGAAGGTGTCCTCTCATTATACGAGTATAAAAAAAATGGCTTCTTTGAAAAAAGAAAAAAATATAATACTTTTTCTGAGGCTATTTTCTAGATTGAAGTTGTCCATGTTTCCTTAACGCTAACGCTCTCAGGGGATAATTGTGTTGGTTGGTTTTCTACACACTACTTTACGTGCGAAAAATATAGTAAGAGGGATGTTATTGTTATTTATTTTCATCCATGGTTTCCGTTGGATAGAAGCATATACATTTAAAAACATATATATAGTATCTCTTGCAATACATTTCAAAGAAAAATTTGAAACAAAAAACGTATCTTTTATTTAAACATTTTAAACACTTTACAACAAAGTTGAAAAGTGTTTATGACTTCGTTCGTTCTGTTTGTCTGTCTGTCCTTCCGTTAGCACGATAACTGCCGTAAAAATGACTTTATCAAAATGAAATTTTAGTATGTTGTTCAGACTTTCTGTGGGACCTATGGGAATATAAATGAATAATATCACCCAATAAGTTTTGGATTGTACCCGGGTTGAAAAAATGAAATACATTGAACCCTATGGGATCTAATTTTCAAACATTTTTTAAGCGGATTTAAAATTCACAAATTGCTTCGAAAGTTTTAGGAAATATTCAAATTAGCCCATAAAATATATTAAATGAATTTCAGCAAAATATATTCAGTAGTTTTTTAAATAAAAATTAAAATAATAACTACACCTTTTATATAAATCGATCATGTGATCACTATGTGAAGAGATCACGTGACCCACTTCAAAATAAAATATGGCATCCATCTTGTGTCAAAATCGTGATTTTTAAAGTTCCTTTTATTTCATATTGAGTGTTGTATCCGTCCTAAAACCGCTTTATTTTTGCTTAAATTTTGTGTATCTACATCCTGAAACAACGCAATTACAATATAGTTGAGTTTAAATGATCATCCAACTTATTTCTACAACGAAGTCTACTTTTCCCTTATGGAGAATGTAAATACCAAAAGATATAGAATGAGTTGTATAAGAATTGCTGCATTTCTTTAACGCAAAATTATTTAGCTCATGGAGTTTGCAATATAGCTGATATGAATGAAATATTCATTGATTTTACACAGAAAAGGACGAATTTTTTCGATGATGTTTTAAGCATAGAGTGTAATTACTTATACCTCCATGGTCTTAAGTTTTTAAATAAAATAAATTATTATAGTATTGTGATGGTTGAAATGAATGGAAAAAAGTTTTTGAATGAAATGTTGCTTTTATAGAAAGAGCCGGGCGATTTATATTTCGATGACGTCATTTGAATAAATGCCATTTGTTTTCGATGAAGTTTTCAAATATAATAAATTATTGTAGTATTTTGATAATTTTAAAAATATTACCGAGGAATGTATCGCATTTTAGAGATGCTTAACCAGACAATTTATATTTCAATACCGTTATTTGAATAAAGTTCATTTTTTTCGATGAAGTTTCAAGTTTTCAAATATAAAAAATTAATGTAGTATTGTGATAGTTTTAAAAAATATTACCGAGGAATGTATCGCATTTTAGAGATGTTTAAGTAAAATTGCATTAAAGTTGGAAAGTGTTTCATAATAAATGCTTTATGAGTGATTGATCTTTTTCTTTAATATAATATCCTCTTTATTTTCAAGCGAGAAATGCATGTTTTCCATCTGTGAAAGAATTTTTCCATCATGAAATTTTAAACTGAACTGCAGAAAATATGTACGCTTCCAAAACATAGCAATAGTCGTTTTGCGCAATATATTGCTACTATTACACCGAGGGTTTCCTTCCATTTTGTAAGTATCGAACAAAAGTGGCTTCTTTAAAAAAAGAAAAAAGTTAATACTTTTTCTGATGACCTTTTCTAGATTGAAGTTGTCCATGTGTTCTTAACGCTAACGCTCTCAGGGGTTAATTGTGTTGGTTGGTTTTCTACACTCTACTTTAAGTGATGACAATGAAAAATATAGTAACAGAGGATGTTATTGTTATTTATTTTGATCATGGCTTCCGTTGGATAAAACATTTACTTTTAGAAACATATATAGTATCTATTGCAATACACTTCAAAGAAAAACTTGAAACAAAAAATGTTTCTTTTATTTAAACATTTTTTAATATAGTAGCCCCTTTATTTTCAAGCTAGAAACTCATGTTTTCCATCTGTGAAAGAATTTTCCCAGCGAGAATTTTTAAACTGAACTGCAGAAAACATGTACTCTTCAAAGACATTGCAATCAATGGTCGGTTGAGCGCGATATATTGTTACTATTACACTGAAGGTTTTCTCCCATTTTGAGAGTATCGAACAAAAGTGGCTTTTTTGAAAAAAATAAAGAAGGAAAAACGTTAATACTTTTTCTCTTATGCCATTTTCTAGATTGAAGTTGTCCATGTTTTCTTAACGCTAACACTCTCAAAGGATAATTGTGTCGGAAGATTTTCTAGAGACTACTGTATGTGCGAACAATGAAAAATGTAGTAACAGGGGTGTCATTGTTATTTATTTTGATCCATTGTTTTCGTTGGATAAAATCATATGCTTTTAATCATATGCTTTTTTTATTTTTCATATGATTTAATCATATGCTTTTGACGCACTGCGTTAGAAACTTAAATATTCAGTTCAGACTGCAACGGTTAAGAAATGTGTAGCTGTCTACTTGGACATTGAGTTATGTATAGCTGGGAGTGTATGTTTATCGCATTTCAACATTATTCGTCCGCGGTCGTTTTCGGAGTTGGTGAATATTATCCTCGCTTGTAGCTAAGGCAAGTCTTCTTATTTTTCCTATTCAGAATAATGCTGTCAAGATCAATAATTTTGAATAATTTGCGTTCTAATCGTGAAAATTGCAAAAAAATTCAGAAAGTTCTGAATAATTATATAATCTTCTTAAATATAAAATTAAATTCTGCGGCGACTTTGGTATGTATGTGGTAAAAATTTAAAAATAATTACTACTATATTATAATGAAATTTCAAGTCGTTATTATTAGCATTTTATTAATTGGCACTTTAACGGCCAAGCCTGTGTATGAAAGTGAACAGTGCCGTTGTGAAAAGAAATAAATACCCGAACGTGTTGTAAAGGATTTCTTACTGTCTGAAATCCAACTTTTTCGCAGTCCACGTCACCTAGAAAAAGCTATGTGAACGATTATAAAAAAAAACAATAAACACATTGGATACTTAAGTGATGACAAGTTGTAATATTTATTTATTTTATTTAAACTCTTATCTTTCGTTTTAAACCTATACCTGGCAATTAGAAAAACAATTGCATAAAATGAGAATTTATTTAATTCGTTATTTTTATCATTATTATCAAATTACTCGTATCACCGAGTGCGGATGTAGTCATTGGAATATGTATTAATTTTATAACGCCAAAAGCATCAGAAATATGATCCCTTTTATCACATTATTTGAATGGAATGTTCTTTGAAACAATATTTCCCTGTATGTATGACTGTGAATGAAATAGTGTAATACCGACCGAAATTGCGCAACAAACCTAACTCACTTCATATTATCCCACGCCACGTAAATAATTTTCTGCCATACTAGATGCTTTCGTAGAAGGAGAGGTAAAGGGGGTGTTGCGTGGATTTCCACCACACGTCCGGTCAGAACGCAAAAATATCATTATTATTACCCATTAAAGCAATCTCCGACATTGGCCGTGTCGAATAAAAATACATATAATCAATCAATAAGATATTAATTAGAAATGAGGACAGCGAACAAAACTTAGAACAATAACATATTTATTTACAGAAAATAAATTTAAAGTAATAAGAACATATTTAATTGATTTAATTGACACTCTCACTAAACCATAATTATTTCCCATTAATATTAGTATTGACATTCACGTGTATTTCCATTGTAACAATAATTATTACGTGCCAAACGCACACTTATCCTAATTATGAACATTTAGGGTATAAAATTAAATTCCTTCATTTAAGGTTACAGTTAAAATCACACTAGTAATAATTTCAGGCATCTATCAAAATACAATTAAAAACAATTTCCACACAGATTACTTTACTTAAATGTAAAAGCGAATACAATGTCGAGAGAGAGAGCGAGAGCAGTAACATAGCGCCAACAGACGGAGTGTAAAGAACATGCATTGCGTACCTTCAATATTTCGTTGAACCGTCATCGGGTGCGGGGTCCTCGGGCGAGGAATCATCGGTTGACAGTCATCTCTGCAGTCATTTTTAGGAGACTGTTTGTTCTCTCCAAAATCACAAAACCAATTCTCGCTTCCTTTTTCAAAATCTCCCTCTCTCTCAAACATCCGAAAAATGTCACCTCCTGCACAATTAAGCCCCAGGTCTATTATTGGCTCCCCCAACTGAAGCCCCTGGTATTTTGATTGGATATCACAGGATTATATCCATCTATTGGGTGCTGTGATGACAGAGGGTTGGTTAGCACCCCAGAATTAATATTTGACAGCTGGAATTAATATTTGACGTCCGGAAACGGTCAAGGGTCAGCTCTCCCCAAAAGCGCCCTGCTGTGAGCCCCTCTGTAACTGCGCCATCTCTGTCAATATTTCGCAGAAACATTGTTTGTTCACCCTTTTGCAGGTGTTGACCAAGGGGGGTATTGTGGGAGTAGCACAGGGACCATCTTTAGAGGTTGCACTCCCTCCACAATGTTACATATTGCCATGGAACAGGGGGGAATGTCTCCAGAAAGCGTCGTTATCAGTCACTTCAGTTGTGTAATACAGCTCAAAAGTATTGAAGGACTTAAAATACAGTGTTATTAAAAAAAGATGTGCCAAACTTTACGAAGTGATAGTACACACCAACTCAAGCATTTTCCGTCATAGTTTAC